>JASUUG010000532.1:0-460304 GCA_030449905.1 Luvunga scandens
GGGCGGTGTGGAATTTTGGGGTAATTCATTAGATACGTGCGACAGTCGAACGTCGTAAAAGACGGGAGTCGGTTCCGAGGTCCGAACCTCATTTTACGGCCGATTGCCGAACGTTCAGGTGTGCGAAAAGGGGACGAAACTTGCCCGCGAATTGGTCCGATTGTGCTTGAACTGGGCCTGGGGCCTCCTCATGGCGCAAGTACTGTTTTCCGCTCAAAGAAATTGCGAAAATAACGCGGGAGGCCCTGCGCACATTTTTCCACCGGAAAAGGCAAAAATCCGTGCGCTATAGCACATGGATTGTGGCCAAATTTCGCGTTTCGGGGGCGGTGTGGTCGGCTTTTGTGGTAGTCAGTGGCGGGAGAAAACGGAATCCAATTATGAGCTCCGAAACTCGTTTTACGGCCTTTTTACCGGATGCGAACGGGTGCCCAAACGGGTGGGCCAACTCTTCCGATTCAGGCAAAACCGGAGAAAGAAGTTGAAGGTAGGTGTGGATCTCAGTTTTTGGTCCAAGAATACGAATCAATGGTGAGGACCGTGTGCTCACATTTTGCCCAAATGCTCGCCCGCGGCCAAGGCTATTGCACATGGCCTTGCTCGAGGTCCCTATCCTTGCCTCGGGATCGCAGCCCGAGTGTGTGTTGTGTGTGCGTGAGAGTGTTCGACGTGCCTTGGTCGCGAGCATGTGCTGCATTTAGAGCAAGGCACGGAGCCACCCCGTGGCCAAGGCCAAGGCACGCGTCCACCCCGCGGCCAAGGCCAAGGCCATGGCACCCAGCCAGCCCGCGGCCAAGGCCTAGGCACGCAGCCAGCCAGCGGCAAAGGCCAAGGCACCCAGCTAGACCGCAGCCAAGGCCATGGCACCCAGCCACCCCGCGGCGAAGGCCAAGGCCGTGTGCTGTAGCTCGGAGATTCTGGCCAACTTTCACATTTCCGGGGTGGAGCGGGATTTTTGGGTGATGCATTAGATTCGTGCGACAGTCGAACGTCGGAAATGACGGGAGTCGATTCCGAGGTCCGAACCTCGTTTTACGGCCGATTTACCGAACGTGCGGGGGGGCGAACAGGGGACGAAACGTGCCCGTGAATTGGTCCGATTGTGGCAGAACTGGGCTTGGGGGCTCCTCACGGCGCAAGTACTGTTTTCAACTCGAGCAAATGGCGAAAATAATGCGGGGGGCCCTGCGCCCATTTTTCTGCCGGAAAAGGCCAAAATCCGAGAGCTATAGCACACGGATTGTGGCCAAATTTCGCGTTTTGGGGGCGGCATGGGATTTTGGGCTGGCTTCATCGGGTTTGGTGGGAGTCGGTGGCGGGAGAAAACGGAATCCAATTTCAAGCTCCAAAACTCATTTTTCGGCCATTTTACCGGCAGCGAACGGGTGGGCCAACTCGTCCGATTCAGGCAAAACCGGAGAAAGAAGTGGAAGGTAGGTGTGGATCTCATTTTTTGGTCCAAGAATATGAAGAAACGGCGAGGACCGTGCGCTCACATTTTGGCCAAATGCTCGCCCACGACCAAGCCCAAGCCACCCAGCCACCCCGTGGCCAAGGCCAAGGCCGTGTGCTGTGGCGCGCGGATCTTGGCCAACTTTCCCGTTTCCGGGGCGGTGCGGGATTTTCAGGTGATGCATTACATACGTACGGCAGTCGAACGTCGGAAAAGACGGGAGTCGATTCCGAGGTCCGAACCTCATTTTACGGCCGATTTACCGAACGTGCGGGGGTGCGAAAAGGGGACGAAACGTGCCCGCGAATTGGTCCGATTGTGGTAGAACTGGGCCGGGAGCCTCCTCACGGCGCAAGTACTGTTTTCCGCTCGAAGAAATGGCGAAAATAATGCGGGAGGCCCTGCGCCCATTTTTCCGCCGGAAAAGGCCAAAATCCGTGAGCTATATAGCACACGGATTGTGGAGAAATTTTGCGTTTCGGGTGCGGCGTGGGATTTTGGGCTGGCGTGGTCGGGTTTGGTGGGAGTCCGTTGTGGGAGAAAACGGAATCCAATTCCGAGCTCCGAAACTCGTTTTACGGCCATTTTACCGGCAGCGAACGGGTGGGCTAACTCGTCCGATTCAAACAAAACCGGAGAAAGAAGTGGAAGGTGGGTGTGGATCTCAGTTTTTGGTCCAAGAATAAGAAGCAACGGCGAGGACCGTGTGCTCGCATTTTGGCCAAATGCTCGCCTGTGGCCAAGGCTATGGCACAAGGCCACGCTCGAGCTCCCTATCCTTGCCTCGGGATCGCAGCCCGAGTGTGTGTTGTGTGTGCGTGAGAGTGTGCGACGTGCCTTGGTCGCGAGCATGTGCTGCATTTCGAGCAAGGCACGGAGCCAGCCCGCGGCCAATGCACGCAGCCACCCCGTGGCCAAGCTCAAGGCACGCGTGCACCCCGCGCCAAGGCCATGGCACCCAGCCAACACGCGGCCAAGGCCTAGCACGCAGCCAGCCCGTGGCCAAGGACTAGGCACGCAGCCAGCCCGCGGCCAAGGCCAAGGCACCCAGCCACCCCGCGGCCAAGGCCATGACACCCAGCCACCCAGCGGCCAAAGGCCAATGCCGTGTGCCGTGGGTCGCGGATCTTGGCCAACTTTCGCGATTCTGGGGTGGTGCGGGATTTTCGGGTGATGCTCTAGATACGTGCGACGGTCAAACGTCGGAAAAGACGGGAGTCGATTCTAAGGTCCGAACCTCTTTTTACGGCCGATTTACCGAACGTGCGGGGGAGCGAAAAGGGGACGAAATGTGCCCGCGAATTGATCCGATTGTGGTAGAACTGGGCCGGGGGCATCCTCACGGTGCAAGTACTGTTTTCCGCTCGAACAAATTTCGAAAATAATGCCGGAGCCCTGTGCCCATTTTTCCGCCGGAAAAGGCCAAAATCCGTGACCTATAGCACACGGATTGTGGCCAAATTTCGCGTTTTGTGGGCGGCATGGGATTTTGAGCTGGCGTGGTCGGGTTTCGTGGGAGTCCGTGGGGGAGAAAACGGAATCCAATTCCGAGCTCCGAAACTCGTTTTACGGCCATTTTACCGGCAGCGAACGGGTGCCCAAACGGGTGGGCCAACTCGTCCGATTCAGGAAAAACCGGAGAAAGAACTAGAAGGTAGGTGTGGATCTCAGTTTTTGATGCAAGAATACGAAGAAACGGCGAGGACCGTGTGCTCACATTTTGGCCAAATGCTCGCCTGCGGCCAAGGCTTTGGCACAGGGCCACGCTCGAGCTCGCTATCCTTGCCTCGGGATCGCAGCCCGAGTGTGTGTTGTGTGTGCGTGAGAGTGTGCGACGTGCCTTGATCGCGAGCATGTGCTGCATTTCGAGCAAGGCACGGAGCCAGCCCGCGGCCAAGGGCAAGGCGGTGTGCTGTGGCTCGCGGATCTTGGCCAACTTTCGCGTTTCCGGGGCGGTGTGGGATTTTGGGGTGATGCATTAGATACGTGCAACAGTCGAACTTCGCAAAAGAGGGGAGTCGATTGCGAGGTCCGAACCTCATTTTACGGCCGAAACGGGTGCCCAAACGGGTGGGCCAACTCGTCCGATTCAGGCAAAACCGGAGAAAGAAGTGGAAGGTAGGTGTGGATCTCAGTTTTTGGTCCAAGAATACGAAGAAACAGCGAGGACCGTGTGCACACATTTTGGCGAAATGCTCGCTTGCGGCCAAGGCCAAGCCACGCGGCCACCCCGCGGCCAAGGCCAAGGCACAGGACCACGCTCGAGCTCCCTATCCTTGCCTCGGGAGCACGGCCCGAGTGTGTGTTGTGTGTGCATGAGAGTGTGCGACCTCCCTTGGTCGCGAGCATGTGCTTCATTTCGAGCAAGGCACCGAGCCACCCCGTGGCCAAGGCCAAGGCATGCGTCCACCCCGCAGCCAAGGCCATGGCACCCAGCCATCCCGAGGCCAAGGGCTTGGCACGCAGCCACCCCGAGGCCAAGGCCAAGGCCATGGCACCCAGCCACACCGCGGCCAAGGCCTAGACACGCAGCCACCCAGCCACCCCGCAGCCAAGGCCAAGCCACAGGACTATGCTCGAGCTCCCTATCCTTGCATCGGGAGCGCGGCCCGAGTGTGTGTTGTGTGTGCGTGAGAGTGTGCGACCTGCCTTGGTCGCGAACATGCGCTGCATTTCGAGCAAGGCACAGAGCCAGCCCGTGGCCACGGCCAAGGCCGAGGCACGCAGCCGCCCCGTGGCCAATGTCAAGGCACGCAGGCAGCCCGCGGCCAAGGCCAAGGCACCCAGCCACCCTACTGCCAAGCCCATGGCACCCAGCCACCCCGCGGCCCAGGCCAAGGGCGTGTGCTGTGGCTCGCGGATCTTGGCCGACTTTCACGTTTCCGGGGCTGTGCGGGATTTTCGTTTGGTGCATTAGATACGTGCGGTCGTCAAACGTCGGAAGAGACGGGAGTCGATTCCGAGGTCCGAACCTCATCTTTCGGCCGATTTACTGGACGTGCGGGGGTGCGAAAAGGGGACGAAACGTGCCCGCGAATTGGTCCAATTGTGGTAGAACTGGGCCGGGGGCCTCCTCACGGCGCAAGTACTGTTTTCCGCTTGAAGAAATGGAGAAAATAATGGGGGAGGACCGTGTGCTCACATTTTGGCCAAATGCTCGCCCGCGGCCAAGGCCATGGCACAGGGCCACGCTCGAGCTCCGTATCCTTGCCTCGGGATCGCAGCCCGAGTGTGTGTTGTGTGCGCGTGAGAGTGTGCGACGTGCCTTGGTCGCGAGCATGTGCTGCATTTCGAGCAAGGCACGGAGCCAGCCCGCGGCCAAGGCCAAGGCCGAGGCACGCAGCCACCCCGCGGCCATGGCCAAGGCACGCGTCCACCCCGCGGCCAAGGCCATGGCACCCAGCCAGCCCGCGGCCAAGGCCTAGGCACGCAGCCACCCCGCGGCCAAGGCCTTGGCACGCAGCCACCCCGCGGCCAAGGCCTTGGCACGCAGCCACCCCAACGCCAAGGTCAAGGCCATGGCACCCAGCCACCCCGCGGCCAAGGCCAAGGCCGTGCGCTGTAGCTCATGGATCTTGGCCAACTTTCGCGTTTGCGGGGCGGTGCGGGATTTTGGGGTGATGCATTAGATACGTGCAACAGTCAAACGTCGGAAAAGATGGGAGTCGATTCCGAGGTCCGAACCTCATTTTACGGCCGATTTACCGAACGTGCAGGGCTGCGAAAAGGGGACTAAACGTGCCTGCAAATTGGTCCGATTGTGGTAGAACTGGGCCGGGGGCCTCCTCACGGCGCAAGTACTGTTTTCCGCTTGAAGAAATGGAGAAAATAATGGGGGAGGACCGTGTGCTCACATTTTGGCCAAATGCTCGCCCGCGGCCAAGGCTATGGCACAGGGCCACGCTCGAGCTCCGTATCCTTGCCTCAGGATCGCAGCCCGAGCGTGTGTTGTGTGCGCGTGAGAGTGTGCGACGTGCCTTGGTCGCGAGCATGTGCTGCATTTCGAGCAAGGCACGGAGCCAGCCCGCGGCCAAGGCCAAGGCCGAGGCACGCAGCCACCCTGAGGCCATGGCCAAGGCACGCGTCCACCCCGCGGCCAAGGCCATGGCCAAGGTACGCGTCCACCCCGCGGCCAAGGCCATGGCACCCAGCCAGCCCGCAGCCAAGTCCTAGGCACGCAGCCACCCCGCGGCCAAGGCCTTGGCACGCAGCCACCCCAAGGCCAAGGCCTTGGCACCCAGCCACCCCGCGGCCAAGGCCTAGGCACGCAGCCACCCCGCGGCCAAGGCCAAGGCCGTGTGCTGTAGCTCACGGATCTTGGCCAACTTTCGCGTTTGCGGGGCGTTGCGGGATTTTGGGGTGATGCATTAGATACGTGCAACAGTCAAACATCAGAAAAGATGGGAGTCGATTCCGAGGTCCGAACCTCATTTTACGGCCGATTTACCGAACGTGCAGGGCTGCGAAAAGGGGACTAAACGTGCCCGCAAATTGGTCTGATTGTGGTAGAACTGGGCCGGGGGCTTCCTCACGGCGCAAGTACTGTTTTCCGCTCGAAAAAATGGAGAAAATAATGCGGGATGCCCTGCGCCCATTTTTCCGCCGGAAAAGGAAAAAATCCGTGAGCTATAGCACATGGATTGTGCCCAAATTTTGCGTTTCGGGGGCGGCGTGGGATTTTGGGCTGGCGTGGTCGGGTTTGGTGGGAGTCGGTGGCGGGAGAAAACGGAATCCAATTCCAGCTCCGAAACTCATTTTATGGCCATTTTACCGGCAGCGAACGGGTGGGCCAACTCGTCCGATTCAGGAAAAACCGGAGAAAGAAGTGGAAGTAGGTGTGGATCTCAGTTTTTGGTCCAAGAATACGAAGCAACGGCGGGGACCGTGTGCTCACATTTTCGCCAAATGCTCGCCCGCAGCCAAGGCTATGGCACAGGGCCACGCTTGAGCTCCCTATCCTTGCCTCGGGATCGCAGCCCGAGTGTGTGTTGTGTGTGCGTGAGAGTGTGCGACGTTCCTTGGTTGCGAGCTTGTGCTGCATTTCGAGCAAGGAACGGAGCCAACCCGTGGCCAAGGCCAAGGCACGCATCCACCCCGCGGCCAAGGCCAAGGCATGCATCCACCCCGCAGCCAAGACCTAGGCACACAGCCAGCCCGCGGCCAAGACCTAGGCACACAGCCAGCCCGCGGCCAAGGTACCCAGCCACCCCGCGCCAAGGTGAAGGCCGTGTGCTGTGGCTCGCGGATCTTTGCCAACTTTCGCGTTTCCGGGGCGGTGCGGGATTTTCTGGTGATGCATTAGATACGTACGACAGTTGAACGTCGGAAAAGACGGGAGTCGATTCCGAGGTCCGAACCTCATTTTACGGCCGATTTACCTAATGTGCGGGGGTGCGAAAAGGGGACGAAACGTACCCGAGAATTGGTCCGATTGAGGTAGAACTTGGCCGGGAGCCTCCTGACGGCGCAAGTACTGTTTTCCGCTCGAAGAAATGGCGAAAATAATGCGGGAGGCCCTGTGCCCATTTTTCCGCTGGAAACGGCCAAAATCCGTGAGCTATAGCACACGGATTGTGGCCAAATTTCACGTTTCGGGGGAGGCATGGGATGTTGGGCTGCCGTGGTCGGGTTCAGTGGGTGTCGGTGATGGGAGAAAACGGAATCCAATTCCGATCTCCGAAACTCATTTTACGGCTATTTTACCGGCAGCGAACTTGTGGGCCAACTCGTCCGATTCAGGCAAAACCGGAGAAAGAAGTGGAAGGTAGGTGTGGATCTCAGTTTTTGGTCCAAGAATACGAAGCAACGGCGAGGACTGTGTGCTCACATTTTGGACAAATGCTCACCCGCGGCCAAGGCTATGGCACAGGGCCACGCTCGAGCTCCCTATCCTTGCCTCAGGATCGCAGCCCGAGTGTGTGTTGTGTGTGCGTGAGAGTGTGCGACGTGCCTTGGTCGCGAGCATGTGCTACATTTCAAGCAAGGCACGGAGCCAGCCCGCAGCCAAGGCACGCAGCCACCCCGTGGCCAAGGCACGCGTCCACCCTGCGGCCAAGGCCAAGGCCATGCACCCAGCCAGCCCGCGGCCAAGGCCTAGGCACGCAGCCAGCCCACTTCTTTCTCTGATTTGGTGGGAGTCGGTGACCAATTCGCGGGCACGTTTCGTCCCCTTTTCACACCCCTGCAGGTTCGGTAAATCAGCCGTAAAATGAGATTCGGACCTCGGAATCGACTCCCGTCTTTTCCGACGTTTGACTGTCGCACGTATCTAATGCATCACCCCAAAATCCTGCACCGCCCCGGAAATGCGAAAGTTGGCCAATATACGTGAGCTACAGCACTCAGCCTTGGCCTTGGCCGCGGTGTGGCTGCGTGCCTAGGCCTTGGCCTTGGGGTGGCTGCGTGCCTTGGCCGCGGGCTGGCTGCGTGCCTAGGCCTTGGCCGTGGGCTGGCTGGGTGCATGGCCTTGGCCTTGGCCGCGGGGTGGACGCATGCCTTGGCATTGGCCACGGGGTGGCTGCGTGCCTTGGCCGCGGGCTGGCTCCGTGCCTTGCTCGAAATGCAGCACATGCTCGTGGCCAAGGCACGTCGCACACTCTCACGCACACACAACACACACTCGGGCCGCGCTCCCGACGCAAGGATAGGGAGCTCGAGCGTGGCCCTGTGCCTTGGCCTCGGCCGCGGGGTGGCTGCGGGGCTTGGCCTTGGCCGCGGGCGAGCATTTGGCCAAAATGTGAGCACACGGTCCTCACTGTTTCTTCATATTCTTGGACCAAAAACTGAGATCCGCACCTACCTTCCACTTCTTTCACCGGTTGTGCCTGAATCGGACGAGTGGGCCCACCCGTTTGAGCACCCGTTCGCTGCCGGTAAAATGGCCGTAAAACGAGTTTCGGAGCACAGAATTGGATTCCGTTTTCTCCCGCCACCGACTCCCGTCAAACCCGACCACGAAAACCCAAAATACCACGCCGCACCTGAAAGGTGAAATTTGGCCACAATCCGTGTGCTATATAGCTCATAGATTTTGGCCTTTTCCGGCAGAAAAATGGGCGCAGGGCCTCCCGCATTATTTTCGCCATTTCTTCAAGCGGAAAACAGTACTTGCACCATGAGGAGGCCACCAGCCCAGTTCTACCACAATTGGACCAATTCGCGGGCACGTTTCGTCCCCTTTTCGCACCCCTGCACGTTTGGTAAATCGGCCATAAAACGAGGTTCGGACCTCGGAATCAACTCCCATCTTTTCCGACGTTCGACTGTCGCATGTATCTAATGCATCACCCCAAAATCCCGCACCACCCCGGAAACGCGAAAGTTTGCCAAGATCCGTGAGCTACAGCACACGGCCTTGGCCTTGCCCGCGAGGTGGCTGCGTGCCTAGGCCTTGGCCTTGTGGTGGCTGCGTGCCTTGGCCTTGGCCACGGGGTGGCTGCGTGCCTAGGCCTTGGCCGCGGGCTGGCTGGGTGCATGGCCTTGGCCTTGGCTGCGGGGTGGACGGGTGCCTTGGCCTTGGCACGGGGTGGCTGCGAGCCTTGGCCATGGGCTGGCGCCGTACCTTGCTCGAAATGCGGCACATGCTCGCGACCAAGGCACGTCGCACACTCTCATGCACACACAACACGCACTCGGGCCGCGCTTCCGAGGCAAGGATGGGGAGCTCAAGCGTGGCCTTGTGCCTTGGCCTTCGTTGGCCGCGGGCGAGCAATTGGCCAAATTTGAGCGCACGGTCCTCCCCGTTTCTTCGTATTCTTGGACCAAAAACTGAGATCCACACCTACCTTCCACTTCTTTCTCCGGTTTTGCCTGAATCGGATGAGTTGGCCCACCCGTTCGCTGACGGTAAAATGGCCGTAAAATGAGTTTCGAAGCTCGGAATTGGATTCCGTTTTCTCCCGCCACTGACTCCCACCAAACCCGATCACGCCAGCCCAAAATCCAACTATGCCCCTGAAAGGTGAAATTTGGCCACAATCCGTGTGCTATAGCTCACGGATTTTGTCCTTTTCCGGCGGAAAAATGGGCGCAGGGCCTCCCGCATTATTTTCGCCATTTCTTCGAGCGGAAAACAGTACTTACGCCGTGAGGAGGCCCCCGGCCTAGTTCTACCGCAATCGGACCAATTCTCGGGCACGTTTCGTCCCCTTTTCGCACCGCTGCACGTTCGGTAAATCGGCCATAAAACGAGGTTCGGACATCAGAATCGACTCCCGTCTTTTCCGACGTTCGACTGTCGCACGTATCTAATGCATCACCCCAAAATCCCGCGCTGCCTCGGAAAGGCGAAAGTTTTCCAAGATCCGTGAGCTACAGCACAATGCCTTCGCCTTGCCCGTGACGTGGCTGCGCTGCGTGCCTTGGCCTTGGCCACAGGGTGGCTGCGTGCAAACAGTACTTGGCCGCGGGTTGGCTGCGAGCCTAGGCCTTGGCCGCGGGCTGGCTGCGTGTCTAGGCCTTGGCCGTGGGCTGGGTGGGTGCCATGGCCTTGGCCGCGGGGTGGACGCGTGCCTTGGCCGCGGGGTGGACGCGTGCCTTGGCCTTGGCCACGGGGTGGCTGCGTGTCTCGGCCTTGGCCTTGGCCGTGGGCTGGCTCTGTGCCTTGCTCGCAATGCAGCACATGCTCGCGACCAAGGCAGGTCGCACACTCGCACGCACACACAACACACACTCGGGCCGCACTCCCGAGGCAAGGATGGGGAGCTCGAGCATGGCCCTGTGCCTTGGCCTTGGCCGCAGGGTGGCTGCGTGGCTTGGCCTTGGCCGCAGCCAAGCATTTGGGCAAAATGTGAGCGCACGGTCCTCGCCGTTTGTTCGTATTCTTTTACCAAAAACTGAGATCCACACCTACCTTCCACTTGTTTCTCCGATTTTGCCTGAATCGGACAAGTTGGCCCACATGTTCGCTGCCGTTAAAATGGCCGTAAAACGTGTTTCGGAGCTCGGAATTGGATTCCGTTTTCTCCCGCCACCGACTCCCACCAAACCCGACCACGCCAGCCCAAAACCCCACGCCGCCCCCAAAACGCAAAATTTGGCCACAATCTGTGTGCTATAGCTCACGGATTTTGGCCTTTTCCGTCGGAAAAATGGGCGCAGGGCCTCCCGCATTATTTTTACCATTTCTTCGAGCGGAAAACAGTACTTGCGCCGTGAGGAGGCCCCCGGCAGAGTTCTACCACAATCGGACCAATTCGCGGGCACGTTTCATCCCTGTTTCGCACCCCCGCACCCTCGGTAAATCAGCCGTAAAACAAGGTTCGGACCTCGAAATCGACTCCCCTCTTTTCCGACGTTCGACTGTCGCACGTATCTAATGCATCACCCCAAAATCCCGCACCACCCCGGAAACGGGAAAGTTGGCCAAGATCCGTGAGCTAGAGCACACGGCCTTGGCCTTGGCCGCGGGGTGGCTATGTGCCTAGGCCTTGGCCTTGGCCGCGGGGTGGCTATGTGCCTAGGCCTTGGCCTTGGGGTGGCTGCGTGCCTTGGCCTTGGCCATGGGGTGGCCCTGTGCCTTGGTCTTGGCCGCGGGGTGGCTGCGTGGCTTGGCCTTGGCAGCGGGCGAGCATTTGGCCCAAATGTGAGCACATGGTCCTCGCCGTTTCTTCGTATTCTTGGACCAAAAACTCAGATCCACACCTACTTTCCACTTCTTCCTCCGGTTTTGCCTGAATCGGACTAGTTGGCCCACCCGTTTGGGCACCCGTTTGCTGCCGCTGAAATGGCCGTAAAACGAGTTTCGGACCTCAGAATTGGATTCCGTTTTCTCCCGCCACCGACTCCCACCAAACCCGACCACGCCAGCCCAAAATCCCACGCCGCCCCCGAAACGCGAAATTTGGCCACAATCCGTGTGCTGTATATAACTCATAGATTTTGGCCTTTTCTGATGGAAAAATGGGCGCAGGGCCTCCCGCATTATTTTCGCCATTTCTTCAAGTGGAAAACAGTACTTGCGCCGTGAGGAGACCCCGGCCCAGTTCTACCACAATTGGACCAATTGGCGGGCACATTTCGTACCCTTTTCGCACCCCCGCGCGTTCGGTAAATCGGCCGTAAAACGAGGTACGGACCTCGGAATCGACTCCCCTCTTTTTCGACGTTCGACTATCGCACGTATCTAATGCATCACCCGAAAATCCCACACCGCCCCGGGAACGCGAAAGTTGGCCAAGATCTGCCAGCCACAGCACACGGCCTTGGCCTTGGCCGCGGGGTGTCTGGGTGCCATGGCCTTGGCCGTGGGGTCGCTGGGTGCCTTGGCCTTGGCCGCTGGCTGGCTTCGTGCCTAGGCCTTGGCCGCGGGGTGGACGGGTGCCTTGGCCTTGGCCACAGGGTGGCTGCGTGCCTTGGCCGTCGGCTGGCTCCGTGCCTTGCTCGAAATGCAGCACATGCTCGCGACCAAGGCACGTCGCACACTCTCACGCACACACAACACACACTCGGGCTACGATCCCGAGGCAAGGATAGGGAGCCCGAGCGTGGCCCTGTGCCATAGCCTTGGCCGCGGGTGAGCATTTGGCCAAAATGTGAGCACACAATCCTCGCCGTTGCTTCGTATTCTTGGACCAAAAACTTACATCCACACCTACCTTCCACTTCTTTCTCCGGATTTGCCTGAATCGAACGAGTTGGCCCACCCGTTCGCTGCCGGTAAAATGGCCGTAAAATGAGTTGCGGAGCTCGGAATTGGATTCCGTTTTCTCCCACCACCGACTCCCACCAAACCCGACCACGTCAGCCCAAAATCCCACGCTGCCCATGAAACGCAAAATTGGCCACAATCCGTGTGCTATAGCTCACGGATTTTAGCCTTTTACAGCGGAAATATGGGCGCAGGGCCTCCAGCATTATTTTCGCCATTTCTTCGAGCGGAAAACAGTACTTGCGCCGTGAGGACGCCCCCGGCCCAGTTCTACCCCAACCGGACAAATTCGCGGGCACGTTTCGTCCCCTTTTCGCACCCCCGTACCCTCGGTAAATCGACCGTAAAACGAGGTTCTGAAGTTCGACTGTCGTACGTATCTAATGCATCACCCCAAAATCCCGCACCGCCCCGGAAATGCGAAAGTTGGCGAAGATCCGTGAGCTACAGCACACGCCCTTGGTCTTGGCCATGTGGTGGCTGCGTGGCTTGGCCTTGGCCACGGGCGAGCATTTGGCCAAAATGTGAGGACACAGTCCTCGCCATTTCTTCGTATTCTTGCACAAAAAACTGAGATCCACACCTACCTTCCACTTCTTTCTCCGGTTTTGCCTGAATCGGACGAGTTGGCCCACGCGTTTGGGCACCTGTTCGCTGCCGGTAAAATGGCTGTAAAACGAGTTTCGGAGCTCAGAATTGGATTCCGTTCTCTCCTGCCACCAACTCCCACCAAACCCGACCATGCCAACCCAAAACCCCATGACGCCCCCAAAACGCGAAATTTGGCCACAATCCGTGTGCTATAGCTCACGGATTTTGGCCTTTTCTAGCGGAAAAATGGGCGTAGGGCCTCCCGCATTATTTTTGCCGTTTCTTCGTGCGGAAAACAGTACTTGCGCCGTGAGAAGGCTCCCGGCCCAGTTCTACCACAATCGGACCAATTCGCGGGCACTTTTTGTCCCGTTTTCACACCCCTGCACGTTCAGTAAATTGGCCGTAAAACGAGGTTCGTACCTCGGAATCGACTCCCGTCTTCTCCGACGATTGACTGTCGCACGTATCTAATGCATCACCCCAAAATCCCGCACCACCCCGGAAACGCGAAAGTTGGCCAAGATCCGTGAGCTACAGCACACGGCCTTGGCCGCGGGGTGGCTGCGTGCCTAGGCCTTGGCCTTGGGGTGGCTGCCTGCCTTGGCCACGGGGTGGCTGCGTGCCCTGGCCTTGGACGCGGGCTGGCTGCGTGCCTAGGCCTTGGCCGCGGGCTGGCTGGGTGCATGGCCTAGGCCTTGGGTGCCTTGGCCTTGGCCACGGGGTGGACGCATGCCTTGTCCTTGGCCACGGGGTGGCTCCGTGCCTTGCTCAAAACGCAGCACATGCTCGCGACCAAGGCACGTCCCACACTCTCACGCACGCACAACACACACTCGGGCCGCGCTCCCGAGGCAAGGATAGGGAGCTCGAGCATGGCCCTGTGCCGTGGCCTTGGCCGCGGGGTGGCTGCGTGGCTTGGCCTTGGCTGCGGGCGAGCATTTGGCAAATATGTGAGCACACGGTCCTCGCCGTTTCTTTGTATTCTTGGACCAAAAACTGAGATCCACACCTACCTTCCACTTCTTTCTCCAGTTTTGCCTGAATCGGACGAGTTGGCCCACCCGTTCGCTGCCGGTAAAATGGCCGTAAAACGAGTTTCCGAGCTCGGAATTGGATTCTGTTTTCTCCCGGCATCGACTCCCACCAAACCCAACGACGCCAGCCAAAATCCCACGCCGTCCCCGAAACGCAAAATCTAGCCACAATCCGTGTGCTATAGATCAAGGATTTTGTCCTTTTCCGGCGGGAAAATGGGCGCAGGGCCTCCCACATTATCAGACCAATTCGCGGGCATGTTTCGTCCCCTTTTCGCACCCCCGCACCCTCGGTAAATCGGTCGTAAAACGAGGTTCGGACCTCGGAATCGACTCCCGTCTTTTCAGACGTTCGACTGTCGCATGTATCTAATGCATGACCCCAAAATCCCACACCGCCCCGGAAACGCGAAAGTTGGCCAAGATCCGTGAGCTACAGCACACAGCCTTGGCCTTGGCCGCGGGGTGGCTGGGTGCCTAGGCCTTGGCCTTGGGGTGGCTCCGTACCTTGACCTTGGCCTTGGCCTTGGCCACGGGGTGGTTGCGTGCCTTGTCCTTGGCCGCGGGCTGGCTGCGTGCCTAGGCCTTGGCCGCGGGCTGGCTGGGTGCCATGGCCTTGGCCGCGGGCTGGCTGGGTGCCATGGCCTTGGCCGCGGGGTGGACGCGTGCCTTGGCCTTGGCCATGGGGTGGCTGCGTGCCTTGGCCTTGGCTTTGGCCGCAGGCTGGCTCCGTGCCTTGCACGAAATGCAGCACATGCTCACGACCAAGGCAGGTCGCACACTCTTACACACACACAACACACACTCGGGCCGGGCTCCCGAGGCAAGGATATGGAGCTTGAGCGTGGCCCTGTGCCTTGGCCTTGGCCGCGGGGTGGCTGCGTGTCTTGGCCATGGCAGCGGGTGAGCATTTGGCCAAAATGTGAGCACACGTTCCTCGCCGTTTGTTCGTATTCTTGGACCAAAAACTGAGATCCACACCTACCTTCCACTTCTTTCTCCAGTTTTGCCTGAATCAGACGAGTTGGCCCACCCGTTCGCTGCCGGTAAAATGGCCGTAAAACGAGTTTCGGAGCTCGGAATTGGATTCCGTTTTCTCCCGCCACCGACTCCCACCAAACCCGACCACGCCAGCCCAAAATCCCATGCCACCCCCGAAACGCGAAATTTGGCCACAATCTGTGTGCTATAGCTCACGGATTTTGGCCTTTTCCGGCGGAAAAATGGGCGCCCCTCCTACCACATTATTTTCACCATTTCTTCGAGCGGAAAACAGTACTTGCACCGTGAGGAGGCCCCCGGCCCAGTTCTACCAAAATCGGACCAATTCGCGGGCACGTTTCGTCCCCTTTTTACACCCCCGCACGTTCGGTAAATCGGCCGAAAAACGAGGTTCGGACCTCGGAATCGACTCCCGTCTTTTCCGACGTTCGACTGTCGCACGTATCTAATGCATCAGCCAAAAATCCCGCACCGTCCCGGAAACGCGAAAGTTGGCCAAGATCCGCGAGCCACAGCACACGGCCTTGGCCTTGGCCGCGGGGTGGCTGGGTGCCTTGGCCTTGGCCGCGGGCTGGCTGGGTTCCATGGCCTTGGCCTTGGCCGCGGGGTGGACGCGTGCCTTGGCCTTGACCACAGGGTGGCTGCGCGCCTTGGCCGCGGGCTGGCTCCGTGCCTTGCTCGAAATGCAGCACATGCTCGTGACCAAGGCACGTCGCACACTCTCACGCACACACAACGAACACTCGGGCTGTGATCCCGAGGCAAGGATAGGCAGCTCGAGCGTGGCCCTGTGCCATAGCCTTGGCCTCAAACGAGCATTTGGCCAAAATGTGACCACACAGTCCTCGCCGTTGCTTCGTATTCCTGGAAAAAAAACTGAGATCCACACCTACCTTCCATTTCTTTCTCCGGTTTTGCCTGAATCGGACGAGTTGGCCCACCCGTTTGCGCACCCATTCGTTTCCGGTAAAATGGCCGTAAAACGAGTTTCGGAGCTCACAATTGGATTCCGTTTTCTCCCGCCACCGACTCCCACCAAACCTGACCACGCCAGCCGAAAATGCCACGCCACCCCCGAAACGCCAAATTTTGCCACAATCCGTGTGCTATAGCTCACGGATTTTGGCCTTTTCCGGCGGAAAAATGGGCGCAGGGCCTCCCGCATTATTTTCGCAATTTGTTCGAACGGAAACAGTACTTGCGCCGTGAGGAGGCCCCCGGCCCAGTTCTAGCACAATCGGACCAATTCGCGGGCATGTTTCGTCCCCTTTTCGCACCCCCGCACCCTCGGTAAATCGGCCGTAAAATGAGGTTTGGACCTCGTAATCGACTCCCCTCTTCTCCAACGTTCGACTGTCGTACGTATCTAATGCATCACCCTAAAATCCCGCACCGCCCCGGAAACGCGAAAGTTGGCCAAGATCCGTGAGCTACAGCACACGGCCTTGGCCTTGGCCGCGGGGTGGTTGCGTGCCTAGGCCTTGGCCACGGGGTGGCTGGGTGCCATGGCCTTGGCCTTGGCCTCGGGGTGGCTGCGTGCCAAGGCCTTGGCCGCGGGCTGGCTGCATGCCTAGGCCTTGGCCGCTGGCTGGCGGGGTTCCATGGCCTTGGCCGCGGGCTGGCTGGGTGCCATGGCCTTGGCCGCGGGGTGGCTGCGTGCCTTGGCCTTGGCCTTGTCCACGGGCTTGCTCCGTGCCTTGCCCGAAATGCAGCACATGCTCTTGACCAAGGCAGGTTGCACACTCTCACGCACACACAACACACACTCGGGCCGCGCTCCCGAGGCAAGGATAGGGAGCTCGAGCGTGGCCCTGTGCCTTGCCCTTGGCCGCGGGGTTGCTGCGTGCCTTGGCCTTGGCCGCGGGTGAGCATTTGGCCAAAAAGTGAGCACACGGTCCTCGCCGTTTCTTCGTATTCTTGGACCAAAAACTGAGATCCACACCTACCTTCCACGTTCGGTAAATTGGCCGTAAAATGAGGTTCGGACCTCGGAATTGACTCCCCTCTTTTCCGACGTTCGACTCTCGCACGTATCTAATACATCACCTGAAAATCCCACACCGCCCCGAAAACGCGAAAGTTGGCCAAGATCCTTGAGCTACAGCACACGGCCTTGGCCTTGGCCGCGGGGTGGCTGGGTGCCATGGCCTTGGCCTCGGCCTCGAGGTGGCTGTGTGCCATGGCCTTGACCTTGGCCTTGGGGTGGCTGCGCGCCACGGCCTTGGCCACGGGCTTGCTGCGTGCCTAGGCCTTGGCCGCGGGCTGGCTGGGTGCCATGGCCTTGGCCGCGGGGTGGACGCGTGCCTTGGCCTTGGCCGCGGGGTGGACGCATGCCTTGGCCTTGGCCACGGGTTGGCTCAGTGCCTTGGCCGCGGGCTGGCACCGTGCCTTGCTCAAAATGCAGCATATGCTCGCGAACAAGCAGGTCGTACACTCGCACGCACACACAACACACACTCGGGCCGCACTCCCGAGGCAAGGATAGGGAGCTCGAGCGTGGCCCTGTGACTTGGCCTTGGCCGGGGGCTGGCTGCGTTGCTTGGCCTTGGCCGCGGGCGAGCATTTGGCCAAAATGTGAGCACACAGTCCTCACCGTTTCTTCGTATTCTTGGACCAAAAACTGAGATCCACACCTACCTTCCACTTCTTTCTCTGGTTTGGTCGAATCGGACGAGTTGGCCCACCCGTTTGGGCAACCGTTTGCTGCCGGTAAAATGGGCGTAAAATGAGTTTCGGAGCTCGGAATTGGATTCCGTTTTGTCCCGCCACTGACTCCCACCTAACCCGATCACGCCATCCCAAAATCCCACGCCGCCCCTGGAACGCGAAATTTGGCCACAATCCGTGTGCTATAGCTCTCGGATTTTGTCCTTTTCCAGCGGAAAAATGGGCGCAGGGCCTCCCGCAGTATTTTCGGCATTTCTTTGAGCGGAAAACACTACTTGCGCCGGGAGGAGGCCCCCGGCCCAGTTCTACCACAATCGGACCAATTCGCGCGCACGTTTCATCCCCTTTTCGCACCTCTGTAAGTTCAGTAGATCGGACGTAAAACGAGGATCGGACCTCGGAATCAACTCCCAACTTTTCCGACATTCGACTGTCGCACGTATCTAATGCATCACCCCACGGGGTGGCTGCGTGCCTTGGCCACGGGCTGGCACCATGCCTTGCTTGAAATGCAGCACATGCTCGCGACCGAGGCACGTCGCACAGTCTCACGCACACACAACACACACTCGGGCCGCGCTCCCGAGGCTAGGATGGGGAGCTCGAGCGTGGCCCTGTGCCTTGCCCTTGGTTGGCCGCGGGCGAGCAATTGGCCAAAATGTGAGTACATGGTCCTCACTGCTTCTTCGTATTCTTGGACCAAAAACTGAGATCCACACCAACCTTCCACTTCTTTCCCCAGTTTTGCCTGAGTCGGATGAGTTGGCCCACCCGTTTGGCTACCCGTTCGCTGACGGTAACATGGCCGTAAAACGAGTTTCGGAGCTCGGAATTGGATTCGGTTTTCTCCCGCCACTGACTCCCACCAAACCCGATCACGCCAGCCGAAAATCCCACGCTGCCCCCGAAAGGCGAAATTTGGCCACAATCCGTGAGCTATAGCTCACGGATTTTGTCCTTATCCGGCGGAAAAATGGGCGAAGGGCCTCCCGCATTATTTTCGCCATTTCTTCGAGCGGAAAACAGTACTTGCGCTGTGAGGAGGCCCCCGGCCCAGTTCTACCACAATCGGACCAATTCGCGGGCACGTTTCGTCCCCTTTTTGCACCTCTGCACGTTCGGTAAATCGGCCATAAAACAAGGTTCGGACCTCGGAATCGACTCCCGTCTTTTCCGACGTTCGACTGTCGCACGTATCTAATGCATCACCCACAAATCCCGCACCACCCCGGAAACGTGAAAGTTTGCCAAGATCCGTGAGCTACAGCACATGGCCTTGGCCTTGCCCGCGAGGTGGCTGCGTGCCTAGGCCTTGGCCACGGGGTAGCTGAGTGCCTAGGCCTTGGCCGCGGGCTGGCTGCGACCCTAGGCCTTGGCCGCGGGCTGGCTGGGTGCCTTGGCCTTGGCCGCGGGGTGGACGTGTGCCTTGGCCTTGGCCACGGGGTGGCTGCGTGCCTTGGCCACGGGCTGGCGCCGTGCTTGCTCAAAATGCAGCACATGCTCGCGACCAAGGCACGTCGCACACTCTCATGCACACACAACACACACTCGGGCCGCGCTCCCGAGGCAAGGATGGGGAGCTCGAGCGTGGCCCTGTGCCTTGGCCATGGTTGGCCGCGGGCCTTGGCCTTGGCCACGGGCTGGCTCAGTACCTCGGCCTTGGCCTTGGCCGCGGGCTGGCTCCGTGGCTTGCTCAAAATGCAGCACATGCTCGCGACCACGCAGGTTGCACACTCGCACGCACACACAACACACACTCGGGCCGCGCTCCCGAGGCACGGATGGGGAGCTCGAGCGTGGCCCTGTGCCTTGGCCCTGGTTGGCCGCGGGCGAGCATTTGGCCAAAATGTGAGCACACGGTCCTTGCCGTTGCTTCGTATTTTTGGACCAAAAACTGAGATCCACACCTACCTTCCACTTCTTTCTCCGGTTTTGCCTGAATCGGATGAGTTGGCCCACCCGTTCGCTGCCGGTAAAATGGCCGTAAAACGAGTTTCGGAGCTCGGAATTGGAATCCGTTTTCTCCCGCCACCGACTCCCACCAAACCCAATCACGCCAGCCCAAAATCCCACGCCGCCCGTGAAACGTGAAATTTGGCCACAATCCATGTGCTATAGCTCACGGATTTTGGCCTTTTCCGACGGAAAAATGGGCGCAGGGCCGCCCGCATTATTTTCGTCAATTGTTCGAGCGGAAAACAGTACTTGCCCCGTGACGAGGCCCCCGGCCCAGTTCTACCACAATCGGATAGGCACGTTTCGTCCCCTTTTTGCACCCCCGAACGTTCGGTAAATCAGGCGTAAAATGAGGTTCGGACCTCGGATTGACTCCCGTCTTTTCCGACATTCGACTGTCGCACGTATCTAATGCAGCACCCCAACATCCCGCACCGCCCCGGAAACGCGAAAGTTGGCCAAGATCCGAGAGCCACAGCACACGGGTTTGGCCTTGGCCGCGGGGTGGGTGGGTGCCATAGCCTTGGCCGCGGGGTGGGTGGGTGCCTTGGCCTTGGCCGCGGGCTGGCTCCGTCCCTTGCTCAAAATGCAGCACATGCTCGCGACCAAGGCACGTCGCACACTCTCACACACACACAACACACACTCGGGCTACGATCCCGAGGCATGGATAGGGAGCTCGAGCGTGGCCCTGTTCCATAGCCTTGGCCACGGGCGTGCATTTGGCCAAAATGTGAGCACACGGTCCTTGTCGTTTCTTCGTATTCTTGGACCAAAAGCTGAGATCCACACCTACCTTCCACTTCTTTCTCCGGCTTTCCCTGAATCGAACGAGTTGGCCTACCCGTTTGGGCACCCGCTCACTGTCGGTAAAATGGCCGTAAAACGAGTTTCGGAGCTCAGAATTGGAATCCGTTTTCTCCCACCACCGACTCCCACCAAACCCGACCACGCCAGCCCATAATCCCACGCCGCCCCCGAAACCCGAAATTTGGCCACAATCCGTGAGCTATATAGCTCACAGATTTTGTCCTTTTCCGGCGAGAAATGGGCGCAGGGCCTCCCGCATTATTTTCACCATTTCTTCGAGCGGAAAACAGTACTTTTGCCGTGAGGAGGCCCCCGGCCCAGTTCTACCACAATCGGACCAATTTGCGGGCACATTTCGTCCCCTTTTCGCAGCCCCGCACGTTCGGTAAATCGGCCGTAAAACGAGATTCGGACCTCGGAATCGACTCCCGTCTTTTCCGACGTTCGACTCTCGCACGTATCTAACGCATCGCCCCAAAATCCCACACCACTCCGGAAACACGAAAGTTGGCCAAGATCCGTGAGCTACAGCACACGGCCTTGGCCGCGGAGTGGACGCGTGCCTTGGCCTTGGCCGTGGGGTGGCTGCGTGCCTCGGCCTTGGCCTTGGCCGCGGGCTGGCTGCGTGCCTAGGCCTTGGCCGTGGGCTGGCTGGGTGCCATGGCCTTGGCCGCGGGGTGGACGTGTGCCTTGGGCTTGGCCGCGGGGTGGCTGCGAGCCTCGGCCTTGGCCGCGGGCTGGCTCCGTGCCTTGCTCGAAATGAAGCACATGCTCGCGACCAAGGCACGTCGCACACTCTCACGCGCACACAACACACACTCGGGCTGTGATCCCGAGGCAAGGATAGGGAGCTCGAGCGTGCCCTGTGCCTTGGCGTTGGCCGCGGGCTGGCTGTGTTCCTTGACCTTGGCCACGGGGCGGCTGTGTGCCGCGGCCTTGGCCTTGGCCGTGGGCTGGCTCCGTGCCTTGCTCGAAATGTAGCACATGCTCGCGACCAAGGCAGGTCGCACACTCTCACGCACACACAACACACACTCGAGCCGCACTCCCGAGGCAAGTATAGGGAGCTCGAGCGTGGCCCTGTGCCTTGGCCTTGGCCGCGGGGTGGCTGCGTGGCTTGGCCTTGGCCGCGCGCGAGCATTTGTCCAAAATGTGAGCACACAGTCCTCGTCGTTTCTTTGTATTCGTGGACCAAAAACTGAGATCCACACCTACCTTCCACTTCTTTCTCCGGTTTTCCCTGAATCGGACGAGTTGGCCCACCCGTTTGGGCACTCGTTCGCTGTCGGTAAAATGGCCGCAAAACGAGTTTCGGAGCTCAGAATTGGATTCTGTTTTCTCCCACCACCGACTCCCACCAAACCCGACCACACCAATCCATAATCCCACGCCGCCCCTGAAACACGAAATTTGGCCACAATCCGTGTACTATATAGCTCACAGATTTTGTCCTTTTCCGGCGAGAAATGGGCGCAGGGCCTCCCGCATTATTTTCGCCATTTCTTCAATCGGAAAACAGTACTTGTGCCGTGACGAGGCCTCCGGTCCAGTTCTACCATAATCGGACCAATTCGCGGGCCCATTTCGTCCCCTTTTCGCAGCCCCGCACGTTCGGTAAATCGGCCGTAAAACGAGGTTTGGACCTCGGAATCGACTCCCGTCTTTTCCGACGTTTGACTCTCGAACGTATCTAACGCATCTACCCAAAATCCGACACCGCTCCGGAAACGCAAAAGTTGGCCAAGATCCGTGAGCTACAGCACACGGCCATGGCCTTGGCCGCGGAGTGGACGCGTGCCTTGGGCATGGCCGTGGGGTGGCTGTGTGCCTCGGCCTTGTCCTTGGCCGCGGGCAGGCTGCGTTCCTAGGCCTTGGCCGCGAGCTGGCTGAGTGCCATGGCCTTGGCCGCGGGGTGGACGCGTGCCTTTGGCTTGGCCGCGGGCTGGCTCCGTGCCTTGCTCGAAATGCAGCACATGCTCACGACCAAGGCATGTCCTACACTCTCACGCGCACACAACACACACTCGGGCTCCGATCCCGAGGCAAGGATAGGGAGCTCGAGCGTGGCCCTGTGCCATAGCCTTGGCCGCGGGCGAGGATTTGGCCAAAATGTGAGCACACGGTCCTCCCTCATTATTTTCGCCATTTCTTCGAGCGGAAAACAGTACTTGCGCCGTGAGGAGGCCCCCAGCCCAGTTCTAGCAGAATTGGACCAACTCGCGGGCATGTTTCGACCCCTTTTCGCACCCCTGCACATACGGTAAATCGGCCGAAAAATGAGGTTCGGACCTCGGAATCTACTCCCGTCTCTTCCGACGTTCGACTGTCGCACGTATCTAATGCATCGCCCGAAAATCCGACAGCGCCCCGGAAATGTGAAAGTTGGCCAAGATCAGCGAGCCACAGCACACGGCCTTGGCCTTGGCCGCGGGGTGGCTGGGTGCCATGGCCTTGGCAGCGGGGTGGCTGGGTGCCTTGGCCTTGGCCGCGGGCTGGCTCCGTTCGTTGCTCGAAATGCAGCACATGCTCGAGACCAAGGCACATCGCACACTCTCACGCACACACAACAGACACTCGCGCCGCACTCCCGAGGCAAGTACAGGGAGCTCGAGCATGTCCCTGTGCCTTGGCCTTGGCTGCAGGGTGGCTCCGTGCCTTGGCCTTGGCCGCGCGCGAGCATTTGTCCAAAATGTGAGCACACGGTCCTCGCCGTTTCTTCGTATTCTTGGACCAAAAACTGAGATCCACACCTACCTTCCACTTCTTTCTCCGGTTTTCCCTGAATCGGACGAGTTGGCCCTCCCGTTTGGGCACCCGTTTGCTGTCGGTAAAATGGCCGTAAAACGAGTTTCGGAGCTCAGAATTTGATTCTGTTTTCTCCCGCCACCGACTCCCACCAAACCCGACCACGCCAGCCCATAATCCCACGGCGCCCCTGAAACGCGAAATTTGGCCACAATCTGTGTACTATATAGCTCACAAATTTTGTCCTTTTCCGGCGAGAAATGGGCGCAGGGCCTCCCGCATTATTTTCACCATTTCTTCGAGCGGAAAACAGTACTTGTGCCGTGAGGAGGCCCCCGGCCCAGTTCTACCACAATCGGACCAATTCGCGGGCACATTTCGTCCCCTTTTCGCAGCCCCGCACGTTCAGTAAATCGGCCGTAAAACGAGGTTCGGACGTCGGAATCGACTCCCGTCTTTTCCGACATTCGACTCTCGCATGTATCTAACGCATCGCCCCAAAATCCGACACCGCTCCGGAAACGCGAAAGTTGGCCAAGATCCAGCACACGGCCTTGGCCTTGGCCGCGGAGTGGACGCGTGCCTTGGGCTTGGCCGTGGGGTGGCTGTGTGCCTCGGCCTTGGCCTTGGCCGCGGGCTGGCTGCGTGCCTAGGCCTTGGCCGCGGGCTGGCTGGGTGCCATGGCCTTGGCCGCGGGGTGGACGCGTGCCTTGGGCTTGGCCGCGGGGTGGCTGCGTGCCTCGGCCTTGGCCTTGGCCGCGGGCTGGCTCCGTGCCTTGCTCGAAATGATGCACATGCTCCCGACCAAGGCACGTCGTACACTCTCACGCGCACACAACACACACTCAGGCTGCGATCCCGAGGCAAGAATAGGGAGCTCGAGCGTGGCCCTGTGCCATAGCCTTGGCCGCGGGCGAGGATTTGACCAAAATGTGAGCACACGGTCCTCCCCCATTATTTTCGCCATTTCTTCGAGCGGAAAACAGTACTTGCGCCGTGAGGAGGCCCCCAGCCCAGTTCTAGCACAATTGGACCAATTTGCGGGCACGTTTCGACCCCTTTTCGCACCCCTGCACATACGGTAAATCGGCCGAAAAATGAGGTTCGGACCTCGGAATCTGCTCCCGTCTCTTCCGACGTTCGACTGTCGCACGTATATAATGCATCGTCCAAAAATCCCACAGCGCCCCGGAAACGTGAAAGTTGGCCAAGACCAGCGAGCCACAGCACACGGCCTTGGCCTTGGCCGCGGGTTGGCTGGGTGCCATGGCCTTGGCAGCGGGGTGGCTGGGTGCCTTGGCCTTGGCCGCGGGCTGGCTCCGTGCCTTGCTCGAAATGCAACACATGCTCGCGACCAAGGCAGGTCGCACACTCTCACGCACACACAACACACACTCGGGCCGCACTCCCGAGGCAAGGATAGGGAGCTCGAGCGTGGCCCTCTGCCTTGGCCTTGGCCGCGGGGTGGCTGCGTGGCTTGGCCTTGGACGTGGGCGAGCATTTGTCCAAAATGTGAGCAGACGGTCCTCGCCGTTTCTTCGTATTCTTGGACCAAAAACTGAGATCCACACCTACCTTCCACTTCTTTCTCCGGTTTTGTCGAATCGGACGAGTTGGCCCACCCGTTTGGGCAACCGTTTGCTGCCGGTAAAATTGGCGTAAAATGAGTTTCGGAGCTCGGAATTGGATTCCGTTTTATCCCGCCACCCACTCCCACCAAACCCGACCACGCCAGCCCAAAATCCCACGCCGCCCCCGAAACGCGAAATTTGGCCACAATCCGTGTGCTATAGCTCACGGATTTTGGCCTTTTCCGGCGGAAAAATTGGCGCGGGGCGTCCCGCATTATTTTCGACATTTCTTCGTGTGGAAAACAGTACTTGAACCGTGAGGAGGCCCCCGGCCTAGTTCTACCACAATCGGACAAATTCGCGGGCACTTTTCATCCCCTTTTTGCACCCCTGCACGTTCGGTAAATCGGCCGTAAAATGAGGTTCGGACCTCGCAATCGAATCCCCTCTTTTCCGACGTTCGACTCTCGCACGTATCTAATGCATCGCCCCAAAATCCCGCACCGCCCCGAAAACGCGAAAGTTGGCCAAGATCCGTGAGCTACAGTACACACCCCTGGCCTTGGCCGTGGGGTGGCTGTGTGTCTAGGCATTGGCCGCGGGGTGGCTGGGTGCCATGGCCTTGGCCTTGGCCTCGGGGTGGCTGCGTGCCAACGCCTTGGCCTCGGGGTGGACGCTTGCCTTGGCCTTTTCCACGGGGTGGCTGCTTGCCTCGGCCTTGGCCTTGGCAGTGGGCTGGCTCCGTGCGTTGCTTAAAATGCAGCACATGCTCGCGACCAAGGCAGGGCACACACTCTCACGCACACACAACACACACTCGGGCCGCTCGAGCGTGGTCCTGTGCCTTGGCCTTGGCCGCGGGGTGGCTGCGTGGCTTGGCCCTGGCCGCAGGCGAGCATTTGGCCAAAATGTGAGCACACGGTCCTCGCCATTTCTTCGTATTCTTGGACTAAAAACTGAGATCCAAACCTACCTTCCACTTCTTTCACCGGTTTTGCCTGAATCGGACGAGTTCGCACACCCGTTTGGGCACCCGTTTGCTGCCGGTAAAATAGCCGTAAAACGAGTTTCGCAGCTCAGAATTGGATTCCGTTTTCTCCCGCCACCGACTCCCACCAAACCCGACCACGCCTGCCCAAAATCACACGCCGCCCCCGAAATGCGAAATTTGGCCATAATCCGTGTGCTATAGCTCACGGATTTTGGCCTTTTCTGGCGGAAAAATGGGCGCAGGGCCTCCCGCATTATTTTTGCAATCACTTCGAGCGGAAAACAGTACTTGCCCCGTGAGGAGGCCCACCGCCCAGTTCTACCACAATTGCACCATTTCGCGGGCACTTTTCGTCCCCTTTTCGCACCCCCGCACGTTCGGTAAATCGGCCATAAAACAAGGTTCGGACCCCGGAATCGACTCCAGTCTTTTCCGACGTTCGACTGTCACACGTATCTAATGCATCACCCGAAAATCCCGCACCGCCCCAGAAACGCGAAAGTTGGCCAAGATCCGCGAGCCACAGCACACAGCCTTGGCCATGGGCTGGCTGGGTGCCATGGCCTTGGCCGCGGGGTGGACGCGTGCCTTGGCCTTGGCCACGGGGTGACTGCATGCCTTGGCTGCGGGCTGGCTCCGTGCCTTGCTCGAAATGCAGCACAAGCTCGCGACCAAGGCACATAGCACACTCTCACGCACACACAACACACACTCGGGCTGCGATCCCGAGGCAAGGATAGGGAGCTCGAGCGTGGATCTGTGCCATAGCCTTGGCCGCGGGCGAGCA
Source organism: Luvunga scandens (assembly GCA_030449905.1). Classification (NCBI taxonomy): domain Eukaryota; kingdom Viridiplantae; phylum Streptophyta; class Magnoliopsida; order Sapindales; family Rutaceae; genus Luvunga; species Luvunga scandens. The sequence goes on from JASUUG010000532.1 coordinate 26,259, forward strand.
TTTGGCCAAAATGTGAGCACACGGTCCACCCCGTTGCTTCGTATTCTTGGACCAAAAACTGAGATCCACACCTACCTTCCACTGCTTTATCTGGTTTTGCCTGAATCGGACGAGTTGGCCCACCCGCTCGCTGCCGGTAAAATGGCCGTAAAACGAGTTTCGGTGCTCGGAATTGGATTCCATTTTCTCCCGCCACCGACTCCCACCAAACCCGACCACGCCCCCCCCGAAACGCGTAATTTGGCCACAATCTTTGTGCTATAGCTCACGGATTCTGGCGTTTTCCGGCGGAAAAATGGGTGCAGGGCCTCCCGCATTATTTTTGCCATTTCTTCGAGCGGAAAATAGTACTTGCGCCGTGAGGAGGCCCCCGGCCCAGTTCTACCACAATCAGACCAATTTGCGGGCACGTTTCCTCCCCTTTTCGCATCCCGCACCTTTGGTAAATTGGCCGTAAAACGAGGTTCGGACCTCGAAATCGACTCCCCTCTTTTCCGACGTTCGACTATCACACGTACTAATCCATCACCCCAAAATTCCGCACCGCCCCGGAAACGCGAAAGTTGTCCAAGATCCGTGAGCTACAGCACACGGCCTTGCCCTTGGCTGCGTGGTGGCTGCGTGCCTAGGCCTTGGCCGCGGGCTGGCTGCGTGCTTAGGCCTTGGCCGCGGGCTGGCTGGGTGCCATGGCCTTGCCCGCGGGGTGGACGCGTGCCTTGGCCACGGGGTGGCTGCGTGCCTCATCCTTGGCCACGGGGTGGCTGCGTACCTCGGCCTTGGCCTTGGCCACGGGCTGGCTCCGTGCCTTGCTCGAAATGCAGCACATGCTCGCGACCAAGGCACATCGCACACTCTCACGCACACACAAGACACACTCGGGCCGCGGTCCCGAGGAAAGGATAGGGAGCTCGAGCGTGGCCCTGTGCCTTGGCCTTGGCCGCGAGCGAGCATTTGGCCAAAATGTGAGCACACGGTCCTCGCCGTTTCTTCGTATTCTTGGGCCAAAAACTGAGATCCACACCTACCTTCCACTTCTTTCTCTGGTTTTCCCTGAATCGGATGAGTTCGCCCACCCGTTTGGGCACCCGTTCGCTGCCGGTAAAATGAGTTTCGGAGCTGGGAATTGGATTCCGTTTTCTCCCGCCACTGACTCCAACCAAACCCGACCACGCCAGCCCAAAATCCCACGCCGCACCCGAAACGCAAAATTTGGCCACAATCCGTGTGCTATAGCTCACGGATTTTGGCCTTTTCCGTCGGAAAAATGGGCGCAGGGCCTCCCGCATTATATTCACCATTTCTTCGAGTGGAAAACAGTACTTGCGCTGTGAGGAGGCCCCCGGCCCAGTTCTACCACAATCGGACCAATTCGCGGGCACGTTTCGTCCCCTTTTCGCACCCCTGCACGTTTGGTAAATCGGCCGTAAAACGAGGTTCGGACCTCGGAATCAACTCTCGTCTTTTCCGACGTTCGACTGTCGCACGTATCTAATGCATCACCCCAAAATCCTGCACCTACCCGGAAACGCGAAAGTTGGCCAAGATCCGTGAGCTATATAGCACACGGCCTTGGCCTTGGCCGCAGGGTGGCTGCGTGCCTAGGCGTTGGCCTTGGGTGGCTGCGTGCCTTGTCCTTGGCCTTGGCCACGGGGTGGCTGCGTGCCTTGGCCTTGGCCGCGGGCTCGCTGCGTGCCTAGGCATTGGCCGTGGGCTGGCTGGTTGCATGGCCTTGGCCTTGGGTGCCTTGGCCTTAGCCGTGGGGTGGACGCATGCCTTGGCCTTGGCCACGGGGTGGCTGCGTGCCTTGGCCGCGGGCTGGCTCCGTGCCTGCTCGAACTACTGCACATGCTTGCGACCAAGGCAGGTCGCACACAAAACACACACTCGGGCCGCGCTCCCGAGGCATGGATAGGGAGCTCGAGCGTGGCCTGTGACTTGGCCTTGGCCGCGGGGTGGCTGCGTGGCTTGGCCTTGGCCGCGGGTGAGAATTTGGCCAAAATGTGAGCACACGGTCCTCGCCGTTTCTTCGTATTCTTGGACCAAAAACTGAGATCCACACCTACCTTCCACTTCTTTCTCTGGTTTTGCCTGCGTCGGTCGAGTTGGCCCACCCGTTTGGGCACCCGTTCGCTGCCTGTAAAATGGCCGTAAAATGAGTTTCGTAGCTCGGAATTTGATTCCGTTTTCTCCCGCCACCGGCTCCCACCAAACCCAACCACACCAGCCAAAATCCCACGCCATACCCAAAACGTGAAATTTGGCCACAATCCGTGTGCTATAGCTCACGGATTTTGGCCTTTTCCGGCGGAAAAATGAGCGCAGGGCCTCCCGCATTATTTTCGCCATTTCTTCGTGCGGAAAAAAGTATTTGCGCCGTGAGGAGGCCCCCGGCCCAGTTCTACCAAAATCGGACCAATTCACGGGCATGTTTCGTCCCCGTTTCGCACCCCCGCACCCTCGGTAAATCGGCCGTAAAACGAGGTTCGGACCTCGAAATCGACTCCCCTCTTTTCCGACGTTCGACTGTCGCACGTATCTAATGCATCACCCCAAAATCCCACACCGCTCCGGAAACCTGAAAGTTGGCCAAGATCCGTGAGCTACAGCACACGGTTTTGGCCTAGGCCGCGGGCTGGCTGGGTGCCATGGCCTTGGCCGCGGGCTGGCTGCATGCCACGGCCTAGGCCGTGGGGTGGACGTGTGCCATGGCCTTGGCCACGGGGTGGGTGCGTGCCTCGGCCTTGGCCTTGGCCGCGGGCTGGCTCCGTGCCTTCCTCGAAATGCAGCACATGCTCGCGACCAAGCCACGTCGCACACTCTCACACATACACAACACACACTCGGGCTGCGATCCCGAGGCAAGGATAGGGAGCTCGAGCGTGGCCCTGTTCCATAGGCTTGGCCGCGGGCGAGCATTTGGGCAAAATGTGAGCACACGGTCCTCGCCGTTGCTTCGTATTCTTGGACCAAAAACTGAGATCCACACCTACCTTCCACTTCTTTCTCCAGTTTTGCCTAAATCGGACGAGTTGGCCCACCCGTTCGCTGCCGGTAAAATGGCCGTAAAACGAGTTTCGGAGGTCGAAATTGGATTCCGTTTTCTCCCGGCACCGACTCCCACCAAATCCGACCACGCCAGCACTAAATCCCACGCCGCCCCGGAAACACGAAATTTGCCCACAATCCATGATCTATATAGCTCACGGATTTTCGCCTTTTCTGGCGTAAAAATGGGCGCAGGGCCTCCCGCATTATTTTTGCCATTTGTTTGAGCGAAAAACAGTACTTGCGCCTTGAGGAGGCCCCCGACCCAGTTCTACCACAATCGGACAAATTTGCGGGCACGTTTCGTCCCCTTTTCGCACCCCCGCACGTTCGGTAAATCGGTCGTAAAATGAGGTTCGGACCTCGGAATCGACTCCCGTCTTTTCCGACATTCGACTGTCGCACGTATCTAATGCATTACCCGAAAATCGCGCACCGCCCCGGAAACGTGAAAGTGGGCAAAGATCCGCGAGCCACAGCACACTGCCTTGGCCTTGGCCGCGGGGTGGCTGGGTGCCTTGGCCTTGACCGCTGGGTGGCTGGGTGCCTAGGCCTTGGCCGCGGGCTGGCTGGGTGCCATGGCCTTGGCCGCGGGCTGGCTGGGTGCCATGGCCTTGGCCGCAGGGTGGACGCGTGCCTTGACATTGACCACGGGGTGGCTGCGTGCCATAGCCACTGGCTGGCTCCTTGCCTTGCTCGAAATGCAGCACATGCTCGCGACCAAGGCACGTCGCACACTCTCACGCACACACAAGACACACTTGGGCAGCGCTCCCGAGGCAAGGATAGGGAGCATTTGTCCTTGGCCGCGGGTGAGCATTTGTCCAAAATGTGTGCACACGGTCCTCACCGTTTCTTCGTATTCTTGGACCAAATACTGAGATCCACACCTACCTTGCACTTCTTTCTCCGGTTTTGCCTGAATTGGACAAGTTGGCCCACCCGTTTGGGCACCCGTTCGCTGCCGGTAAAATGGCCGTAAAACGAGTTTCGGAGCTCGGAATTGGATTCCGTTTTCTCCGGGCACCGACTCCCACCAAACCCGACCACACCAGTGCATAATCCCACGCCGCCCCGGAAACACAAAATTTGGCCACAATCCGTGTGCTATAGCTCACAGATTTTGGCCTTTTTCTGCGGAAAAATGGGTGCAGGGCCTCCCGCATTATTTTCGCCATTTGTTCGAGCGGAAAACAGTACTTGCGCCGTGAGGAGGCCCCCGGGCCAGTTCTACAACAATCGGACCAATTCGCGGGCACGTTTCGTCCCCTTTTCACACCCCCGCACGTTCGGTAAATCGGCCGTAAAACGAGGTTCAAACCTCGGAATCGACTCCCGTCTTTTCCAACATTCGACTGTCGGACGTATCTAATGCATCACCCGAAAATCCCACACCGCCCCGGAAACGCGAAAGTTGGCCAAGATCAGCGAGCCACAGCACACGGCCTTGGCCTTGGCCCCGGGCTGGCTGGGTGCCATGGCCTTGGCCTTGCGTGCCTTGGCTTTGGACGCGGGGTGGACGCGTGCCTTGGCCTTGGCCATGGGGTGGCTACGTGCCTTTCCGCGGGCTGGTACCGTGCCTTGCTCGAAATGCAGCACATGCTCGCGACCAAGACACGTCGCACACTCTCACGCACACACAACACGCACTCGGGCTGCGATCCCGAGGCAAGGATAGGGAGCTCGAGCCTGGCCCTGTGACATAGCCTTGGCCGCGGGCGAGTATTTGGCCAAAATGTGAGCACACGGTCCTCGCCGTTGTATTGTATTCTTAGACTAAAAACTGAGATCCACACCTACCTTCCACTTCTTTCCCCGGTTTTCCCTGAATCGGACGAGTTGGCCCACCCGTTCGCTGCTGGTAAAATGGCCGCAAAACGAGTTTTGGAGGTTGGAATTGGATTCTGTTTTCTCCCGCCACCGAGTCCCACCAAACCCGACCACGCCAGTCCAAAATCCCACGCCGCCCCCAAAATGCGAAATTTGGCCACAATCCGTGTGCTATAGCTCACGGATTTTGGCCTTTTCTGGTTGAAAAATGGGTGCACGGCCTCCCGCATTATTTTCACCATTTCTTCGAGCGGAAAACAGTACTTGCGCCGTCAGGAGGCCCCCGTCCCAGTTCTGCCACAATCGAACCAATTCGCGGGCACGTTTCGTCCCCTTTTCGCACCCCTGCACGTTCGGTAAATCGACCGTAAAACGAGGTTCGGACCTCGGAATTGACTCCCGTCTTTTCCGACGTTCGACTCTCGCACGTGTCTAATGCATCACCCCAAAATCCCGCACCGCCCCGGAAACACGAAAGTTGGCCAAGATCCGTGAGCTACAACACACGGCCTTGGCCTTGGCCGCGGGGTTGCTGCTTGGCTTGGCCTTGGCCTTCGGGTGGCTGCGTGCCTTAGCCTTGGCCTTGGCGACGGGGTGGCTGCGTGCCTTGGCCTTGGCTGTGGGCTGGCTGCGTGCCAAGGCCTTGGCCACGGGCTGGCTGTGTGCATGGCCTTGACCTTGGCCGCGGGGTGGACACGTGCCTTGGCCTTGGCCGCGGGGTGGCTGCGTGCCTTGCCGCGGGCTGGTACCATGCCTTGCTCGAAATGCAGCACATGCTCGCGACCAAGACACGTCTCACACTCTCACGCACACACAACACACACTCGGGCTGCGATCCCGAGGCAAGGATAGGGAGCTCGAGCCTGGCCCTGTGCCATAGCCTTGGCCGCGGGCGAGCATTTGGCCAAAATGTGAGCACACGGTCCTCGCCGTTGTATCATATTCTTGGACCAAAAACTGAGATCCACACCTACCTTCCACTTCTTTCCCCGGTTTTGCCTGAATCGGACGAGTTGGCCCACCCGTTCGCTGCTGGTAAAATGGCCGCAAAACGAGTTTTGGAGGTTGGAATTGGATTCTGTTTTCTCCCGCCACCGACTCCCACCAAACCCGACCACGCCAGCCCAAAATCCCACGCCGCCCCCAAAACGCAAAATTTGGGCACAATCCGTGTGCTATAGCTCACGGATTTTAGCCTTTTCCGGCGGAAAAATGGGTGCACGGCCTCCCGCATTATTTTCGCCATTTCTTCGAGCGGAAAACAGTACTTGCGCCGTCAGGAGGCCCCCGTCCCAGTTCTGCCACAATCGGACCAATTCGCGGGCACGTTTTGTCCCCTTTTCGCACCCCTGCACGTTCGGTAAATCGGCCGTAAAATGAGGTTCGAACCTCGGAATCGACTCCCGTCTTTTCCGACGTTCGACTGTCGCACGTATCTAATGCATCACCCCAAAATCCCGCACCGCCCCGGAAACACGAAAGTTGGCCAAGATCCGTGAGCTACAACACACGGCCTTGGCCTTGGCCGCGGGGTTGCTGCGTGCCTAGGCCTTGGCCTTCGGATGGCTGCGTGCCTTAGCCTTGGCCTTGGCCACGGGGTGGCTGCGTGCCTTGGCCTTGGCTGCGGGCTGGCTGCGTGCCTAGGCCTTGGCCGCGGGCTGGCTGCGTGCCTAGGCCTTGGCCGCGGGCTGGCTGTGTGCATGGCCTTGGCCTTGGCCGCGGGGTGGACGCATGCCTTGGCCTTGGCCACGGGGTGGCTGCATGCCTTGGCCGCGGGCCGGATCCGTGCCTTGATCGAAACGCAGCACATGCTCGTGACCAAGGCACGTCGCACACTCTCAAGCACACACAACACACACCCGGGCCGCGCACCCGAGGCAAGGATATGGAGCTCGAGCGTAGCCCTGTGCCTTGGCCTTGGTCACAGGGTGGCTGCGTGCCTTGGCCTTGGCCACGGGCTGGCTGCGTGCCTCGGCCTTGGCATTGGCCACGGGGTGGCTGCATGCCTAGGCCTTGGGCGCGGGCTGGCTACGTGCCTAGGCTTTGGCCGCGGGCTGGCTAAGTGCCTAGGCCTTGGCCGCGGGCTGGCTACGTGTCTAGGCCTTGGCCGCGGCCTGGCTGGGTGAATGGCCTTGGCCTTGGCCGCGGGGTGGACGCGTGCCTTGGCCTTGGCCACGGGGTGGCTGCGTGCCTTAGCCGCGGGCTGGCTCTGTGCCTTGCTCGAAATGCAGCACATGCGTGCTACCAAGGCACATCGTACACTCTCACGCACACACAACACACACTTGGGCAGCGCTCCTGAGGCATGGATAGGGAGCTCGAGCGTGGCCCTGTGCCTTGGCCTTGGCAGCGGGGTGGCTGCGTGGCTTGGCCTTGGCCACGGGCGAGTATTTGGCCAAAATGTGAGCACACGGTCCTCGCCGTTTCTTCGTATTCTTGGACCAAAAACTGAGATTCACACCTACCTTCCACTTCTTTCTCCGGTTTTGCCTGAAGCGGACGAGTTGGCCGACCCGTTTGGGCACCCGTTCGGTGCCGGTAAAATGGCCGCAAAACGAGTTTCGGAGCTCAGAATCGGATTCCATTTTCTCCCGCCACCGACTCCCACCAAACCCAACCACGCCAGTCCAAAATCCCACGCCACCCCCGAAACGCGAAATTTGGCCACAATCCGTGTGCTATAGCTCACGGATTTTGGCCATTTCCGGCGGAAAAATGGGCGCAGGGCCTCCCGCATTATTTTCGCCATTTCTTCGAGCGTAAAACAGTACTTGCACCGTGAGGACGCCCCCGGCCCAGTTCTACCACAATCGGACCAATTCGAGGGCACGTTTTGTCCCCTTTTCGCACCCACGCACATTCGGTAAATCGGCCGTAAAACGAGGTTCGGACCTCGAAATTGACTCCCGTCTTTTCCGACGTCCGACTGTCACACGTATCTAATGCATCACCCCAAAATCCCGCACCGCCTCGGAAACACGAAAGTTGGCCAAGATCCGTGAGCTACAACACACGGCCTTGGCCTTGGCCGCGGGGTTGCTGCTTGGCTAGGCCTTGGCCTTCGGGTGGCTTCGTGCCTTAGCCTTGGCCTTGGCGACGGGGTGGCTGCGTGCCTTGGCCTTGGCTGTGGGCTGGCTGCGTGCCAAGGCCTTGGCCACGGGCTGGCTGTGTGCATGGCCTTGACCTTGGCCGCGGGGTGGACACGTGCCTTGGCCTTGGCCACGGGCTGGCTGCGTGCCTTGCCGCGGGCTGGTACCATGCCTTGCTCGAAATGCAGCACATGCTCGCGACCAAGACACGTCTCACACTCTCACGCACACACAACACACACTCGGGCTGCGATCCCGAGGCAAGGATAGGGAGCTCGAGCATGGCCCTGTGCCATAGCCTTGGCCGCAGGCGAGCATTTGGGCAAAATGTGAGCACACGGTCCTCGCCGTTGCTTCGTATTCTTGGACCAAAAACTGAGATCCACACCTACCTTGCACTTCTTTCTCCGGTTTTGCCTGAATCGGACGAGTTGGCCCACCCGTTTGCTGCCGGTAAAATGGCCGTAAAACGAGTTTCGGATCTCGGAATTGGATTCCGTTTTCTCCCGCCACCGACTCCCACCATACCCGACCACGCCAGCACAAAATCCCATGCCGCCACCGAAACGCAAAATTTGGCCACAATCCGTGTGCTATAGCTCACGGATTTTGGCGTTTTCCGGTGGAAAAATGGGCGCAGGGCCTCCCGCATTATTTTTGCCATTTCTTCGAGCGGAAAACAGTACTTGTGCCGTGAGGAGGCACCCGGCCCAGTTCTACCACAATCGGACCAATTCGCGGGCACGTTTCGTCCCCTTTTCGCACCCCCGCACCCTCGGTAAATCGGCCGTAAAATGAGGTTCGGACCTCGAAATCGACTCTCCTCTTTTCCAACGTTCGACTGTCGCACGTATCTAATGCATCACCCCAAAATCCCGTACCGCCCCGGAAACGCGAAAGTTGGCCAAGATCCGTGAGCTACAGCACACGGCCTTGGCCTTGGAAGCGGGGTGGCTGCGTGCCTAGGCGTTGGCCGCAGGGTGGCTGCGTGCCATGGCCTTGGCCTTGTCCTCGGGGTGGCTGCGTGCCAAGGCCTTGGCCGCGGGCTGGCTGGGTGCCATGGCCTTCACCGTGGGGTGGACGCGTGCCTTGGCCTTGGCCACGGGGTGGCTGCGTGCCTCGGCCTTGGCCTTGGCCGCGGGCTGGCTTCGTGCCTTGCTCGAAATGTAGCACATGCTCGCGACCATGGCACGTCGCACACTCTCACGCACACACAACACACACTCAGGCCGCGCTCCTGAGGCAAGGATAGGGAGCTCGAGCGTGGCCCTGTGCCTTGGCCTTGGCCGTAGGGTGGCTGCGTGGCTTGGCCTTGGCCTCGGGCGAGCATTTGGCCAAAATGTGAGCACACGGTCCTCGCCGTTTCTTCGTATTCTTGGACCGAAAACTGAGATCCACACCTACCTTCCACTTCTTTCTCTGGTTTTGACTGAATCGGATGAGTTGGCCCACCCGTTTGGGCACCCGTTCGATGCCGGTAACAGTACTTGCGCCGTGAGGAGGCCCCCGGCCCATTTCTACCACGGATCTCGGCCAACTTTCGCGTTTCTGGGGCGGTGCGAGATTTTGGGGTGATGCATTAGATACGTACGACAGTCGAACGCCGGAAAAGACGGGAGTCGATTCCTAGGTCCGAACCTCATTTTACGGTCGATTTACCGAACGTGCAGGGGTGCGAAAATCGGACGGAACGTGCCCGCGAATTGGTCCGATTGTGGTAGAACTGGGCCGGGGGCCTCCTCACGGCGCAAGTACTGTTTTCCGCTCGAAGAAATGGCTAAAATAATGCGGGAGGCGCTGCACCCATTTTTCCGCCGGAAAAGGCCAAAATCTGTGAGCGATAGCACACAGGTTGTGGCCAAATTTTGCCTTTTGGGGGCGGCATGGGATTTGGTGCTGGCGTGGTCGGGTATGGTGGGAGTCGGTGGAGGGAGAAAACGGAATCCAATTCCGAGATCCGAAACTCGTTTTACGGCCATTTTACCGGCAGCGAACGGGTGGGCCAACTAGTTTGATTCAGGCAAAACCGGAGAAAGAAGTGCAAGGTAGGTGTGGATCTCAGTTTTTGGTCCAAGAATACGAAGCAACGGTGAGGACCGTGTGCTCACATTTTGGCCAAATGCTCGCCCGCGGCCAAGGCCAAGCCACGCAGCCACCCCGTGGCCAAGGCCAAGGCACGCGTGCACCCCGCGGCCAAGGCCATGGCACCCAGCCAGCCCGCGGCCAAGGCAGAGTCTCCCAGCCACCCCGCGGCCAAGGCCAAGGCACAGGGCCACGATTGAGCTCCCTATCCTTGCCTCGGGAGCGCGGCCCGAGTGTCTGTTGTGTGTGCGTGAGAGTGTGCGACCTGCCTTGGTCGCGAGCATGTGCTGCATTTCGTGCAAGGCACGGAGCCAGCCCACGGCCAAGTCCAAGGCCAAGGCACGCAGCCACCCCGTGGCCAAGGCCAAGGCACGCGTCCACCCCGCGGCCAAGGCCATGGCACCCAGCCAGCCCGCGGCCAAGGCCTAGGCACGCAGCCAGCCCGCGGCCAAGGCCTAGGCACGCAGCCAGCCCGCGGCCAAGGCCTAGGCACGCAGCCAGCCCGCGGCCAAGGCCTAGGCACGCAGCCAGCCCGCGGCCAAGGCCTAGGCAAGCAGCCAGCCCGCGGCCAAGGCCTAGGCATGCAGCCAGCCCGCGGCCGAGGCACGCAGCCACCCCGTCGCCAAGGCCAAGGCACACGTCCACCCCGCGGCCAAGGCCATGCACCCAGCCAGCCCGCGGACAAGGCCTAGGCACGCAGCCAGCCCGCGGACAAGGCCTAGGCACGTAGCCAGCCCGCGGCCAAGGCATTGAAACGCAGCCACCCTGAGGCCAAGGCCAAGGCCATGGCACCCAGCCACCCTGCGGCCAAGGCCTAGGCACACAGCCACCCCGCGGCCAAGGCCAAGGCCGTGTGTTGTAGCTCACGGATCTCGGCCAACTTTCGCGTTTCCGGGGCGGTGTGGGATTTTTGGGTGATGCATTAGATACGTGCGACAGTCGAATGTCGGAAAGACAGGAGTCGATTTCGAGGTCCGAACCTCGTTTTGCTGCCGATTTACCGAGGGTGCGGGGGTGCGAAAAGGGAAGGAAATGTGCCCGCGAATTGGTTCGATTATGGTAGAACTGGGCCGGGGGCCTCCTCACGGCGCAAGTACTGTTTTCCGATCGAAGAAATGGCTAAAATAATGCGGGAGGCGCTGCACCCATTTTTCCGCCGGAAAAGGCCAAAATCTGTGAGCGATAGCACTCGGGTTGTGGCCAAATTTCGTATTTCGGGGGCGGCGTGGGATTTTGGGCTGGCGTGGTCAGCTTTTGTTGGAGTCAGTGGTGGGAGAAAACGGAATCCAATTCCGAGCTCCGAAACACATTTTACGGCCATTTTACCGGCAGCGAACGGGTGGGCCAACTCGTCCGATACAGGTAAAACCGGAGAAAGAAGTGGAAGGTAGGTGTGGATATCAGTTTTTGGTCCAAGAATATAAAGCAACGGTGAGGACCATGTGCTCACATTTTGGCCAAATGCTCACCCGCGGCCAAGGCCAAGCCACGCAGCCAGCCCTTGGCCAAGGCCAAGGCACGCGTCCACCCCGCGGCCAAGGCCATGGCACAAGGCCACGATCGAGCTCCCTATCCTTGCCTCGGGAGCGCGGCCCGAGTGTGTGTTGTGTGTGCGTGAGAGTGTGCGACCTGCCTTGGTCGCGTGCATGTGCTGCATTTCGAGCAAGGCACGGAGGCAGCCCGCGGCCAAGTCCAAGGCCAAGGCACGCAGCCACCCCGTGGCCAAGGGCAAGGCACGCGTCCACCCCGCGGCCAAGGCCATGGCATCCAGCCAGCCCGCGGCCAAGGCCTTGGCACACAGCCACCCGAGGCCAAAGGCCAAGGCCATGGCACCCATCCACCCCGCGGCCAAGGCCTAGGCACGCAGCCACCCCGCGGCCAAGACCAAGGCCATGTGCTGTTGCTCACGGATCTTGGCCAACTTTCACGTTTCCGGGGCGGTGCGGGATTTTGGGGTGATGCATTAGATACGTGCAACAGTCGAATGTCGGAAAAGACAGGAGTCGATTTCGAGGTCCGAACCTCGTTTTACTGCCGATTTACCGAGGGTGTGGGGGTGCGAAAAGGGAACGAAATGTGGCCGCGAATTGGTCCGATTGTGGTAGAACTGGGCCGGGGGCCTCCTCACGGTGCAAGTACTGTTTTCCGCTCGAAGAAATGGCTAAAATAATGCGGGAGGCGCTGCACCCATATTTCCGCCGGAAAAGGCCAAAATCTGTGAGCGATAGCACACGGGTTGTGGCCAAATTTTGCATTTCGGGGGCTGCGTGGGATTTTGGGCTGGCGTGGTCGGCTTTTGTTGGAGTCAGTGGTGGGAGAAAACGGAATCCAATTCCAAGCTCGAAACTCATTTACGGCCATTTTACCGGCAGCGAACGGGTGGGCCAACTCGTCCGATACAGGTAAAACCGGAGAAAGAAGTGGAAGGTAGGTGTGGATATCAGTTTTTGGTCCAAGAATACAAAGCAACGGCGAGGACCGTGTGCTCACCTTTTGGCCAAATGCTCGCCCGCGGCCAAGGCCAAGCCACGCAGCCACCCCTTGGCCAAGGCCAAGGCACGTGTCCACCCGCGGCAAAGGCCATGGCACCCAGCCAGCCCGCGGCCAAGGCAGAGTCTCCCAGCCACCCGCGGCCAAGGCCATGGCAAAGGGCCACGATCGAGCTCCTATCCTTGCCTCGGGAGCGCGGCCCGAGTGTGTGTTGTGTGTGCGTGAGAGTGTGCGACCTCCTTGGTCGCGAGAATGTGCTGCATTTCGAGCAAGGCACGGAGCGAGCCCACGGCCAAGACCAAGGCCAAGGCACACAGCCACCCCGTGGCCAAGGCCAAGGCACGCGTCCACCCCGCGGCCAAGGCCATGGCACCCAGCCGGCCCGCGGCCAAGGCCTAGGCACGCAGCCAGCCCGCGGCAAAGGCCAAGGTCATGGCACCCATCCACCCCGCGGACAAGGCCTAGGCACGCAGCCACCCCGCGGCCAAGGCCAAGGCCGTGTGCTGTAGCTCACGGATCGTGGCCAACTTTCGCGTTTCCGGGGCGGTGCGGGATTTAGGGGTGATGCATTAGATACGTGCAACAGTCGAACGTCGGAAAAGACAGGAGTTGATTTCGAGGTCCGAACCTCGTTTTACTGCCAATTTACCGAGGGTGCGCGGGTGCGAAAAGGGAACGAAATGTGCCCGCGAATTGGTCCGATTGTGGTAGAACTGGGCAGGGGGCCTCCTCATGGCGCAAGTACTGTTTTCCCCCGCACCCTCGGTAAATCCGTGAGCTATAGCACACGAATTCTCGCCAAATTTCGCGTTTCGGGGGCGGAGCGGGATTTTGGGCAGGCGTGCTCGAGTTTTGTGGGAGTCGGTGGCGGGAGAAAACGGAATCCAATTCCGAGCTCCGAAACTCTTTTTACGGCCATTTTACCGGCAGCGAACGGGTGGGCCACCTCGTCCAATTCAGGCAAAACCGGAGAAAGAAGTGGAAGGTAGGTGTGGATCTCACTTTTTGGTCCAAGAATACGAAGCAACGGCGATGACCGTGTGCTCACATTTTGACCAAATGCTCGCCCGTGGCCAAGGCCAAGCCACGCAGCCACCCCTTGGCCAAGGCCAAGGCACGCATCCACCCCGCGGCCAAGGCCATGGCTCCCAGCCAGCCCGCGGCCAAGGCAGAGTCTCCCAGCCACCCCGCGGCCAAGGCCATGGCACCCAGCCACCCCACGGCCAAGGGCAAGGCACAGAGCCAGCCCGCAGCCAAGTCCAAGGCCAAGGCACGCAGCCACCCCGTCGCCAAGGCCAAGGTACGCGTCCACCCCGCGGCCAAGGCCATGGCACCCAGCCAGCCCGCGGCCAAGGCCTAGGCACAGAGCCAGCCCGCGGCCAAGGCCTAGGCACGTAGCCACCCCGCGGCCAAGGCCTAGGCACGTAGCCACCCCGCGGCCAAGGCCTTGGCACGCAGCCACCCCGAGGCCAAGGCCAAGGCCATGGCCCCCATCCACCCCGCGGACAAGGCCTAGGCACGCAGCCACCCCGCGGCCAAGGCCAAGGCCGTGTGCTGTAGCTCACGGATCTTGGCCAACTTTCGCGTTTCCAGGGAGGTACGGGATTTTGGGGTGATGCATTAGATACGTGCAACAGTCGAACGTCGGAAAAGACAGGAGTCGATTTCGAGGTCCGAACCTCGTTTTACTGCCGATTTACCGAGGGTGCGGGGGTGCGAAAAGGGAAGGAAATGTGCCTGCGAATTGGTCCGATTGTGGTAGAACTGGGCCGGGGGCCTCCTCACCGCGCAAGTACTGTTTTCCGCTCGAAGAAATGGTGAAAATAATGCGGGAGGCCCTGCGCCAATTTTTCCGCCGGAAAAGGCAAAAATCCGAGAGCTATAGCACACGGATTCTTGCCAAATTTTGCGTTTCGGTGGCGGCGCGGGATTTTGGGCAGGCGTGCTCGAGTTTGGTGAGAGTCGGTGGCGGGAGAAAACGGAATCCAATACCGAGCTCCGAAACTCTTTTTACGGCCATTTTACCGGCAGCGAACGGGTGGGCCAACTCGTCCAACTCAGGCAAAACCGGAGAAAGAAGTGGAAGGTAGGTGTGCATACCTAGGCCTTGGCCGCGGGGTGGCCACATGCCTTGGCTTTAGCCGCGGGTTTGGGCACCCGTTCTCGGCTGGTAAAATGGCCGTAAAACGAGTCCCACCAAACCCGACGACGCCAGCCCAAAATCCCATGCCGCCCCCGAAACGCGAAATTTGGCCACAATCCGTGTGCTATAGCTCACGGATTTTGGCATTTTCTGGCGGAAAAATGGGTGCAGGGCCTCCCGCATTATTTTCGCCATTTCTAATAGCGGAAAACAGTACTTGCGCCGTGACGAGGCCCCCGGCCCAGTAATACCACAATCGGACCAATTCGCGGGCACGTTTCGTCCCCTTTTCGCACCCCCGCACCCTCGGTAAATCGGCCGTAAAACGAGGTTCGGACCTCGAAATCGACTCCCCTCTTTTCCAACGCTCGACTGTCACACGTATCTAATGCATCACCCCAAAATCCCGCACCGCCCCGGAAACACGAAAGTTGGCCAAGATCCGTTAGCTACAGCACACGGCCTTGGCCTTGGCCGCGGGGTGGCTGCGTGCCATTGCCTTGGCCGCGGGCTGGCCGGGTGCCATGGCCTTGGCCGCGGGCTGGCTGGGTGCCATGGCCTTGGCCGCGGGTGGACGCGTGCCTCGGCCTTGTCCACGGGGTGGCTGCGTGCCTCGGCCTTGGCCTTGGCCGCAGGCTGGCTCCGTGCCTTGCTCGAAATGCAGCACATGCTCGCGACCAAGGCAGGTCGCACACTCTCACGCACACACAACACACACTCCGGCCGCGCTCCCGAGGCAAGGATAGGGAGCTCGAGCGTGGCATTGTGCCTTGGCGTTGGCCGCGGGGTGTCTGCGTGGCTTGGCCTTGGCCGCGGGCGAGCATTTGGCCAAAATGTGAGCACACGGTCCTCGCCGTTTCTTCGTATTCTTGGACCAAAAACTGAGATCCACACCTACCTTCCACTTCTTTCTCCGGTTTTGCCTGAATCGGATGAGTGGGCCCACCCGTTTGGGCACCCGTTCGCTGCCGGTAAGATGGCCGTAAAACGAGTTTCGGAGCTCGGAATTGGATTCCGTTTTGTCCCGCCACCGACTCCTACCAAACCCGACGACGCCAGCCCAAAATCCCACGTTGCCCCCGAAACGCGAAATTTGGCCACAATCCGTGTGCTATAGCTCACGGATTTTGGCCTTTTCCGGGGGAAAAATGGGCGCAGGGCCTCCCGCATTATTTTCGCCATTTCTTTGAGCGAAAAACAGTACTTGTGCCGTGAGGAGGCCCCCGGCCCAGTTCTACCACAATCGGACCAATTCGCGGGCACGTTTCGTCGCGTTTTCGCACCTCCGCACCCTCGGTAAATCGGCCGTAAAATGAGGTTCGGACCTCGAAATCGACTCCCCTCTTTTCCGAAGCTCGACTGTCGCACGTATCTAATGCATCACCCCAAAATCCCGCACCACCCCGGAAACGCGTAAGTTGGCCAAGATCCATGAGATACAGCACACGGCATTGGCCTTGGCCGCGGGGTGGCTGCGTGCCATGGGATTGGCCTTGGCCACGGGGTGGCTGCGTGCCATGGCCTTGGCCTTGGACTCGTGGTGGCTGCGTGCCAAGGCCTTGGCCGCGGGCTAGCTGCGTGCCAAGGCCTTGGGCGCGGGGTGGCTGCGTGCCTAGGCCTTGGCCGCGGGGTGGCTGCGTGCCTTTCTCGAAAGGCAGCATATGCTCGCGACCAAGGCAGGTCGCACACTCTCACGCACACACAACACACACTCGGGCCACGCTCCCGAGGCAAGGATAGGGAGTTCGAGCGTGGCCCTGTGCCTTGACGTTGGCCGCGGGGTGGCTGCGTGGCTTGGCCTTGGCCGCGGGCGAGCATTTGGCCAAAATGTGAGCACACGGTCCTCGCCGTTTCTTCGTATTCTTGGACCAAAAACTGAGATCCACACCTACCTTCCACTTCTTTCTCCGGTTTTGCCTGAATCGGACGAGATGGCCCACCCGTTTGGGCACCCGTTCGCTGCGGTAAGATGGCGTAAAATGAGTTTCGAGGTCGGAATTGGATTCCGTTTTCTCCCCCACCGACTCCCACCAAACCCGACGACGCCAGCCCAAAATCCCACGCCGCCCCCGAAACGCGAAATTTGGCCACAATCCGTGTGCTATAGCTCACGGATTTTGGCCTTTTCTGGCGGAAAAATGGGCGCAGGGCCTCCCGCATTATTTTTGCCATTTCTTCGACCGGAAAGCAGTACTTGCGCCGTGAGGAGGTCCCCGGAGCAGTTCTACCACAATCGGACGTATTCGAGGGCACGTTTCTTCCCCTTTTCGCACCCCCGCACCCTCGGTAAATCGGCCGTAAAACGAGGTTCGGACCTCGAAATCGACTCCCCTCTTTTCCGACGTTCGACTGTCGCACGTATCTAATGCATCACCCCAAAATCCCGCACCGCCCCGGAAACGCGAAAGTTGGCCAAGATCCGTGAGCGACAGCACACGGCCTTGGCCTTGGCCGCGGGGTGGCTGCGGGCCATGGCCTTGGCCTTGGCCACCGGGTGGCTGTTTGCCAAGGCCTTGGCCTCGGGGTGGCTGCGTGCCTAGGCCTTGGCCGCGGGCTGGCTGGGTGCCATGGCCTTGGTCGCGGGCTGGGTGTGTGCCATCGCCTTGGCCGCGGGGGTGGACGCGTGCCTTGGCCTTGGCCACGGGGTGGCTGCGTGCCTCGGCCTTGGCCTTGGCCGCGGGCTGGCTCCGTGCCTTGCTCGAAATGCAGCACATGCTCGCGACCAAGGCAGGTCGCACACTCTCACGCACACACAACACACACTCCGGCCGCGCTCCCGAGGCAAGGATAGGGAGCTCGAGCGTGGCCCTGTGCCTTGGCGTTGGCCACGGGGTGGCTGCGTGGCTTGGCCTTGGCCGCGGGCGAGCATTTGGCCAAAATGTGAGCACACGGTCCTCGCCGTTTCTTCGTATTCTTGGACCAAAAACTGAGATCCACACCTACCTTCCACTTCTTTCTCTGGTTTTGCCTGAACCGGAGGAGTTGGCCCACCCGTTTGGGCACGCGTTCGCTGCCGGTAAGATGGCCTTAAAACGAGTTTCGGAGATCGGAATTGGATTCCGTTTTCTCCCGCCACCGACTCCCACCAAACCCGACCACGCCAGCACAAATCCCACGCCGCCTCCCAAAACGCGAAATTTGGCCACAATCCGTGTGCTATAGCTCACGGATTTTGGCCTTTTTCTGGCGGAAAAATGGCCTCAGGGCCTCCCGCATTATTTTTGCCATTTCTTGAGCGGAAAGCAGTACCTGCGCCGTGAGGAGGCCCCGGCCCAGTTCTACGACAATCCGACCAATTCGAGGGCACGTTTCGTCCCCTTTTCGCACCCGCACCCTCGTAAATCGGCCGTAAATGGAGGTTCGGACCTCGAATTGACTCCCCCCTTTTCTGATGTTCGACTGTCGCACGTATCTAATGCATCACCCCAAAATCCATCACTGCCCCGGAAACGCGAAAGTTGGCCAAGATCCGTGAGCGACAACACACGGCCTTGGCCTTGGCCGCGGGGTGGCTGCGGGCCATGGCCTCGGGTGGCTGCGTGCCATGGCCTTGGCCTTGGCCACCGGGTGGCTGTGTGCAAGGCCTTGGCCGCGGGCTGGCTGGGTGCCATGGCCTTGGCCACGGGGCCGTGCCTTGGCCCTGGCTGGGTGCCATGGCCTTGGCGCGGGCTGGCTGGGAGCCATGGCCTTGGCCGCGGGGGTGGACGCGTGCCTTGGCCTTGGCCACACGGGTGGAGTGCGTGCCTCGGCCTTGGCCTTGGCCGCGGGCTGGCTCCGTGCCTTGCTCGAAATGTAGCACATGCTCGCGACCAAGTAACGTCGCACACTCTCACGCACACACAACACACACTCGGGCCGCGCTCCTGGGGCAAGGATAGGGAGCTCGAGCGTGGCCCTGTGCCTTGGCCTTGGCCGCGGGGTGGCTGCGTGGCTTGGTTTTGGCCGCGGACGAGCATTTGGCCAAATATGTGAGCACACGGTCCTCGCCGTTTCCTCATATTCTTGGACCAAAAACTGAGATCCACACCTACCTTCCACTTCTTTCTCCGGTTTTGCCTGAATCGGACGAGTTGGCCCACCCGTTTGGGCACCCTTTCGCTGCCGGTAAAATGGCCGTAAAGCGAGTTTTGGAGCTCAGAACTGGATTCCGTTTTCTCCCGCCACCGACTCCCACCAAACCCGACCACACCAGCCCAAAATCCCACGCTGCCCCGATACGCAAAATTTGGGCACAATCCGTGTGCTATAGCTCACGGATTTTGGCCTTTTCCGGCGGAAAAATGGGCGCGGGGTCTTCCGCATTATTTTCACCATTTCTTTGAGCGGAAAACAGTACTCGCGCCATGAGGAGGCCCCTGGCCCAATTCTACCACAATCGGACCAATTCGCGGGCACGTTTCGTCCTTTTTCGCACCCCCGAATGTTCGGTAAATCGGCCGTAAAACGAGGTTCGGACCTCGGAATTGACTCCCGTCGTTTCTGACGTTCGACTGTCGCACGTATCTAATGCATCACCCAAAAATCCCGCACCGCCCTGGAAACGCGAAAGTTGGCCAAGATCCGTGAGCTACAGCACACGGCCTTGGCCTTGGCCGCAGGGTGGCTGGGTACCATGGCCTTGGCCGTGGGGTGGCTGGGTGGCTTGGCCTTGGCCGCGGGCTGGCTGCGTGCCTAAGCCTTGGCCGCGGGCTGGCTGGGTGCCATGGCCTTGGCAGCGGGGTGGACGCGTGCCTTGGCCTTGGCCGCGGGCTGGCTCCGTGCCTTGCTCGAAATGTAGCACTTGCTCACAACCAAGGCACGTCACACACTCTCATGCACACACAACACACACTCGGGCTACGATCCCGAGGCAAGGATAGGGAGCTTGAGCATGGCCCTGTGCCATAGCCTTGGCCGCAGGCGAGCATTTGGGCAAAATGTGAGCACACGGTCCTCGCCGTTGCTTCGTATTCTTGGACCAAAAGCTGAGATCCACACCTACCTTCCACTTCTTTCTCCGGTTTTGCCTGAATCGGACGAGTTGGCCCACCCCGTTTGGGCACCGTTCGCTGCGTAAAATGGTCAAAACGAAGTTTCGAGCTCGGAATTGGATTCCGTTTTCTCCGCCACCGAGCCACAATCCGTGTACTATAGCTCATGGATTTTGGCCTTTTCCGGCGGAAAAATGGGCACAGGGCCTCACGCATTATTTTCGCCATTTCTTCGAGCGGAAAACAGTACTTGCGCCGTGAGGAGGCCCCCGGCCCAGTTCTACCAGAATCGGACCAATTCGCGGGCACGTTTCATCCCCTTTTCGCACCCCAGCACATTCGGTAAATTGGCCATAAAATGAGGTTCGGACCTCGGAATCGACTCCCGTCTTTTCCGACGTTCGACTGTCGCTCGTATCTAATGCATCACCCGAAAATCCCGCACCGCCCCGGAAACGCAAAAGTTGGCCAAGATCCATGAGCTACAGCACACCGCCTTGGCCGCGGGTTGGCTGCGTGCCTACGACTTGGCCTTGGGGTGGCTGTGTGCCTTGGCCTTGGCTGCGGGGTGGACACGTGCCTAGGCCTTGGCGGCGGGGTGGCTGGGTGCCATGGCCTTGGCCTTGGCCTCGGGGTGGCTGCGTGCCAAGGCCTTGGCCGCGGGGTCGCTGGGTGCCATGGCCTTGGCCTTGGCCGCGGGGTGGCTGCGTGCCTAGGCCTTTGCCGTGGCTGGCTTCGTGCCTAGGCCTTGGCCGCGGGCTGGCTGGGTGCCATGGCCTTGGCCGCGGGCTGGCTGGGTGCCTTGGCCTTGGCCGCGGGCTGGCTGCATGCCTAGGCCATTGCCGCGGGCTGGCTGCGTGCCTACGCCTTGGCCGCGGGCTGGCTCCGTGCCTTGGCCACGGGCTGGCTCTGTGCCTTGCTCAAAATGCAGCACATGCTCGCGACCAAGGCGCGTCGCACACTCTCATGCAAACACAACACACACTAGAGCTGCGATCCCGAGGCAAGGATAGGGAGCTCGGGCGTGGCCCTGTGCCATAGCCTTGGCCGCGGGCGAGCATTTGGCCAAAATGTGAGCACACGGTCCTCGCTGTTGCTTCGTATTCTTGGACCAAAAACTGAGATCCACACCTACCTTCCACTTCTTCCTGAATCGGACGAGTTGGCCCACCCGTTTGGGCACCCATTTGCTGCTTTGGTTTTGCCTGAATCGGACGAGTTGGCCCACCCGTTTGGGCACCCATTTGCTGCTGGTAAAATGGCCCTAAAACGAGTTTCGGAGCTCGTAATTGGATTCTGTTTTCTCCCGCCACCGACTCCCACCAAACCCGACCACGCCAGCCGAAAATCCCACGCCGCCCCCGAAACGCGAAATTTGGCCACAATCCGTGTGCTATATAGCTCACGGATTTTGGCCTTTTCCGGCGGAAAAATGGGAGCATGGCCTCCCGCATTATTTTCGCCATTTGTTCGAGCGGAAAACAGTACTTGCACCGTGAGGAGGCCCCCGGCCCAATTCTACCACAACCGGACCAATTCGCGGGCACGTTTCGTCCCCTTTTCGCACCCCTGCACCCTCGGTAAATCGGCCGTAAAACGAGGTTCGGACCTCGAAATCGACTCCCCTCTTTTCCGACGTTCGACTGTCGTACGTATCAAATGTATCACCCCAAAATCCCGCACCGCCCCGGAAACGCAAAAGTTGGCCAAGATCCGTGACCTACAGCACACGGCCTTGGCCTTGCCCGCGGGGTGGCTGGGTGCCATGGCCTTGGCCTTGGCCTCGGGGTGGCTGGGTGCCATGGCCTTGGCCTTGGCCTCGGGGTGGCTGCGTGCCAAGGCCTTGGCTGCGGGCTGGCTGGGTGACATGGCCTTGGCCGCGTGCTGGCTGGGTGACATGGCCTTGACCGCGGGCTGGCTGGATGCCATGGCCTTGGCCGCGGGGTGGACGAGCGCCTTGGCCCTTGTGCCATAGCCTTGGCCGCGGGCTGGCTGGGTGACATGGCCTTGACCGCGGGCTGGCTGGGTGCCATGGCCTTGGCCGCGGGGTGGACGAGCGCCTTGGCCCTTGTGCCATAGCCTTGGCCGCGGGCGAGCATTTGGCCAAAATGTGAGCACACGGTCCTCGCCGTTGCTTCGTATTCTTGGACCAAAAACTGAGATCCACGCCTACCTTTTACTTCTTTCTCTGGTTTTGCCTGAATCGGACGAGTTGGGCCACCCGTTTGGGCACCGGTTCGCTGCCGGTAAAATGGCCGTAAAACGAGTTTCGGAGCTTGGAATTGGATTCCGTTTTCTCCCGCCACCGACTCCCACCAAACCCGACCACGCCAGCCCAAAATCCCACGCCGTCGCCGAAACGCGAAATTTGGCCACAATCCGTGTGCTATAGCTCACGGATTTTGTCCTTTTCCGGCAGAAAAATGGGGGCAGGCCTCTCGCATTATTTTTGCCATTTCTTCAAGTGAAAAACAGTACTTGTGCCGTGAGGAAGCCCCCGGCCCATTTCTACCACGGATTTTGGCCAACTTTCGCGTTTCCGGGGCGGTGCGGGATTTTGGGGTGATGCATTAGATACGTTCGACAGTCGAACATCGGAAAATACAGGAGTCGATTCCGAGGTCCGAACATCGTTTTACGGCCGATTTACCGAACGTGCAGGGGTACGAAAAGGGGACGAAACATGCCCGCGAATTGGTCCAATTGTGGTAGAACTGGGCCGGGGGCCTCCTCACTGTACAAGTACTGTTTTCCGCTCGAACAAATGGCAAAAATAATGCGGGAAGCCCTGTGCCCATTTTTTGGCCGGAAAAGGCCAAAATCTGTGAGCTATAGCACACGGATTGTGGGCAAATTTCGCGTTTTGGGGGCAGCATGGGATTTTGGGCTGGCGTGGTCGGGTTTTGTGGGATTCAGTGGTGGGAGAAAACGGAATCCAATTCCGATCTCCGAAACTCATTTTACGGCCATTTTCCCGGTAGCGAACGGGTGGACCAACTCGTCCTATTCAGGCAAAACCGGAGAAAGAAGTGGAAGGTAGGTGTGGATCTCAGTTTTTGGTCCAAGAATACGAAGAAACGGCGAGGACCGTGTGCTCACAATTTGGCCAAATGCTCGCCCGCGGCCAAGGCCAAGGCACAGAGCCACGCTCGAGCTCCCAATCCTTGCCTCGGGAGCGCGGCCCGAGTGCGTGTTGTGTGTGCCTGAGAGTGTGCGACATGCCTTGGTCGGGAGCATGTGCTGCATTTCGAGCAAGGCACGGAGCCAGCCCGCGGCCAAGGTACACAGCCACCCCGTTGCCAAGGCCAAGGCACGCGTCCACCCCGCGACCAAGGCCAAGGCACCCAAGGCCAAGGCCATGGCACCCAGCCAGCCCGCGGCCAAGGCCTAGGCACGCAGCCAGCCCGCGGCCAAGGCCAAGGCACGCAGCCACTCCGTGGCCAATGCCAAGGCCGAGGCACGAAGCCAGCCCATGGCGAAGGCCAAGGCACGCAGCCACCCCGCTGCCAAGGACAAGGCACAGGGCCATGCTCAAGCTCCCTATCCTTGCCTCGGGAGCGCGGCCCGAGTGTGTGTTGTGTGTGCGTGAGAGTGTACGATGTGTCTTGGTCACGAGCATGTGCTGCATTTCGATCAAGGCACGGATCCAGGCCGCGGCCAAGGCACGCAGCCACCCCGTGGCCATGGGCCAAGGCACGCGTCCACCCTGCGGCCAAGGCCAAGGTCATGCACACAGCATGCCCGCAGCCAAGGGCTAGGCACACAGCCAGCCCACGGCCAAGGCCAAGGCACGCAGCCACCCCATGGCCAAGGCATGCAGCCACCCCGTGGCCAAGGCCAAGGCATGCAGCCACCCCGTGGCCAAGGCCAAGGCCGTGTGCTGTGCCTCGCGGAGCTTGGCGAACTTTCGCGTTTCCGGGGCGGTGCGGGATTTTGGGGTGATGCATTAGATACGAGTGACAGTCGAACGTCGGAAAAGACGGGAGTCGATTCCGAGGTCCGAACCTCGTTTTACGCCGATTTACCGAATGTGCTGGGGTACGAAAAGGGGACGAAACGTGCCCGCGAATTGGTCCGATTGTGGTACAACTGGGCCGGTGGCCTCCTCACGGCACAAGTACTGTTTTCCACTGGAAGAAATGGAAAAAATAATGCGGGAGGCCCTGCGCCCATTTTTCCGCCGGAAAAGGCCAAAATCCATGAGTTATAGCGCACGGATTGTGCCCAAATTTCGCGTTTCGGGGGCGGCGTGGGATTTTGGGCTGGCGTGGTTGGGTTTGGTGGGAGTCGGTGGCGTGAGAAAATGGAATCCAATTCCGAGCTCCGAAACTCGCTTTACGGCCATTTTACCGGAAGCGAACGGGTGGGCCAACTCGTCCGATTCAGGCAAAACCGGAGAAAGAAGTGGAAGGTAGGTGTGGATCTCAGTTTTTGGTCCAAGAATAGGAAGCAACGGCGAGGACCGTGTGCTCACATTTTGGCCAAATGCTCGCCCGCGGCCAAGGCCAAGCCACGCAGCCACCCCACGGCCAAGGCCAAGGCACATGGCCACCCTTGAGCTCCCTATCCTTGCCTCGGGAGCGCGGCCCGAGTGTGTGTTGTGTGTGCGTGAGAGTGTGCGACCTGCCTTGGTAGCGAGCATGTGCTGCATTTCGAGCAAGGCACGGAGCTAGCCCGCGGCCGAGGCACGCCGCCACCCCATGGCCAAGGCCAAGGCATGCATCCACCCCGCGGGCAAGGCCATGGTACGTAACCAGCCAGCAGCCAAGGCCTAGGCACGCAGCCACCCCGTGGCGAAGTCCATGGCACCCAAGGCCAAGGCCATGGCACCCAGCCAACCCGCGGCCAAGGTCTAGGCACGAAGCCAGCCCGCGGCCAAGGCCGTGTGTTGTAGCTCACGGATCTTGCCCAACTTTCGCGTTTCCGGGGTGATGTGGGATTTTGGGGTGATGCATTAGATACGTGCGACAGTCGAATGTCCGAAAAGAGGGTAGTCAATTTTGTGGTCCGAACCTCATTTTACGCCCGATTTACCGAACGTGTGGGGGTGCAAAAAGGGGACGAAACTTGCCCGCGAATTGGTCCGATTGTGGTAGAACTGGGCCGGGGGCCTCCTCACAGCGCAAGAACTGTTTTCCGCTCGAAGAAATGGCAAAAATAACGCGCGAGGCCCTGTGCCCATTTTTCCGCCGGAAAAGGCGAAAATCCGTGAGCTATAACACACGGATTGTGGCCAAATTTCGCATTTCGGCGGTGGCGTGGGATTTTGGGCTGGCGTGGTCGGGTTTTGTGGGATTCAGTGGTGGGAGAAAATGGAATCCAATTCCGATCTCCGAAACTCGTTTTACGGCCATTTTACCGGCAGCGAACGGGTGGACCAACTCATCCGATTCAGGCTAAACCGGAGAAAGAAGTGGAAGGTAGGTGTGGATCTCAGTTTTTGGTCCAAGAATACGAAGCAACGGCGAGGACCGTGTGCTCACATTTTTGCCAAATGCTCGCCCGCGGCCAAGGCTATGGCACAGGGCCACGCTCGAGCTCCCTATCCTTGCCTCGGGGTAGCAGCCCGAGTGTGTGTTGTGTGTGCGTGAGAGTGTGTGACGTGCCTTGGTCGCGAGCATGTGCTGCATTTCGAGCAAGGCACGGAGCCAGCCCGCGGCCAAGGCACGCAGCAACCCGTGGCCAAGGCCAAGGCACGCGTCCACCCCGCGGCCGCGGCCAAGGCCAAGGCCGTGTGCTGTGGCTCACGGATCTTGGCCAACTTTCGCATTTCCGGGGCGGTGCTTTTTGGGTGATGCATTAGATACATGCGACAGTCGATCGTCGGAAAAGACGGGAGCCGATTCCGAGGTTCGAACCTCGTTTTATGGCTGATTTACCGAACATGCGGGGGTGAGAAAAGGGGAGGAAACGTGCCCGCGAATTGGTCCGATTGTGGTAGAACTGGGCCGGGTACCTCCTCACGGCGCAAGTACTGTTTTCCGCTTGAAGAAATAGTGAAAATAATGCGATAGGCCCTGTGCCCATTTTTCCGCCGGAAATGGCCAAAATCCGTGAGCTATGGCACACGGATTGTGGCCAAATTTCGCGTTTCGGGGCCGGCATGGGATTTTGGGCTGTTGGCGTCGGGTTTTGTGGGAGTTGGTGGCGGGAGAAAACGGAATCCAATTCCGAGCTCCGAAACTCGTTTCACGGCCATTTTACCGGGAGCGAACGGGTGCCCAAACGGGTGGGCCAACTCGTCCGATTCAGGCAAAACCGGAGAAAGAAGTGGAAGGTAGGTGTGAATCTCAGTTTTTGGTCCAAGAATATGAAGAAACGGCGAGGACCGTGTGCTCACATTTTGGCCAAATGCTCGCCCGCGGCCAAGGCCAAGCCACGCAGCCACCCCGCTGCCGAGGCCATGGCACAGGGCCACACTCGAGCTCCCTATCCTTGCCTCAGGAACGCGGCCCGAGTGTGTGTTGTGTGTGCGTGAGAGTGTGCGACGTGCCTTGGTCGCGAGCATGTGCTGCATTCCGAGCAAGGCAAAGAGCCAGCCGGCGGCCAAGGCACGCAGCCACCCCGTGGCCAAGGCCAAGGCATGCGTCCACCCCGCGGCCAAGGCCAAGGCCATGCACACAGCCAGCCCGCGGCCAATGCCTAGGCACGCAGCCAGCCCGCGGCCAAGACCAAGGCACGCAGCCACCCCAAGGCCAAGGCCAAGGCCATGTGCTGTAGCTCACGGATCTTGGCCAACTTTCACATTTCCGGGGCGGTGCGGGATTTTCGGGTGATGCATTGGATACGTGTGACAGTCGAACGTCGGAAAAGACGGGAGTTGATTCCGAGGTCCGAACCTCGTTTTACGGCCGATTTACCGAACGTGCAGGGGTGCGAAAAGAGGACGAAACGTGCCTGCGAATTCGTTCGATTGTGGCAGAACTGGGCCGGGGGCCTCCTCACGTTGCAAGTACTGTTTTCCGCTCGAAGAAATGGCAAAAATAATGCGGGAGGCCCTGCGCCCATTTTTCTGCCTGGAAAGGTCAAAATCCGTGAGCTATATAGCACACGGATTGTGGCCAAATTTTGCGTTTCGGGGGCGGCATGGGATTTTGGGCTGGCGTGGTTGGGTTTGGTGGGAGTCGGTGGCGGGAGCAAACGAAATCGAATTCGGTGATCCGAAACTCGTTTTACGGCCATTTTACCGGCAGCGAACGGGTGCCCAAACGGGTGGGCCAACTCGTCCGATTCAGGAAAAACCGGAGAAAGAAGTGGAATGTAGGTGAGGATCTCAGTTTTTGGTCCAAGAATACTAAGAAACGGCGAGGACCGTGTGCTCACATTTTGGCCAAATGCTCGCCCGCGGCCAAGGCCAAGCCACGCAGCCACCCCGCGGCCAAGGCCAAGGCACAGGGCCACGCTCGAGCTCCCTATCCTTGCCCCGGGTGCGCAGCCCGAGTGTGTGTTGTGTGTCATGAGACTGTGCGACGTGCCTTGGTCGCGAGCATGTGCTGCATTTCGAGCAAGGCACGGAGCCAGCCCGCGGCCAAGGCACGCAGTGACCCCGTGGCCAAGGCCAAGGCACGTGTCCACCCCGCGGCCAAGGCCAAGGCACCCAAGGCCAAGGCCATGCACCCAGCAAGCCCGCGGCCAAGGTCTAGGCACGCAGCCAGACCGCCGCCAAGGCCAAGCCATGCAGCCATCCCGTGGCCAAGTCCAACGCCAAGGCACGCTGCCACCCCAAGGCCAAGGCCTAGGCACGCAGCCACCTCGTGGCCAAGGCCAAGGCCGTGTGCTGTAGCTCACGGATCTTGGCCAACTTTCGCGTTTCCGGGGCGGAGCGGGATTTTGGGGTGATGCATTAGATACGTGCGAGAGTCGATCGTCGGAAAAGACGGGAGTCGATTCCGAGGTCCAAACCTTGTTTTACGGCCGATTTACCGAACGTGCAGGGGTGTGAAAAGGGGACGAAAAGTACCAGCGAATTGGTCCGATTGTTGTAGAACTGGGCCGGGGGCCTTCTCACGGCGCAAGTACTGTTTTCCGCACGAAGAAATGGCGAAAATAATGCGGGAGGTCCTGCCCCCATTTTTCCGCCAGAAAAGGCCAAAATTGGTGAGCTATAGCACACGGATTGTGGCCAAATTTCGCGTTTCCGGGGCGTCGTGGGGTTTCGGGTTGGCGTGGTCGGGTTTGGTTGGAGTCAGTGGCAGGAGAAAACGGAATCCAATTCTGAGCTCCGAAACTCGTGTTACGGCCATTTTACCGGCAGCGAACGGGTGGCCAAACGCATGGGCCAACTCGTCCGATTCAGGCAAAACCGGAGAAAGAAGTGGAAGGTAGGTGTGGATCTCAGTTTTTGGTCCACGAATACAAAGAAATGGCGAGGACCATGTCCTCACATTTTGGCCAAATGCTCGCCCACGGCCAAGGCCAAGCCACGCAGCCACCCCGCGGCCAAGACCAAGGGCGTGTGCTGTAGCTCACGGATATTGGCCAACTTTCGCATTTCCGGGGTGGTGCGGGATTTTGGGGTGATGCATTAGATACGTACGACAGTAGAACTTTTGATAAGAGGGGAGTCGATTTCGAGGTCCGAACCTCCTTTTACGGTCGATTTACCGAGGGTACGGGGGTGCAAAAAGGGGACGAAACGTGCCCGCGAATTGGTCCGATTGGGGTAGAACTAGGCCAGGGGCGTCCTCACGGCGCAAGTACTGTTTTTCACTCGAAGAAATGGTGAAAATAATGCGGGAGGCCCTGCGCCCATTTTTCCGCCGGAAAAGGCCAAAATCCGTGAGCTATAGCACACGGATTGTGGCCAATTTTGTATTTCAGGGGCGGCGTGCGATTTTGGGCTGACATGGACGGGTTTGGTGGGAGTCGGCGGCGGGAGAAAACGGAATCCAAGTCCAAGCTCCGTAACTCATTTTACGGCCATTTTACCGGCAGCGAACAGGTGGGCCAACTCGTCCGATTCAGGCAAAACCGGAGAAAGAAGTGGAAGGTAGGTATGGATCTCAGTTTTTGGTCCAAGAATACGAACAAACGGCGAGGACCGTGTGCTCACATTTTGGCCAAATGCTCGCCCGCTGCCAAGGCCAAGACACGCAGCCACCCCGCTGCCAAGGCCAAGGCACAGGGCCACGCTCGAGCTCCATATCCTTGCCTCGGGAGCGCGGCCCAAGTGTGTGTTGTGTGTGCGTGAGAGTGTGCGACCTGCCTTGGTCGCGAGCTTGTGCTGCATTTCGTGCAAGGCACGCAGCCACCCCGTGGCCAAGGCCAAGGCACGCGTCCACCCCACGGCCAAGGCCATGGCACCCAGCCAGCCCGCGGCCAAGGCCTAGGCACGCAGCCACCCCAAGGCCAAGGCCTAGGCACCCAGCCACCCCGCGGCCAAGGCCAAGGCCGTGTGCTGTAGCTCACGGATCTTGGCCAACTTTCGCGTTTCCGGGGCGGTGCTGGATTTTGGGGTGATGCATTAGATACATGCAAAAGTCGAATGTCGGAAAAGACGGGAGTCGATTCCGAGGTCCGAACCTCGTTTTATGGCCGATTTACCGAGGGTGCGGGGGTGCGAAAAGGGGACGAAACATGCCCGCGAATTGGTCCGATTGTGGTAGAACTGGGCCGGGGGCCTCCTCACGACGCAAGTACTGTTTTCCGCCCGCGGAAATGGCCAAAATAATTCGGGAGGCCCTGCGCCAATTTTGCCGCCGGAAAAGGACAAAATCCTTGATCTATAGCACACGGATTGTGGCCAAATTTTGCATTTCGGGGGCAGCGTGGGATTTTGGCCTGGCGTGGTTGGGTTTGGTGGGAGTCGATCACGGGAGAAAACAGAATCCAATTCCGAGCTCCGAAACTCGTTTTACGGCAATTTTACCAGCAGTGAAGGGTGGGCCAACTCATCCGATTCAGGCAAAACCAGAGAAAGAAGTGGAAGGTCGGTGCGGATCTCAGTTTTTGGTCCAAGAATACGAAGCAACGGCGAGGACCGTGTGCTCACATTTTGGCCAAATGCTCGCCCGCGGCCAAGGCTATGGCACAGGGCCACGCTCGAGCACCCTATCCTTGCCTCGGGATCGCAGCCCGAGTGTGTGTTGTGTGTGTGTGAGAGTGTGCGACGTGCCTTGGTCGCGAGCATGTGCTGCATTTCGAGCAAGGCACGGAGCCAGCCCGCAGCCAAGGCACGCAGCCACCCCGTGGCCAAGGCACGTAGCCACGCCGTGGCCAAGGCCAAGGCACGCGTCCACCCGGCGGCCAAGGCCAAGGCACTCAAGGCCAAGCCCATGGCACCCAGCCAGCCCGCGGCCAAGGCCTAGGCAACTAGCCAACCAGCGGCCAAGGCCAAGGCCGTGTGCTGTGGTTCCAGATCTTGGCCAACTTTCGTGTTTCCGGGTCAGTGCAGGATTTTTGGGTGATGCATTAGATACGTGCGACCGTCGAACGTCGGAAAAGACGGGAGTTGATTCCGAGGTCCGAACCCCCGTTTACAGCCGATTTACCGAACGTGCGGGGTTGCGAAAGGTGCATGAAACGTGCTCGGGAACTGGTCCGATTGTGGTAGAACTGGGCCAGGGGCTGCCTCAAGGCTCAAGTACTGTTTTTCGCTCGAAGAAATGGCAAAAATAATGCGGGAGGCTCTGCGCCCATTTTTCCGCCGGAAAAGGCCAAAATCCGTGAGCTATAGCACACGGATTGTGGCCAAATTTCGCGTTTCGGAAGCGGCGTGGGATTTTGGGCTTGCGTGGTCGGGTATGGTGGGAGACGGTGGCGGGAGAAAACGGAATCCAATTCTAAGCTCCGAAACTCGTTTTACAGCCATTTTACCGGCAGCGAACAGGTGCCCAAACGGGTGGGCCAACTCGTCCGATTCAGGCAAAACCGGAGAAAGAAGTGGAAGGTAGGTGTGGATCTCAGTTTTTGGTCCAAGAATACGAAGAAACGGCGAGGACCGTGTCCTCAAATTTTGGCCAGATGCTCGCCCGCGGCCAAGGCCAAGCCACGCAGCCACCCCGCGGCCAAGGCCAAGGCACAGGGCCACGCTCGAGCTCCTATCCTTGGCACGGGAGCGTGGCCCAAGTGTGTGTTGTGTGTACGTCAGAGTGTGCGACATGCTTTGGTCTCGAGCATGTGCTGCATTTCGAGCAAGGCACGGAGCCAGCCCGCGGCCAAGGCACGCAGCCAGCCCGTGGCCAAGGCCAAGGCACACGTCCACCCCGCGGCCAAGGCCATGGCACCCAGCCAGCCCGTGGCAAAGGCCTAGGCACGCAGCCAGCCCGTGGCCAAGGCCTAGACACGCAGCCAGCCCACGGCCAACGCCTTGGCACGCAGCCACCTCGAGGCCGAGGCCAAGGCCATGGCACCTAGCCACCCCGCGGCCAACGCCAAGGACCGTGTGCTCACATTTTGGCCAAATGCTCGCCCGCGGCCAAGGCCAAGGCACAGGGCCACGCTCGAGCTCCCTATCCTTGCCTCGAAAGCGCGGCCCGAGTGTGTGTTGTGTGTGCGTGAGAGTGTGCGACCTGCCTTGGTCGCGAGCATGTGCTGTATTTCGAGCAAGGCACAGAGCCAGCCCGCGGCCAAGGCACGCAGCCACCCTGTGGCCAAGGCCAAGGCACGCGTCCACCCCGCGGCCAAGGCCAAGGCACCCAAGGCCAAGGCCATGCACCCAGCCAGCCCGCGGCCAAGGCCAAGGCACGCAGCCACCCCATGGCCAAGGCCAAGGCCAAGGCACGCAGCCACCCCAAGGCCAAGGCCTAGGCACGCAGCCACCCCGCGGCCAAGGCCAAGGCCGTGTGCTGTAGCTCACGGATCTTGGCCAAATTTCGCGTTTCCGGGGCGGTGCGGGATTTTGGGGTGATGCATTGGATAGGTGCGACAGTCGAACGTCGGAAAAGAGGGGAGTTGATTTCGAGGTCTGAACCTCATTTTACGGCCGATTTACCGAGGTACGGGGGTGCGAAAGGGGACAAAACGTGCCCGCGAATTGGTCCGATTGTGGTAGAACTGGGCTGGGGGCCTCCTAACTGTGCAAGTACTGTTTTCTGCCCGAAGAAATGGCGAAAATCATGCGGGAGGCCCTGCGCCCATTTTTCCGCCGGAAAAGGCCAAAATCCGTGAGTTATAGCACATGGATTGTGGCCAAAATTTCGCGTTTTGGGGCCGGCGTGGGATTTTGGGCTGGCGTGGTCAGGTTTGGTGGGAGTCGGTGGCGGGAGAAAACAGAATGCAATTCCGAGCTCCGAAACTCGTTTTACGGCCATTTTACCGGCAGGGAACGGGTGGGCCAACTCGTGCGATTCAGGTAAAACCGGAGAAAGAAGTGGAAGGTAGGTGTGGATCTCAGTTTTTGGTCCAAGAATACGAAGAAACGGCGAGGACCGTGTGCTCCCATTTTGGCCAAATGCTCACCCCGCGGCCAAGGCCAAGGCACAGGGCCACGCTCGAGCTCCCTATCCATGCCCCGGGAGCGCGGCCCGAGTGTGTTGTGTGAGCGTGAGAGTGTGTGACCTGCCTTGGTCGCGAGCATGTGCTGCATTTCGAGCAAGGCACGGAGCCAGCCCGCGGCCAAGGCACGCAGCCACCCCGTGGCCGAGGCCAAGGCACGCATCCACCCCGCGGCCAAGGCCAAGGCACCCAAGGCCAAGGCCATGGCACGCAGCCACCCCGCGGCCAAGGCCTAGGTACGCAGCCAGCCCGCGGCCAAGGCCAAGGCACCCAGCCACCCCGCGGCCAAGGCCAAGGCCGTGTGCTGTGGCTCGCGGATCTTGGCCAACCTTTGCGTTTCCGGGTCGGTGCGGGATTTTCGGGTGATGCATTAGATACGTACGACAGTCGAACGTCGGAAAAGACGGGAGTCGATTCCGAGCTCCAAACCTCGTTTTACGGCCGATTTACCGAACGTGTAGGGGTACGAAAAGGGGACGAAATGTGCCCGCGAATTGGTCCGATTGTGGTAGAACTGGGCCGGGGGCCCCCTCACGGCGCAAGTACTTTTTTCCGCTCGAAGAAATGGAAAAAATAATGCGGGAGCCCCTGCAGCCATTTTTTCGGGGGCGGCCTGGGATTTTGGGCTGGCGTGGTCGGGTTTGGTGGGAGTCGTTGGTGGCAGAAAATGGAATCCAATTCCGAGCTCCGAAACTCATTTTACGGCCATTTTACCGGCTGCGAACGGGTGCCCAAACGGGTGGGCCAACTCGTCCAATTCAGGAAAAACCGGAGAAAGAAGTGGAAGGTAGGTGTGGATCTCAGTTTTTGGTCCAAGAATACGAAGAAACGGCGAGGACCGTGTGCTCACATTTTGCCCAAATGCTCGCCCGCGGCCAAGGCCAAGGCACAGGGCCACGTTGGAGCTCCCTATCCTTGCCTCCGTAGAGCGGCCCGAGTGTGTGTTGTGCGTGCATCAGAGTGTGCGACGTGCCTTGGTCGCGAGCATGTGCTGCATTTCGAGCAAGGCACGGAGCCAGCCCGCGGCCGAGGCACGCAGCCACCCCGTGGCCAAGGCCAAGGCACCCAAGGACAAGGCCATGCGCCCAGCCAGCCCACGGCCAAGGCCAAGGCATGCAGCCACCCCGAGGCCAAGGCCAAGGCCGTGTGCTGTAGCTCACGGATCTTGGCCAACTTTCGCATTTCCAGGGCGGCGTGGGATTTTGGGGTGATGCATCAGATACGTACGACAGTTGAACGTCGGAAAAGAGGGGAGTCAATTTCGAGGTCCGAACCTCCTTTTACGGCCGATTTACCGAGGGTGCGGGGGTGCGAAAAGGGGACGAAACGTGCCCGCGAATTGGTTCGATTGTGGTAGAACTTGGCCGGGGGCCTCCTCACGACGCAAGTACTGTTTTCCTCTCGAAGAAATGGCGAAAATAATGCAGGAGGCCCTGCGCCCTTTTTTCCGCCGGAAAAGGCCAAAATCCATGAGCTATAGCACACGGAATGTGGCCAAATTTCGCGTTTCGGGGACGGCGTGGGATTTTTGGCTGGCTTGGCCGGGTTTGGTGGGAGTCGGCGTCGCGAGAAAATGGAATCCAATTCTGAGCTCCGAAACTCATTTTACGGCCATTTTACCGGCATCGAATGGGTGGGTAGGTGTGGATTGGCTAGGACTGTGTGCTCACATTTTGGCCAAATGCTCGCCTGTGGTCAAGGCTATGGCACAGTGCCACACTCGAGCTCCCTATCCTTGCCTCGGGATCGCAGCCTGAGTGTGCGTTGTGTGTGCGTGGGAGTGTGCGACGTGCCTTGGTCGTGAGCATGTGCTGCATTTTGAGCCAGGCATGGAGCCAGCCCGTGGCCAAGGCACGCAGCCAGCCCTATAGCACACGGATTGTGGCCAAATTTGGCGATTCGGGGGCGGCGTGGGATTTTGGGCTGGCGTGGTCCGGTTTGGTGAGAGTCGGTGGCGGGAGAAAACGGAATCCAATTCCGAGCTCCGAAACTCGTTTTACTGCCATTTTAACGGCAGCGAACGGGTGCCCAAACGGGTGGGCCAACTCGTACGATTCAGGCAAAACCGGAGAAAGAAGTGGAAGGTAGGTGTGGTTCTCAGTTTTTGGTCCAAGAATACGAAGAAACGGCGAGGACCGTGTGCTCACATTTTGGCCAAATGGTCGCCCGCGGCCAAGGCCAAGCCACGCAGCCACCCCGCGGCCAAGGCCAAGGCACAGGGCCACGCTCAGGCTCCCTATCCTTGCCTCGGGAGCGCAGCCCGAGTGTGTGTTGTGTGTGCGTGAGAGTGTTCGACGTGCCTTGGTCGTGAGCATGTGCTCCATTTCCAGCAAGGCACGGAGCCAGCCCGCGGCCAAGGCACGCACCCACCCTGTGCCCAAGGCCAAGGCACGCGTCGACCCTACGGCCAAGGCCATGGCAACCAGCCAGCCCGCGGTCAAGGCCTAGGCACGCAGCCACCCCGCGGCCAAGGCGAAGGCCATGAGCTGTGGCTCGCGGATCTTGGCCAACTTTCGTGTTTCTGGGCCGGTGTGGATCTCAGTTTTTGGTCCAAGATTACGAAAAAACGGCGAGGACTGTGTACTCACATTTTTGCCAATTGCTCGCCCGCGGCCAACCAAGGCCAAGGCACAGGACCACGCTCGAGCTCCCCATCCTTGCCTCGGGAGCACGGCCCGAGTGTGTGTTGTGTGTGCGTGAGAGTGTGCGACGTGCCTTGGTCGCGAGCATGTGCTGCATTTCGAGGAAGGCACGGCGCCAGCCCGTGGCCAAGCCACGCAGCCACCCCGTGCCAAGGCCAAGGCACGCGTCCACCCCGCGGCCAAGGCCAAGGCACCCAAGGCCAAGGCCATCCACCCAGCCAGCCCGTGGCCAAGGCCTAGGCATGCAGCCAACCCGCGGCCAAGCCCTAGGCACGCAGCCACCCCGTGGCCAAGGCCAAGGCACTCAGCCACCCCAAGGCCAAGGCCTAGGCACGCAGCCACTTCGCGGGCAAGTCCAAGGCCGTGTGCTGTAGCTCACGGATCTTGGCAAACTTTTGCGTTTCCAGGGCGGTGCGGGATTTTGGGGTGATGCATTAGATACATGCGACACTCGAACGTCGGAAAAGACGGGAGTTGATTCCGAGGTCCGAACCTCGTTTTACGGCCGATTTACCAAACGTGCAGAGGTACGAAAAGGTGATGAAACGTGCCCGCGAATTGGTCCGATTGTGGTAGAACTGGGCCGGGGGCCTCCTCACGGCGCAAGTACTGTTTTCCGCTCGAAGAAATGGCAAAAATAATGCTGGAGGCCCTGCGCCCATTTTTCCGCTGGAAAAGGCCAAAATCCGTGAGCTATAGCACACGGATTGTGGCCAAATTTCGCATTTCGGGGGCGGCGTGGGATTTTGGGCTGGCGTAATCGGGTTTGGTGGGAGAAAACGGAATCCAATTCCAAGCTCTGAAACTCGTTTTACGGCTATTTTACCGTCAGTGAACGGGTGCCCAAACGGGTTGGCCAACTCGTCCGATTCAGGCAAAACCGGGGAAAGAAGTGGAAGGTAGGTGTGGATCTCAGTTTTTGGTCCAAGAATACGAAGAAACGGCGAGGACCGTGTGCTCACATTTTGGCCAATTGCTCGCCCGCGGCCAACCAAGGCCAAGGAACAGGACCACGCTCGAGCTGCCTATCCTTGCGTCGGGATCGCAGCCTGAGTGTATGTTGTCTGTGTGTGAGAGTGTGTGACGTGCCTTGGTCGCGAGCATGTGCGGCATTTCGAGCAAGGCATGGAGCCAGCTCGCGACAAGGCACACAGCCACCCCGTGGCCAAGGCCAAGGCACGCGTCCACCCCGCGGCCAAGGCCATGGCACCCAGCCAGCCCGCGGCCAAGGCCAAGGCACCCAGCCACCCCGCGGCCAAGGCCAAGGCACCCAGCCACCCCGCGGCCAAGGCCATGGAACCCAGCCACCCTACGGCCAAGGCCAAGGCCGTGTGCTGTGGCTCGCGAATCTTGGCCAACTTTCACTTTTCCGGGGCGGTGTGGGATTTTGGGGTGATGCATTAGATACGTGCGACAGTCAAACGTCGGAAAAGATGGGAGTCGAGTCCGAGGTCCAAGCCTCGTTTTACGGCCGATTTACCGAACGTGCGGGGGTGCGAAAAGGGGACGAAACGTGTCCGCAAATTGGTCCGATTGTGCTAGAACTGGGCTGGGGGTTTCCTCACGGTGCAAGTACTGTTTTCCGCTAGAAGAAATGGCAAAAATAATGCGGCAGGCCCTGCTCCCATTTTTCCGCCGGAAAAGGCCAAAATCCGTGAGCTATAGCACACGGATTATGGCCAAATTTCGCGTTTCCGGGACGGCATGGGATTTAGGGCTGGCATGGTCGGGTTTGGTGGGGGTCAGTGGCGGGAGAAAACGGAATCCAATTCCGAGCTCCGAAACTCATTTTACGGCCATTTTACCGGCAGTGAACGAGTGCCCAAACGGGTGGGCCAAGTCGTCCGATTCAGGCAAAACCAGAGAAGGAAGTGGAAGGTAGGTGTGGATCTCAGTTTTCGTTCCAAGAATACGCAGAAACGGCGAGGACCGTGTGCTCACATTTTGGCCAAATGCTTGCCCGCGGCCAAGGCGAAGCCACGCAGGCACCCCGTGGCCAAGGCCAAGGCCAAGGCACAGGGCCACGCTCGAGCTCCCTATCCTTGGCTCGGGAGCGCAGCCCGAGTGTGTGTTGTGTGTGCGTGAGAGTGTGTGACCTGCCTTGGTCGCGAGCATGTGCTGCATTTCGAGCAAGGCACGGACCCAGCCCGCGGCCAAGGCCAACGCCGAGGCACGCAGCCACCCCGTGGCCAAGGCCAAGGTACGCGTCCACCCCGCGGCCAAGACAATGGCACCCAGCCAGCCCGCGGCCAAGGCCTAGGCACGCAGCCAGCCCGCGGCCAAGGTCTAGGAACACAGCCAGCCCGCGGCCAAGGCCTTGGCACGCAGCCACCCCGAGGCCAAGGCCAAGGCCATGGCACCCAGCCACCCCGCGGCCAAGGCCTAGGCACGCAGCCACCCCGCGGCCAAGGCCAAGGCCGTGTGCTGTAGCTCACGGATCTTGGCCAACTTTTGCGTTTCAGGGGCCATGCGGGATTTTGGGGTGATGCATTAGATACGTGCGACAGTCGAACATCGGAAAAGTGGGGAGTTGATTTCGAGGTCCGTACCTCGTTTTAAGGCCGATTTATCGAGGGTAGGGGGTGCGAGAAGCGGACGAAACGTGCCCGCGAAATTGTCTGATTGTGGTAGAACTGAGCTTGGGGCTCCTCACGGTGCAAGCACTGTTTGCCGCTTGAAGAAATGGCAAAAATAATGCGGGAGGCCCTGCGCCCATTTTTCCGCCGGAAAAGGCCAAAATCTGTGAGCTATAGCACACAGATTGTGGCCAAATTTCGCGTTTCGGAGGCGGCGTGGGATTTTGGGCTGGCGTGGTCGGGTTTGGTGGGAGTCGGTGGCGGGAAAAAACGGAATCCAATTCCGAGCTCCGAAACTCGTTTTACGGCCATTTTACCGGCGGCGAACAGGTGCCCAAACGGGTGGGCTAACTCGTCCGATTCAGGCAAAACCGGAGAAAGAAGTGGAAGGTAGGTGTGGATCTCAGTTTTTGCTCCAAGAATACGAAGAAATGGCGAGGACCATGTGCTCACATTTTGGCCAAATGCTCGCCCGTGGCCTAGTCCAAGCCACGCAGCCAACCCGCGGCCAAGGCCAAGGCACAGGGCCACGCTCGAGCTCCCTATCCTTGCCTCGGGATCACAGCCTCGGGATCACAGATCATGGATTTTGGCCTTTTCCGGCGGAAAAATGGGCACAGGGCCTCCCGCATTATTTTTGCCATTTCTTCGAGCGGAAAAAAGTATTTGCGCCGTGAGGAGGCCCCCGGCCCAGTTCTACCACAATCGGACCAATTCGCGGGCACGTTTCGTCCCCTTTTTGCACCCCCGCACGTTCGGTAAATCGG
Organism: Luvunga scandens; assembly: GCA_030449905.1. Classification (NCBI taxonomy): domain Eukaryota; kingdom Viridiplantae; phylum Streptophyta; class Magnoliopsida; order Sapindales; family Rutaceae; genus Luvunga; species Luvunga scandens. The sequence continues at coordinate 64,328 of JASUUG010000532.1, forward strand.
CCGTAAAACGAGGTTCGGACCTCGGAATCGACTCCCGTCTTTTCCAACGTTCGACTGTCGCACGTATCTAATGCATCACCCCAAAATCCCGCACCGCCCCGGAAACGCGAAATTTGGCCAAGATCCGTGAGCTACAGCACACGGCCTTGACCTTGGCAACGGGGTGGCTGCTTGCCTAGGCCTTGGCCACGGGGTAGACGCGTGCCGCTGGTGCCTGCTTGCCTAGGCCTTGGCCTTGGGGTGGCTGCGTGCTTTGGCCTTGGCCTTGGCCACAGGGTGGCTGCGTGCCTTGCCCTTGGCCGTGGGCTGGCTGCGTGCCTAGGCCTTGGCCACGGGCTGGCTGGGTGCATGGCCTTGGCCTTGGGTGCCTTGGCCTTGGCCGCGGGGTGGAAGCGTGCCTTGGCCTTGGCCGCGGGGTGGACGCGTGCCTTGGCCTTGGCCGCGGGGTGGCTGTGTTCGGTAAATTGGCCGTAAAATGAGGTTCGGACCTCGGAATCGACTCCCGTCTTTTCCGACATTCGACTGTCGCACGTATCTAATGCATCGCCTGAAAATCCGGCACCGCCCCAGAAACGCGAAAGTTGGCCAAGATCCGTGAGCCACAGCTCACGGCCTTGGCCTTGGTTGCGGGGTGGCTGCGTGCCTAGGCCTTGGCCGCGGGCTGGCTGGTTGCCATGGCCTTGGCCGCGGGGTGGACTCGTGCCTTTGCCTTGGCCACGGGGTGGCTGGGTGCCTTGGCCGCGGGCTGGCTCCGTGCCTTGCTCGAAATGCAGCACATGCTCGCGACCAAGCAACGTCGCACACTCTCATGCATACACACACAAACTCGGGCCGCGCTCCCGAGGCAAGGATAGGGAGCTCGAGTGTGGTTCCGTGGCTTAGCCTTGGCCACGGGCGAGCATTTGGCCAAAATGTGAGCACACGGTCCTAGCCGTTTCTTCGTATACTTGGACCAAAAACTGAGATCCAGTTTGGGCACCCGTTCGCTGCCCGTAAAATGGCCGTAAAACGAGTTTCGGAGCTCAGAATTGGATTCCGTTTTCTCCCGCCACCGACTCCCACCAAAACCAACCACGCCGGCCCAAAATCCCATGCCGCCCCTGAAACATGAAATTTGGCCACAATCCGTGTGCTATAACTCACGGATTTTGGCTTTTTCCGGCGGAAAAATGGGCGCAGGGCCTCCCCCATTATTTTCGCCATTTCTTCGAGCGGAAAACAGTACTTGCTCTCTGAGGGGGCAGCTGGCCCAGTTCTACCACATTCGGACCAATTCGCGGGCACGTTTCATCCCCTTTTCGTACCCCTGCACGTTCGGTAAATCGGCCGTAAAACGAGGTTCGGACCTCGAAATCGACTCCCGTGTTTGCCGATGTTTGACTGTCACACGTATCTAATGCATCACCCGAAAATCGCGCATTGCCCCAGAAACGCGAAAGTTGGCCAAGATCCGCGAGCCACAGCACACGGCCTTGGCCTTGGCCGCGGGGTGGCTGCGTGCCATGTCCTTGGCCGCGGGGTGGCTGGGTGCCTTGGCCTTGGCCGCGGGCTAGCTGCGTGCCTAGGCCTTGGCCGCGGGCTGGCTAGGTGCCATGGCCTTGGCCGCGGGGTGGACGAGTGCCTTGCCCTTGGCCAAGGGCTGGCTGCGTGCCTTGGCCGCGGGCTTGCTCCGTGCCTTGCTTTAAATGCAGCACATGCTCGCGACCAAGGCACGTCGCACACTCTCACGCACGCACAACACACACTCAGGTTGCGATCCCGAGGCAAGGATAGGGAGCTCGAGCGTGACCCTGTGCCATAGCCTTGGCCGCGGACGAGCATTTGGCCAAAATGTGAGCACACGGTCCTCGCCGTTGCTTCGTATTCTTGGGCCAAAAACTGAGATCCACACCTACCTTCCACTTCTTTCTCCTGTTTTGCCTGAATCGGACGAGTTGGCCCACCCGTTCGCTGACGGTAAAATGGCCGTAAAATGAGTATCGGAGCTCAGAATTGTATTCCGTTTTCTCCCGCCGCCGACTCCCACCAAACCCGACCACGCCAGCCCAAAATCCCACGCCGCCCCCGAAATGCGAAATTTGGCCACAATTCGTGTGCTATAGCTCACACATTTTGGCCTTTTCCGGTAGAAAAATGGGCGCAGGGCCTCCCGCATTATTTTTTCCATTTCTTCGAGCAGAAAACAGTACTTGGTCCGTGAGGAGGCGCCCGGCCCAGTTCTACCACAATCGGACTAACTCGTGGGAACGTTTCGTCCCCTTTTCGCACCCCTGCACATTCGGTAAATCGGCCGTAAAACAAGGTTCGGACCTCGGAATCGACTCCCCTCTCTTCCGACATTCGACTGTCGCACGTATCTAATGCATCACCCCAAAATCCCGCACGGCCCTGGAAACGCGAAAGTTGCCCAAGATCCGTGAGCTACAGCACACGGCCTTGGCCTTGGCCGCGGGGTGGCTGCGTGCCTAGGACTTGGCCTTGGGGTGGCAGCGTGCCTTGGCCTTGGCCTTGGCCACGGGGTGGCTGCGTGCCTTGGCCTTGGCCGCAGGCTGGCTACGTGCCTAGGACTTGGGCGCAGGCTGGCTGGGTGCATGGCCTTGGCCTTGGCCTTGGGTCTGCCTTGGCCGCGGGGTGGACGCGTGCCTTGGCCTTGGCCACGCTGTGGCTGCGTGCCTTGGCCGTGGGCTGGCTCCGTGCCTTGCTCGAAATGCAGCACATGCTCGCGACCAAGGCAGGTCGCACACTCTCACGCACACACAACACACACTCGGGCCGCGCTCCCGAGCCAAGGATAGGGAGCTCGAGCGTGGGCCTGTGCCTTGGCCATAGCCGCGGGGTGGCTGCGTGGCTTGGCCATGGCCGCGGGCGAGCATTTGGCCAAAATGTGAGCACACGGTCCTTGCCTTTTTGTCGTATTCTTGCACCAAAAACTGATATCCACACCTACCTTCGACTTCTTTCGCTGGTTTTGCTTGAATCGGACGAGTTGGCCCACCCGTTTGGGCACCCGTTCGCTGCCGGTAAAATGGCCGTAAAACGAGTTTTGGAGCTCGGAATTGGATTCCGTTTTCTCCCACCATGGACTCCCACCAAACCCGACCACGCCAGCCCAAAATCCTACGCCGCCCCCGAAACGCGAAATTTGTCCACAATCCGTGTGCTATATAGCTCACGGATTTTGGCCTTTTCCGGCGTAAAAATGGGCACAGGGCCTCCCGCATTATTTTCGCCATTTCTTCAAGCGGAAAACAGTACTTGCGCTGTGAGGAGGCTCCCGGCCCAGTTCTACCACAATCGGACAATTCGCGGGCACGTTTCGTCCCCTTTTTGCACCCCCCGGACGTTCGGTAAATCGGCCGTAAAAGGAGGTTCGGACCTCGGAATCGACTCCCCTCTCTTCCGACATTCGACTGTCGCACGTATCTAATGCATCACCCCAAAATCCCGCACGGCCCCGGAAACGCGAAAGTTGCCCAAGATCCGTGAGCTACAGCACACGGCCTTGGCCTTGGCCGCGGGGTGGCTGCGTGCCTAGGACTTGGGCTTGGGGTGGCAGCGTGCCTTGGCCTTGGCCTTGGCCACGGGGTGGCTGCGTGCCTTGGCCTTGGCCGCAGGCTGGCTACGTGCCTAGGACTTGGGCGCAGGCTGGCTGGGTGCATGGCCTTGGCCTTGGCCTTGGGTCTGCCTTGGCCGCGGGGTGGACGCGTGCCTTGGCCTTGGCCACGCTGTGGCTGCGTGCCTTGGCCGCGGGCTGGCTCCGTGCCTTGCTCGAAATGCAGCACATGCTCGCGACCAAGGCAGGTCGCACACTCTCACGCACACACAACACACACTCGGGCCGCGCTCCTGAGCCAAGGATAGGGAGCTCGAGCGTGGGCCTGTGCCTTGGCCAAAGCCGCGGGGTGGCTGCGTGGCTTGGCCATGGCCGCGGGCGAGCATTTGGCCAAAATGTGAGCACACGGTCCTTGCCGTTTTGTCGTATTCTTGCACCAAAAACTGATATCCACACCTACCTTCGACTTCTTTCGCTGGTTTTGCTTGAATCGGACGAGTTGGCCCACCCGTTTGGGCACCCGTTCGCTGCCGGTAAAATGGCCGTAAAACGAGTTTTGGAGCTCGGAATTGGATTCCGTTTTCTCCCACCATGGACTCCCACCAAACCCGACCACGCCAGCCCAAAATCCTACGCCGCCCCCGAAACGCGAAATTTGTCCACAATCCGTGTGCTATATAGCTCACGGATTTTGGCCTTTTCCGGCGTAAAAATGGGCACAGGGCCTCCCGCATTATTTTCGCCATTTCTTCAAGCGGAAAACAGTACTTGCGCTGTGAGGAGGCTCCCGGCCCAGTTCTACCACAATCGGACAATTCGCGGGCACGTTTCGTCCCCTTTTTGCACCCCCCGGACGTTCGGTAAATCGGCCGTAAAAGGAGGTTCGGACCTCGGAATCGACTCCCGTCTTTTCCGACGTTCGACTGTCGCACGTATGTAATGCATCACCTGAAAATCCCGCACCGGCCTGGAAACGCGAAAGTTGGCCAAGATCCGCGAGCCACAACACACGGCCTTGGCCTTGGCCGCGGGGTGGCTGGGTGGCTTGGCCTTGGCCGCGGGCTGGCTGCGTGCCTAGGCCTTGACCACGGGGTGGCTGCGTACCTTGGCCTTGGCCGCGGGCTGGCTGCGTGCCTAGGCCTTGGCCTTGGGGTGGCTGCGTGCCTTGGCCTTGGCCTTGGCCACGGGGTGGCTGCGTGCCTTGGCCTTGGCCGCGGGCGGGCTGCTTGCCTAGGCCTTGGCCGCGGGGTGGACGCGTGCCTTGGCCTTGGCCGCGGGGTGGACGCGTTCCTTGGCCTTGGCCACGGGGTGGCTGCATGCCTTGGCCGCGGGCTGGCTCCGTGCCTTGCTCGAAATGCAGCACATGCGCGCGACCAAGGCACGGAGCACACTCTCACACACACACAACACACACTTGGGCTGTGCTCTTGAGGCAAGGATAGGGAGCTCGAGCGTGGCCCTGTGCCTTGGCCTTGGCTGCGGCGTGGCTGCATGGCTTGGCATTGGCTGCGGGTGAGCATTTGGCCAAAATGTGAGCACACGGTCCTCGCCGTTGCTTCGTATTCTTGGACGAAAAACTGAGATTTACACCTACCTTCCACTTCTTTCTCAGGTTTTGCCTGAATCGGACGAGTTGGCCCATCCGTTCGCTGCCGGTAAAATGGCCGTAAAACGAGTTTCGGAGCTCGGAATTGGATTCTGTTTTCTACCGCCACCGACTCCCACCAAACCCGACCACGCCAGCGAAAAATCCCAGGCCGCCCCCAAAACGCGAAATTTGGCCACAATCCGTGTGCTATATAGCTCACGGATTTTGGATTTTTCTGGCGGAAAAATGGGCGCAGGGCCTCCCGCATTATTTTCACCATTTCCTCGAGCGAAAAACAGTACTTTCGCCGTGAGGAGGCCCCCGGCCCAGTTCTACCACAATCGGACCAATTTGCGGGCACGTTTCATCCCTTTTCGCACCCCCGCACCCTCGGTAAATCGGCCGTAAAACGGGGTTCGGACCTCGAAATCGACTCCCCTCTTTTCCGATGTTCGACTGTCGCACGTATCTAATGCATTACCAGAAAATCCCACACCGCGCCAGGAACGCAAAAGTTGGCCAAGATCCGCGAGCCACAGCACACAGCCTTGGCCTTGGCCGCCGGGTGGCTGGGTGCCTTGGCCTTGGCCGCGGGCAGGCTGTGTGCCTAGGCCTTGGCCGCGGGCTGCCTGGGTGCCATGGCCTTGGCCTTGGAAGCCTTGGCCTTGGCCACGGGGTGGCTTCGTCACTTGGCCGCGGGCTGGCTCCATGCCTTGCTCGAAATGCAGCACATGCTCACGACCAAGGCACGTCGCACACTCTCACGCACACACAACACACGCTCGGGCTGCGATCCTGAGGCAAGGATAGGGAGCTCGAGCGTGGCCCTGTGCCATAGCCTTGGCTGCGGGGTGGCTGCGTGGCTTGGCCTTGGCCGCGGGCGAGCATTTGGCCAAAATGTGAGCACACGGTCCTCGCCGTTTCTTCGTATTCTTGGACCAAAAACTGGGATCCACACCTACCTTCCGCCTCCTACTCCGGTTTTACCTGAATCGGACGAGTTGGCCCACCCGCTTGCGCACCCGTTCGCTGCCGGTAAAATGGCCGTAAAACGAGTTTCGGAGCTCGGAATTGGATTCCGTTTTCTCCCGCAACTGACTCCCACCAAACCCGACCATGCCAGCCCAAAATCCCATGCCGCCCACAAAACGCGAAATTTGGCCACAATCCGTGTGCTATAGCTCACGGATTTTGGCCTTTTCCAGCTGAAAAAAGGGCGCAGGGCCTCCCGCATTATTTTCGCCATTTCTTCGAGCGGAAAACAGTACTTACGCCGTGAGGAGGCCCCCCGCCCAGTTCTACCACAATCGGACCAATTCGCGGGCACGTTTTGTCCCCTTTTCACACCTCTGCACGTTCGGTAAATCAGCCGTAAAACGAGCTTCGGACCTCGGAATCGACTCCCGTCTTTTCCGACGTTCGACTGTCGCACATATCTAATGCATCACCCCAAAATCCCGCACCGCCCCGGAAACGCGAAAGTTGGCCAAGATCCGTGAGCTACAGCACACGGCCTTGGCCCCGGGCTGGCTACGTGCCTAGGCCTTGGCAGCGGGCTGGCTGGGTGCATGGCCTTGGCCTTGGCTGCGGGGTGGACGCATGCCTTGGCCTTGGCCACGGGGTGGCTGCGTGCCTTGGCCGCGGGCTGGCTCCGTGCCTTGCTCGAAATGCAACACATGCTCACGACCAAGGCACGTCGCACACTGTCACGCACACACAACACACACTCGGGCTACGATCCCGAGGCAAGGATACGGAACTCGAGCGTGGCCCTGTGCCATAGCCTTGGCCGCAGGCGAGCATTTGGCCAAAATGTGAGCACACGGTCCTCGCCGTTGCTTCGTATTCTTGGACAAAAAACTGAGATCCGCACCTACCTTCCACTTCTTTCTCAGGTTTTGCCTGAATCGGACGAGTTGGCCCACCCGCTTGGGCACCCATTCGCTGCCGGTAAAATGGCCGTAAAACGAGTTTCGGAGCTCGGAATTGGATTCCGTTTTCTCCCGGCACCGACTCCCACCAAACCCGAGCACGCCAGCCAAAAATCCCATGCCGCCCCCAAAACGCAAAATTTGGCCACAATCCGTGTGCTATATTATATAGCTCACGGATTTTGGCCTGTTCCGACGGAAAAATGGGCGCAGGGCCTCCCGCATTATTTTCACCATTTCTTCGAGCGAAAAACAGTACTTGCGCCGTGAAGAGTCCCCGGCCCAGTTCTACCACAATCGGACCAATTCGCGGGCACGTTTCATTCCTTTTCGCACCCCCGCACCCTCGGTAAATCGGCCGTAAAACGAGGTTCGGCCTCGGAATCGACTTCCCTCTTTTCCGACGTTCGACTATCGCACGCATCTAATGCATCACCCCAAAATCCCGCACCGCCCTGGAAACGCGAAAGTTGTCCAAGATCCGTGAGCTACAGCACACGGACTTGGCCTTGGCCGCAGGGTGGCTGCGTGCCCTGGCCTTGGCCTTGGCCACGGGGTGGCTGCGTGCCTTGGGCTTGGCCGCGGGCTGGCTGCGTGCCAAGGCCTTGGCCGCGGGCTGGCTGGGTGCATGGCCTTGGCCTTGGCCGCGGGGTGGACGCGTGCCTTGGCCGTGGCCACTGGGTGGCTCCGTACCTTGGCCGCGGGCTGGCTCCGTGCGTTGCTCGAAATGCAGCACATGCTCGCGACCAACGCAGGTCACACACTCTCACACACACACAACACACACTCGGGCCGCGCTCCCGAGGCAAGGATAGGGTGCTCGAGCGTGGCCCTGTGCCTTGGCCTTGGCCGCGGGGTGAGCATTTGGCCAAAATGGGAGCACACGGTCCTCGCCGTTTCTTCGTATTCTTGGACCAAAAACTGAGATCCACACCTACCTTCCACTTCTTTCTCCGGTTTTGCCTGAATCGGACGAGTTGGCCCACCCATTCGCTGCCGGTAAAATGGCCATAAAACGAGTTTCGGAGCTCGGAATTGGATTCCGTTTTCTCCTGCCACCGACTCCCACCGAACCCGACCACGCCAGCCCAAAATCCAACGCCGCCCCCAAAACGCGAAATTTGGCCACAATCCGTGTGCTATAGCTCACGGATTTTGGCCTTTTCCAGCGGAAAAATGGGCGCAGGGCCTCCCGCATTATTTTCGCCATTTCTTCGGGCAGAAAACGGTACTTGCATCGTGAGGAGGCCCCCGGCCCAGTTCTACCACAATCGGACCAATTCGCGGGCACATTTTGTCCCCTTTTCGCACCCCCGTACCCTCGGTAAATCGTCCGTAAAATGTGGTTCGGACCTCGAAGTCGACTGTCGCACGTATCTAATTCATCAACCGAAAATCCCGCACCGCCCCGGAAACGCGAAAGTTGGCCAAGATCCGTGAGCTACAGCACACGGCCTTGGCCTTGGCCGCGGGGTGGCTGCGTGCCTAGGCCTTGCCCTTGGGGTGGCTGCGTGCCTTGGCCACGGGGTGGCTGCATGCCTTGGGCTTGGCCGTGGGGTGGCTGCGTGCCTAGGCCTTGGCCGCGGGCTGGCTGGGTGCATGGCCTTGGCCTTGCGTGCCTTGGCCGTGGCCACGGGGTGGCTGCGTGCCTTGGCCGCGGGCTGGCTCCGTGCCTTGCTCGAAATGCAGCGCATGCTCGCGACCAAGGCAGGTCGTACAGTCTCACGCACAAACAACACACACTCGGGCCACGCTTTCGAGGCAAGGATAGGGAGCTCGAGCGTGGCCCTGTGCCTTGGTCTTGGCCACGGGCGAGCATTTCGCCAAAATGTGAGCACACGGTCCTTGCCGTTTCTTCGTATTCTTGGACCAAAAACTGAGATCCACACCTACCTTCCACTTCTTTCTTCGGATTTCCCTGAGTCGGACGAGTTGGCCTACCCGTTTGGGGACCCGTTTGCTGCCGTTAAAATGGCTGTAAAACGAGTTTCGGAGCTCGGAATTGGATTCCGTTTTCTCCCGCCACCGACTCCCACTAAACCCGACCACGCCAGCCCAAAATCCCACGCCGCCCCCGAAACTTGAAATTTGGCCACAATCCGTGTGCTATAGCTCACGGACTTTGGCCTTTTCCGGCGGAAAAGTAGGCGCAGGGCCTCCCACATTATTTTCGCCATTTCTTAGAGTGGAAAACAGTACATGCGCCGTCAGGAGGCCCCCGGCCCAGTTCTACCACAATCGGACCAATTCGCGGGCACGTTTAGTCCCCTTTTCGCACCCCTGCGCGTTCGGGAAATCTGCCGTAAAATGAGGTTCGGACCTCGGAATCGACTCCCGTCTTTTCCGACGTTCGACTGTCGCACGTATCTAATACATCACCCCAAAATCCTGCACCGCCCCGGAAACGCGAAAGTTGGCCAAGATCCATGACCTACAGCACACGCCCTTGGCTTTGGCCGCGGGGTGGCTGGGTGCCATGGCCTTGGCCGCTGGGGTGGGCGCATGCCTTGGCCTTGGCCGCGGGGTGGCTGCGTGCCTCGGCCTTGCCCTTGGGTGCGGGCTGGCTCCGTGCCTTGCTCGAAATGCAGCACATGCTCGCGACCAAGGGACGTCGCACACTCTCACGCGCACACAACACACACTCGGGCTGCGATCCCGAGACAAGGATAGGGAGCTCGAGCGTGGCCCTGTGCCAAAACCTTGGCCGCGGGCGAGCATTTGGCCAAAATGTGAGCACACGGTCCTCGCCGTTGCTTCGTATTCTAGGACCAAAAACTGAGATGCACACCTACCTTCCACTTCTTTCTCCGGTTTTGCCCGAATCGGACGAGTTGGCCCACCCGTTCGCTATCGGTAAAATGGCCGTAAATTGAGTTTCGGAGCTCGGAATTGGATTCCGTTTTCTCCCGCCATTGACTCCCACCAAACCCGAACACGCCAGCCCAAAATCCCACGCCGCCCCCGAAACGCGAAATTTGGCCACAATCCGTGTGCTATAGCTCACGGACTTTGGCCTTTTCCGGCGGAAAAGTGGGCGCAGGGCCTCCCGCATTATTTTCGCCATTTCTTGGAGCGGAAAACAGTACTTGCGCCGTGAGGAGGCCCCCGGCCCAGTTCTACCACAATCGGACCAATTCAAGGCCACTTTTAGTCCCCTTTTCGCACCCCTGCACGTTCGGTAAATCGGCCGTAAATTGATGTTCGGACCTCGAAATCGACTCCCGTCTTTTCCGACGTTCGACTGTTGCACGTATCTAATGCATCACCCCAAAATCCCGCACCGCCCCGGAAACGCGAAAGTTGGCCAAGATCCGTGACCTACAGCACACGCCCATGGCCTTGGCCGCGGGGTGGCTGGGTGCCATGGCCTTGGCCGCGGGCTGGCTGGGTGCTTTGGCCTTGGCCGCTGGCTGGCTGGGTGCCATGGCCTTCGCCGCGGGGTGGACGCGTGCCTTGGCCTTGGCCGCGGGGCAGCTGCATGCCTCGGCCTTGGCCTTGGCCGAGGTCTAGCTCCGTGCCTTGCTCGAAGTGCAGCACATGCTCGCGACCAAGGTACGTCGCACACTCTCACGCGCACACAACACACACTCGGGCTGCGATCCCGAGGCAGGGATAGGGAGCTCGAGCGTGGCCCTGTGCCATAGCCTTGGCCACGGGCGACCATTTGGCCAAAATGTGAGCACACGGTCCTCGCCGTTGCTGCGTATTCTTGGACCAAAAACTGAGATCCACACCTACCTTCCACTTCTTTATCTGGTTTTACCTGAATCGGACGAGTTGGCCCACGCGTTCGCTGCTGGTAAAATGGCTGTAAAACGAGTTTCGGAGCTCGGAATTGGATTCCGTTTTCTCCCGCCACCGACTCCCACCAAACCCGACCACGCCAGCCCAAAATTCCACGCCGCCCCGGAAAGGCGAAATTTGGCCACAATGCGTGTGCTATAGCTCACGGATTTTGGCCTTTTCTGGCGGAAAAAAGGAGCAGGGCCTCCCGCATTATTTTCGCCATTTCTTCGAGTGGAAAACAGTACTTGCGCCGTGAGGAGGCCCCCGGCCCAGTTCTACCACAATCGGACGAATTCGCGGACAAGTTTCGTCCCCCTTTCGCACCCCCGTACCCTCAGTAAAACGGCCGTAAAACGAGGTTCGGACCTCGAAATCGACTCCCCTCTTTTCCGACGTTTGACTATTGCACGTATCTAATGCATCAACCCAAAATCCCGCACCGCCCCGGAAACGCGAAAGTTGGCCAAGATCCGTGAGCTACAGCTCACGGCTTAGGCGTTGGCCGCGGGTTGGCTGCGTGCCTAGGCCTTGGCCGCGGGTTGGCTGGGTGCCATGGCCTTGGCCTTGGCCTCGGGGTGGCTGAGTGCTAAGGCCTTGGCCGCGGGCTGGCTGCGTGCCTAGCCCTTGGCCGTGGGCTGGCTGCGTGCCTAGGCCTTGGCCGCGGGCTGGCTGGGTGCCATGGCCTTGGCCGCGGGGTGGACGCGTGCCTTGACCTTGGGCACGGGGTGGCTACGTGCCTCGGCCTCGGCCTTGGCCACGGGCTGGGTCCGTGCCTTGCTCGAAATGCAGCACATGCTCGCGACCAAGGCAGGTCGCACACTCTCACGCACACATAACACACACTCGGGCCACACTCCCGAGGCAAGGATAGGGAGCTCGAGCGTGGCCTTGTGCCTTGGACTTGGCCGCGGGGTGGCCGCGTGGCTTGGCTTTGGCCGCAGGAGAGCATTTGGCCAAAATGTGAGCACACGGTCCTCGCCGTTTCTTCGTATTCTTGGACCAAAAACTGAGATCCACACCTACCTTCCACTTCTTTCTCCGGTTTTGTCGAATCGGACGAGTTGGCCCACCCGTTTGGGCAACCGTTCGCTGCCGGTAAAACGGCCGTAAAACGAGCTTCGGAGCACGGAATTGGATTGCATTTTCTCCCGCCACGGACTCCCACCAAACCCGACTACGCCGGCCCAAAATCCCACACCGCTGCAGAAACGTGAAAGTTGGCCAAGATCCGCGAGCCACAGCACACGGCCTTGGCTTTGGCCGTGGGGTGGCTGGGTGCCATGGCCTTGGCCGTGGGTGGCTTGGCCTTGGCCGCGGGGTGGACGCGTGCCTTGGCCTTGGCCACGGGGTGGCTGTGTGCCTTGGCCGCGGGCTGGCTCCGTGCCTTGCTCGAAATGCAATACATGCTCACGACCAAGGCACGTCGCACACTCTCACGCACACACAACACACACTCAGGCTACGATCCCGAGGCAAGGATACGGAACTCGAGCGTGGCCCTGTGCCATAGCCTTGGCCGCGGGCGAGCATTTGGCCAAAATGTGAGCACACGGTCCTCGCCGTTGCTGCGTATTCTTGGACCAAAAACTGAGATCCACACCTACCTTCCACTTCTTTATCTGGTTTTACCTGAATCGGACGAGTTGGCCCACGCGTTCGCTGCTGGTAAAATGGCTGTAAAACGAGTTTCGGAGCTCGGAATTGGATTCCGTTTTCTCCCGCCACCGACTCCCACCAAACCCGACCACGCCAGCCCAAAATCCCACGCCGCCCCCGAAACGCGACATTTGGCCACAATCCGTGTGCTATAGCTCACGGATTTTGGCGTTTTCCGGCGGAAAAATGGACGCAGGGACTCCCACATTATTTTCCCCATTTCTTCGAGCGGACAACAGTACTTGCGCCGTGAGTGGGCCCCCGGCCCAGTTCTACAACAATCGGAAAATTCGCGGGATCGTTTCGTCCCCTTTTGGCACCCCTGCACGTTCAGTAAATCGGCGGTAAAACGAGGTTCGGACCTCGGAATCGACTCCCGTCTTTTCTGACGTTCGACTGTCGCACGTATCTAATGCATCACCCCAAAATCCCGCACTGGCCCGGAAAGGCCAAGACACGCAGCCACCCCGCTGCCAAGGCCAAGGCTCAGGGCCACGCTCGAGCTCCATATCCTTGCCTCAGGAGCGCGGCCCGAGTGTGTGTTGTGTGTGCGTGAGAGTGTGCGACCTGCCTTGGTCGTGAGCATGTGCTGCATTTCGTGCAAGGCACGGAGCCAGCCTGCGGCCAAGGCACGCGTCCACCCCGCGGCCAAGGCCATGGCACCCAGCCAGCCCGCGGCCAAGGCCATGGCACCCATCCAGCCTGCGGCCAAGGCCTAGGCACACAGCCAGCCCGCTGCCAAGGTACGCAGCCACCCCAAGGCCAAGGCCTAGGCGCCAAGCCACCCCGCGGCCAAGGCCAAGGCCGTGTGCTGTAGCTCACGGATCTTGGCCAACTTTCGCGTTTCTGGGGCGGTGCGGGATTTTGGGGTGATGCATTAGATACATGCGACAGTAGAACATCGGAAAAGACGGGAGTCGACTCCGAGGTCCGAACCTCGTTTTACAGCCGATTTACCGAGGGTGCGGGGGTGCGAAAAGGTGACGAAACGTGCCCGCGAATTGGTCCGATTGTGGTAGAACTGGGCCGGGCGCCTCCTCACAGCACAAGTACTGTTTTCCACTCGAAGAAATGGCGAAAATAATGCGGGAGGCCCTGCACCCATTTTTCCGCCTGAAACGGCCAAAATCCGTGAGCTATAGCACACGGATTGTGGCCAAATTTCGCGTTTCGGGGGCGGCATGGGATTTTGGACTGGCGTGGTCAGGTTTGGTGGGAGTCGGTGGCGGGAGAAAACGGAATCCAATTCTGAGCTCCGATACTCGTTTTACGGCCATTTTACCGGCAGCGAACAGGTGCGCCAACTCGTCTGATTCAGGCAAAACCGGAGAAAGAAGTGGAAGGTAGGTGTGGATCTCAGTTTTTGGTCCAAGAATACGAAGCAATGGTGAGGACCGTGTGCTCACATTTTGGTAAAATGCTCGCCCGTGGCCAAGGCTATGGTACAGGGCCACGCTCGAGCTCCCTATGCTTGCCTCGGGATCGCAGCCCGACTGTGTGTTGTGTGTGCGTGATAGTGTGCGACGTAAATTGGTCGCGAGCATGTGGTGCATTTCGAGCAAGGCACGGAGCCAGCCCGGGCCCAAGCCCAAGGCCGAGGCACGCAGCCACCCCGTGGCCAACGCCAAGGCACGCGTCCACCCCGCGGCCAAGGCAATGGCACCCAGCCAGCCCGCGGCCAAGGCACGCGTCCACCCTGCGGCCAAGTCAATGGCACCCAGCCAGCCCTCGGCCAAGGCACGCGTCCACCTTGCGGCCAAGGCACCCAAGGCCAAGGCCATGCACCCAGCCAGCCCGCGGCCAAGACCTAGGCACGCAGCCAGGCCGTGGCCAAGTCCAAGGCACGCAGCCACCCCGGGGCCAATTCCAATGCCAAGGCACGCAGCCACCCCAAGGCCAAGGCCTAGGCACGCAGCCACCCCGCGGCCAAGGCCAAGGCCGTGTGCTGTAGCTCACAGATCTTGGCCAACTTTCGCGTTTTCGGGATGGTGCGGGATTTTGGGTGATGCATTAGATACGTGCGACAGTCGAACGTCGGAAACGATTGGAGTCGATTCCGAGGTCCGAACCTCGTTTTACGGCCGATTTACCGAACGTGCAGAGGTGTGAAAAGGGGACGAAACGTGCCCGCGAATTGGTCCGATTTTGGTAGAACTGGGCCGGGGGCCTCCTCACGGCGCAAGTACTGTTTTCCGCTCGAAGAAATGGCGAAAATAATGCGGGAGGCCCTGCCCCCATTTTTCCACCGGAAAAGGCCAAAATGCGTGAGCTATATAGCACACGGATTGTGGCCAAATTTCACGTTTTGGGGGCGGCGTGGGATTTTGGGCCGGCGTGGTCGGGTTTGGTGGGAGTCAGTGGCGGGAGAAAACGGAATCCAATTCCAAGCTCCGAAACTCGTTTTACGGCCATTTTACCGGCAGCGAACGGGTGCCCAAGCGGGTTGGCCAACTCGTCCGATTCAGGAAAAACCGGCGAAAGAAGTGGAAGGTAGGTGTGGATCTCAGTTTTTGGTCCAAGAATACGAAGAAACGGCGAGGACCGTGTGCTCACATTTTGGCGAAATGCTCACCCGCGGCCAAGGGCAAGCCACGCAGCCACCCCGCGGCCAAGGGCACGGCACAGGGCCACGCTCGAGCTCCCTATCCTTGCCTCGAGAGCGCGGCCCGAGTGTGTGTTGTGTGTTGTGTGTGCGTGAGAGTGTGCTACGTGCCTTGGTCGAGAGCACGTGCTGCATTTCGAGCAAGGCACCGAGCCAGCCCGCGGCCATGGCCAAGGCCGAGGCACGCAGCCACCCCGTGCCCAAGGGCGAGGCACACAGCCACCCCGTGGCCGAGGCACGCAGCCACCCCGTGGCTAAGGCCAAGGCACGTGTCCACTCCACGGCCAAGGCCATGGCACCCAGCCAGCCCGTGGCCAAGGCCTAGGCACGTAGCCAGCCCGCGGCCAAGACCTAGGCATGCAGCCAGGCCGCGGCCAAGGCCTTGGCACGCAGCCACCCCGAGGCCAAGGCCAAGGCCATGGCAACCCGCCACCCCGTGGCCAAGGCCAATGCCTTGTGCTGTAGCTCACGGATCTTGGCCAACTTTCGCGTTTCCGGGGCAGTTCGGGATTTTGGGGTGATGCATTAGGTATGTGCGACAGTTGAACGTCGGAAATGACGGGAGTCGATTCCGAGGTCGGAACCACATTTTACGGCCGATTTACTGAACATGCGGGGATGCGAAAAGGGGACGAAACGTGCCCGTGAATTGGTCCGATTGTGGTAGAACTGGGCCGGGGGCCACCTCACGGTGCAAATACTGTTTTCCGCTCGAAGAAATGGAAAAAATTATGCGGGAGACCCTGCGCCCATTTTTCCGCCGGAAAAGGCCAAAATCCGTGAGCAATAGCACACGAATTGTGGCCAAATTTCGCGTTTCGGGGGCAGCATGGGATTTTGGGCTAGCGTGGTTGTGTTTGGTGGGAGTCGGTGGCGGGAGAAAACGGAATCCAATTCCGAGTACCGAAACTCATTTTACGGCCATTTTACCGGCAGCGAACGGGTACCCAAACGGGTGGGCCAACTCGTCCGATTCAGGTAAAACCAGAGAAAGAAGTGGAAGGTATTTGTGGATCTCAGTTTTTGGTCCAAGAATACGAAGAAACGGCGAGGACCGTGTACTCACATTTTGGCCAAATGCTCGCCCGCGGCCAACGATAAGCCACGCAGCCACCCCGCGGCCAAGGGCAAGGCACAGGGCCACGCTCGAGCTCCCTATCCTTGCCTCGGGAGCGCGGCCCGAGTGTGTGTTTTGTGTGGGTGAGAGTGTGAGACCTGCCTTGGTCGCGAGCATGTGCTGCATTTCGAGCAAGGCACGGAGCCAGCTGGCGGCCAAGGCCAAGGCCGAGGCACGCAGCCACCCCGTGGCCAAGGCCAAGGCACGCGTCCAGCCCGCGGCCAAGGCCATGGCTCCCAGCGAGCCCGCGGCCAAGGCCATGGCAACCAGCCACCCCACGGCCAAGGCCAAGGCCAAGGCCGTGTGCTGTGGCTCGCGGATCTTAGCCAACTTTCGCGTTTCTGGGGCGGTGCGGGATTTTTGGGTGATGCATTAGATACGTGCGACAGTCGAACGTCGGAAAAGACGGGAGTCGATTCCGAGGTCCGAACCTCATTTTACGGCCGATTTACTGAACGTGCAGGGATGCGAAAAGGGGACGAAACGTGCCCGTGAATTGGTCCAATTGTGGTAGAACTGGGCCGGGGGCCTCCTCACAGCGCAAGTACTGTTTTCCGCTCAAAGAAATGGAGAAAATAATAAGGGAGGCCCTGCGCCCATTTTTCCGCCGGAAAAGGCCAAAATCCGTGAGCTATAGCAAACGAATTGTGGCCAAATTTCGCGTTTCGAGGGCGGCGTGGGATTTTGGGCTGGCGTGGTCGAGTTTGGTGGGAGTCGGTGGCGGGAGAAAAGGGAATCCAATTCTGAGCTCCAAAACTCGTTTTGCGGCCATTTTACCGGCAGCGAACGGGTGCCCAAACGGGTGGGCCAACTCGTCCGATTCTGGAAAAACCGGAGAAAGAAGTGGAAGGTAGGTGTGGATCTCAGTTTTTGGTCCAAGAATATGAAGAAACGGCGCGGGCCGTGTGCTCACATTTTGGCCAAATGCTCGCCCGCGGCCAAGGCTATTGCACAGGGCCACGCTCGAGCTGCCTATCCTTGCCTCGGGATCCCAGCCCGAGTGTGTGTTGTGTGTACGTGAGAGTGTTCGACGTGCCTTGGTCGCGGGCATGTGCTGCATTTTGAGCAAGGCAAGGAGCCAGCCCGCGGCAAAGGCACGCAGCCACCCCGTGGCCAAGGCCAAGGCACGCGTCCACCCCGCGGCCAAGGCCATGGCACCCAGCCAGCCCGCGGCCAAGGCCAAGGCACCCAGCCACCCCGCAGCCAAGGCCATGGCAACCAGCCACCCCACGGCCAAGGCCAAGGCCGTGAGCTGTGGCTCACGGATCTTGGCCAACTTTCGCGTTTCCGGGGCGGTGCGGGATTTTCGGGCGATGCATTAGATAAGTGCGACAGTCGAACGTCGAAAAAGACGGGAGTCGATTCCGAGGTGCGAACCTCGTTTTACCGCCAATTGACCGAACGCAGCCACCCCACGGCCAAGGCCAAGGCACACGTCCACCCCGCGGCCAAGGCCTTGCACCCAGCCAGCCCGCGGCCAAGGCCTAGGCACGCACCCAGCCCGCGGCCAAGGCGTAGGCACGCAGCCAGCCCGCGGCCAAGGGCAAGGCACGCAGCCACCCTGTGGCCAAGGCCAAGGCCGAAGCACGCAGCCACCCCAAGGCCAAGGCCCAGCCCGCGGCCAAGGGCAAGGCACGCAGCCACCCTGTGGCCAAGGCCAAGGCCGAAGCACGCAGCCACCCCAAGGCCAAGGCCTAGGCACGCAGGCACCCCGCGGTATGCGTCTACCCCGTGGCCAAGGCCTAGGCAAGCAGCCACCCCGCGGCCAAGGCCAAGGCCGTGTGCTGTAGCTCACGGATCATGGCCAAATTTCGCGTTTCCAGGGCGGTACGGGATTTTAGGGTGATGCATTAGATACGTACGACAGTCGAACGTCGGAAAAGACAGGAGTCGATTCCGAGGTCCGTACCTCGTTTTACGGCCGATTTACCGAACGTGCAGGGGTGCGAAAAGGGGACGAAACGTGCCCGCGAATTGGTCCGATTGTGGTAGAACTGGGCCGGGGTCCTCCTCACGGCGCAAGTACTGTTTTCCGCTCGAAGAAATGGCGAAAATAATGCGGGAGGCCCTACGCCCATTTTTCCACCGAAAAAGGCCAAAATCCGTGAGCTATAGCACACGGATTGTGGCCAAATTTTGTGTTTCGGGGGCGGCGTTGGATTTTGGGCTGCCGTGGTCGGGTTTGGTGGGAGTCAGTGGCGGGAGAAAACGGAATCCAATACGGAGCTCCGAAACTCATTTTACGGCCATTTTACCGGCATCGAACGGGTGCCCAAACAGGTGGGCCAACTCGTCCGATTCAGGCAAAACCGGGGAAAGAAGTGGAAGGTAGGTGTGGATCTCGGTTTTTGATCCAAGAATACGAAGAAATGGCGAGGACCGTGTGCTCACATTTTGGCCAAATACTCACCCGCGGCCAAGGCCCAGCCACGCAGCCACCCCGCGGCCAAGGCCATGTCACAGGGCCACGCTCGAGCGCCCTATCCTTGCCTCGGGAGTGCGGCCCGAGTGTGTGTTGTGTGTGCGTGTGAGTGTGTGACCTGCTTGCTCGCGAGCATGTGCTGCATTTCGAGCAAGGCACGGAGCCCGCCAGCGGCCAAGGCCAAGGCCGAGGCACGGAGCCAGCCCGTGGTCAAGGCGAAGGCACGCGTCCACCCCGCGGCCAAGGCCATGGCACCCAGCCAGCCCGCGGCCAACGCACGCACCCACCCCGTGGGCGAGCCCAAGGCACCCGTCCACCCCGCGGCCAAGGCCAAGGCACAGGGCCACGCTCGAGCTCCCTATCCTTGCCTCAGGAGCGTTGCCCGAGTGTGTGTTGTGTGTGCGTGAGAGTGTGCGACGTGCCTTGGTCTCGAGCATGTGCTGCATTTCAAGCAAGGCACGGAGCCAGCCCGCGGCCAATGCACCCAGCCACCCCGTGCCCAAGGTCAAGGCACGCGTCCACCCCGCGGCCAAGGCTGAGGCACCCAAGGCCAAGGCCATGCACCCAGCCAGCCCGCGGCCAAGGCCACGGCACGCAGCCACCCTGTGGCCAAGGCCAAGGCCAAGGCACGCAGCCACCCCGCGGCTGAGGCCAAGGAACAGGGCCACGCTCGAGCTCCCTATCCTTGCCTTGGGAGCGCGGGCCGAGTGTGTGTTGTGTGTACGTGAGAGTGTGCGACGTTCCTTTGTCGTGAGCATGTGCTGCATTTCGAGCAAGGCACGGAGCCAGCCCGCGGTGAAGGCACGCACCCACCCCGTGCCTGAGGCCAAGGCACGCGTCCACCTAGCGGCCAAGGCCAAGGCACGCGTCCACCTAGCGGCCAGGGCCAAGGCCATGGACCCAGCCAGCCCGCGGCCAAGGCCTACGCACGCAGCCAGCCCACGGCCAAGGCCAATGCACGCAGCCAGCCCGCGGCCAAGGCCAAGGTACGCAGCCAAGGCCAAGGTACGCAGCCAAGGCCAAGGCCAAGGCACGCAGCCACCACAAGGCCAAGGCCTAGGCACACAGCCACCCCGCGGCCAAGGGCAAGGCCGTGTGCTGTAGCTCACGGATCTTGGCCAACTTTCATGTTTCCGGGGCGTTGCGGGATTTTTGGGTGATGCATTAGATACGTGCGACTGTCGAACGTCGGAAAAGATGAGAGTCGATTCCGAGGTCCGAACCTTGTTTTACGGCCGATTTACCGAACGTGCAGGGGTGCGAAAAAGGGATGAAACGTGCCCGCGAATTGGTCCGATTATGGTAGAACTCGGCCGGGGGCCTCCTCACGGTGCAAGTACTGTTTTCCACTCGAAGAAATGGCGAAAATAATGAGGGAGGCCCTGCGCCCTTTTTTCCGCCGGAAAAGACCAAAATCCATGAGCTATAGCATGCGGAATGTGGCCAAATTTCGCGATTCGGGGGCGGCGTTGGATTTTCGGCTGGCGTGGTCGGGTTTGGTGGGAGTGAGCGGCGTGAGAAAATTGAATCCAATTCTGAGTTCTGAAACTCGTTTTGCGGCCATTTTACCGGCAGCGAATGGGTGCCGAAACGGGTTGGCCAACTCGTCCGATACAGGCAAAACCGGAGAAAGAAGTGGAAGGTAGGTGTGGATCTCAGTTTTTGGTCCGAGAATACGAAGAAATGGCAAGGACCGTGGGCTCACATTTCGGCCAAATGCTCGCCCGCAGCCAAGGCCAAGCCACGCAGACGCCCCGCGGCCAAGGCCAAGGCACAGGGCCACGCTCGAGCTCCCTATCCTTGCCTCGGGAGCACTGCCCGAGTGTGTGTTGTGTGTGCGTGAGAGTGTGCGACTTGCCTTGGCCGCGAGCATATGCTGCATTTCAAAGGAGACGGAGCCAGCCCGTGGCCAACGCAAGCAGCCACCCCGCGGCCAAGGCCAAGGCCATGGCACCCAGCCAGCCCGCGGCCCAGGCCTAGGCACGTAGCCAGCCCACGGTCAAGGCCAAGGCACCCAGCCACCCCGCGGCCAAGGGCTAGGTACGTAGCCAGCCCGCGGCCAAGGCCTTGTCACGCAGCCACCCTGAGGCCAAGGCCTAGGCACACAGCCAACCCGCGGCCAAGGCCAAGGCCGTGTGCTGTAGGTCACTTATCTTGGGCTGGCTTGGTCGGGTTTGGTGGGAGTCAGTGGCGGGAGAAAACGGAATCCAATTCCAAGCTCCGAAACTCGTTTTACGGCCATTTTACCGGCAGGGAACGGATGCCCAAACGGGTGGGCCATCTCGTCCGATTCAGGCAAAGCCGGAGAAAGAAGTAGAAGGTAGGTGTGGATCTCAGTTTTTGGTCCAAGAATACGAAGAAACGGCGGCGACCGTGTGCGCACATTTTGACCAAATGCTCGCCCGCAGCCAAAGCCAAGACACGCAGCCACCCCGTGCCCAAGGCCAAGGCACAGGGCCACGCTCGAGCTCCCTATCCTTGCCTCAGGAGCGCGGCCCAAGTGTGTGTTGTGTGTGCGTGAGAGTGTGCGACGTGCCTTCGTCGCGAGCATGTGCTTCATTTCGAGCAAGGCACGGAGCCAGCCTGCGGCCAAGGCACGCAGCCACCCCGTGGCCAAGGCCAAGGCCATGCCCCCAGCCAGCCCGCGGACAAGGCCGAGGCACGCAGCCAGCCCGTGGCCAAGGCCTTGGCACGCAGCCACCCCGTGGCCAAGGCCAAGGCCATGGCACCCAGCCACCCCGCGCCCAAGGCCTAGGCACGCAGCCAACCCGCGGCAAACGCCAAGGCCGTGTGCCGTAGCTTACGGATCTTGGCCAACTTTCGCGTTTCCGGGGCCATGTGGGATTTTGGGGTGATGCATTAGATACGTGCGACAATCGAACGTCGGAAAAGAGGGGAGTCGATTTCAAGGTCCGAACCTCGTTTTACGGCCGATTTACCGAGCGGGGGTGCGAAAAGGGGACGAAACGTGCCCGCGAATTGGTCCAATTGTGGTAGAACTGGGCCGGGGGCCTCCTCACGGGACAAGTACTGCTTTCCGCTCGAAGAAATGGTGAAAATAATGCGGGAGGCCCTGCGCCCATTTTTCCGCCGGAAAAGGCCAAAATCCGTGAGCTATAGCACAGGGGTTGTGGCCAAATTTCGCGTTTCGGGGGGGCGTGGGATTTTTCGCTGGCGTGGTCAGGTTTGGCGGGAGTCGGTGGCGGGAGAAAACAGAATCTAATTCTGAGCTCCGAAACTCGTTTTACGGCCATTTTGCCGGCAGCGAACGGGTGCCTAAACGGGTGGGCCAACTCATCTGATTCAGGCAAAACCAGAGAAAGAAGCGGAAGGTAGGTGTGGATCTCAGTTTTTGGTCCAAGAATACGAAGAAACGGCGAGGACCGTGTGCTCACATTTTGGCCAAATGCTCGCCCACAGGCAAGGGCAAGCCACGCAGCCACCCCGCGGCCAAGGCCAAGGCACAGGGCCACGCTCGAGCTCGCTGTCCTTGCCTCGGGAGCGCGGCCAGAGTGTGTGTTGTGTGTGCGTGAGAGTGTGTGACGTGCCTTGGTCGCGAGCATGTGCTGCATTTCGAGCAAGGTACGGAGCCAGCCCGCGGCCAAGGACATGGCACCGAGCCAGCCCGCGGCCAAGGCCTAGGCACGCAGCCAGCCTACGGCCAAGGCCTAGGCACGCAGCCAGCCCGAGGCCAAGGCCTTGGCACGCAGCCACCCCGAGGCCAAGGCCTAGGCACGCAGCCACCCCGCGGCCAAGGCCAAGGCCGTGTGCTGTAGCTCACGGATCTTGGCCAACTTTCGCGTTTCCGGGGCGGTGCAGGATTTTGGCGTGATGCATTAGATACGTGCGACAGTCTTACGTCGGAAAAGACGGGAGTTGATATCGAGGTCCAAACCTTGTTTTACGACCGATTTACCGAGGGTGCAGGGGTGCGAAAAGGGGACGAAACGTGCCCGCGAATTGGTCTGATTGTGCTAGAACTGGGCCGGGGACTTCCTGACGGCTCAAGTACTGGTTTCCGCTCGAAGAAATGGAAAAAATAATGCAGGAGGCCCTGCGCCCATTTTTCTGCCGGAAAAGGTCAAAATCCGTGAGCTACACGGTTTGTGGCAAAATTTCGCGTTTCGGGGGCGGCGTGCGATTTTGGGCTGGCGTGGTTGGGTTTGGTGGGAGTCGGTGGTGGGAGAAATTGGAATCCAATTCCGAGATCCGAAACTCGTTTTACGGCTATTTTACCGGCAGCGAACGGGTGGGCCAACTCGTCCGATTCAGACAAAACCGGAGAAAGAAGTGGAAGGTAGGTGTGGATCTCAGTTTTTGGTCCAAGAATACGAAGAAACGGTGAGGACCGTGTGCGCACAATTTGGCCAAATGCTCGCCCGAGGCCAAGGTCAAGCCACGCAGCCACCCCGCGGCCAAGGCGAAGGCACAGGGCCACGCTCGAGCTCCCTATCCTTGCCTCGGGAGCGCGGCCCGAGTGTGTGTTGTGTGTGAATGTGTGTGTGCGACGTGCCTTGGTCGTGAGCATGTGCGGCATTTCAAGCAAGGCACGGAGCCAGCCCGCGGCCAAGGCACGCAGCCACCCCGTGCCCAAGGACAAGGCACGCGTCCACCCCGCGGCCAAGGCCAAGGCACCCAAGGACAAGGCCATGCACCCAGCCAGCCCACGGCCAAGGCCTAGGCACGCAGCTAGCCCGCGGCCAAGGCCAAGGCACCCAGCCACCCCGCGGCCAAGGCCATGGCACCCAGCTACCCCGCGGCCAAGCCCAAGGCCGTGCGCTGTGGCTCGCGGATCTTGGCCAACTTTCGCGTTACCGGGGCGGTGCTGGATTTTGGGGTGATACATTAGATACGTGCGACAGTCGAACGTCGGAAAAGACGGGAGTCGATTCCGAGGTCCGAACCTCGTTTTACGGCCGATTTACCGAACGTCCGTGGGTGCGAAAAGGGGACGAAACGTGCCTGCAAATTGGTCCGATTGTGGTAGAACTGGGCCGGAGGCCTCCTCATGGCGCAAGTACTGTTTTCCACTCGAAGAAATGGCAAAAATAATGCGGGAGGCATTGCGCCCATTTTGCCGGCAGCGAACGGGTGCCCAAACGGGTGGGCCAACTCGTCCAATTCAGGCAAAACCGGAGAAAGAAGTGGAAGGTAGGTGTGGATCTTAGTTTTTGGTCGAAGAATATGAAGAAATGGCGAGGACCGTGTGCTCACATTCGCTGGGTGGACGCGTGCCTTGGCCCTGGCCAAGAATACGAAGAAACTCGTTTTGGTCCAAGAACGAGTTGGCCCACCCGTTTGGGCACCCGTTCGCTGCCGGTAAAATGGCCGTAAAACGAGTTTTGGAGCTCATAATTGGATTCCATTTTCTCCCGCCACTGACTACCACCAAACCCAACCACGCCAGCCCAAAACCCCACGCGCCCCCCGAAACGCGAAATTTGGCCATAATCCGTGTGCTATATAGCTCACGGATTTTGGCCTTTTCCGGCGGAAAAATGGGCGCAGGGCCTCCCGCATTATTTTCGCCATTTGTTCGAGCGGAAAACCGTACTTGCGCCGTGAGGAGGCCCCCAGACCAGTTCTACCGCAATCGGACCAATTTGCGGGCACATTTCATCCCCTTTTCACACCCCCGCACGTTCGGTAAATCGGCCGTAAAACGAGGTTCGGACCTCGGAATCGACTCCCGTCTTTTCCGACGTTCGACTGTCGCACGTGTCTAATGCATCACCCCAAAATCCCGCACCACCCCGGAAACGTGAAAGTTGGCCAAGATCCGTGAGCTACAGCACACGGCCTTGGCCTTGGCCGCGGGTTGGCTGCGTGCCTAGGCCTTGGCCTTGGGGTGGCTGCGTGCCTTGGCCACAGGGTGGCTGCGTGCCTTGGCCTTGGCCGCGGGGTGGCTGTGTGCCTAGGCCTTGGCCGCGGGTTGGCTACGTGCCTAGGCCTGGGCCTTGGGGTGGCTGCGTGCCTTGGACACAGGGTGGCTAAGTGCCTTGACCTTGGCCGCGGGCTGGCTGCGTGCCTAGGCCTTGGCCGTGGGCTGGCTGGGTGCATGGCCTTGTCCTTGGGTGCCTTGGCCTTGGCTGCGGGGTGGACGCGTGCCTTGTCCTTGGGCACGGGGTGGCTGCGTGCCTTGGCCGCGGGCTGGCTCCGTGCCTTGCTTGAAATGCCGCACATGCTCACGACCAAGGCACGTCGCACACACACATTCACACACAACACACACGCACACACAACACACACTCGGGCCGCGCTCCCGAGGCAAGGATAGGGAGCTCGAGCGTGGCCCTGTGCCTTGGTCTTGGCCGCGGGGTGGCTGCTTGGCTTGGCCTTGGCCGCGGGCGAGCATTTCGCCAAAATGTGAGCACACGGTCCTCGCCGTTTCTTCGTATTCTTGGACCAAAAACTGAGATCCGCACCTACCTTCCACTTCTTTCTCAAGTTTTACCTGAATCGGACGAGTTGGCCCACCCGTTTGGGCAGCCGTTCGCTGCCGGTAAAATGGCCGTAAAATGAGTTTCGGAGCTCCGAATTGGATTCCGTTTTCTCCCGCCACCGACTCCCACAAAATCCAACCACGCCAGCCCAAAATCCCATGCCGCCCCTGAAACGCGAAATTTGGCCACAATCCGTGTACTATAGCTCGCGGATTTTGGCCTTTTCCGGCGGAAAAATGGGCGCAGGGCCTCCCGCATTATTTTCGCCATTTCTTCGAGCGGAAAACAGTACTTGCGCCATGAGGAGGCCCCCGGACCAGTTCTACCACAATCGGACCAATTCGCGGGCACGTTTCGTCCCCTTTTCGCACCTCCGCACATTCGGTAAATCGGCCGTAAAACGAGTTTCGGACCTCGGAATCAACTCCCGCCTTTTCCGACGTTCGACTGTCGCACGTATCTAATGCATCACCCGAAAATCCCGCACCGCCCCGGAAACGCGAAAGTTGGCCAAGATCCGCGAGCCACAGCAAACGGCCTTGGCCTTGGCCAGGGGGTGGCTGGGTGCCATGGCCTTGGCCGTGGGGTGGCTGGGTGCCTTGGGCTTGGCCGCGGGGTGGACGCGTGCCTTGGCCTTGGCCACGGGATGGCTGCGTGCCTTGGCCGTGGGCTGGCTCCGTGCCTTGCTCGAAATGCAGCACATGCTCGCGACCAAGGCAGGTCGCACACTCACACGCACACACAAAACACACTCGGGCTGCGATCCCGTGGCAAGGATAGGGAGCTGGAGCGTGGCCCTGTGCCATAGCCTTGGCTGCGGGCGAGCATTTGGCAAAATGTGAGCACACGGACCTCGCCGTTGCTTCGTGTTCTTGGACCAAAAACTGAGATCCACACATACCTTCCACTTCTTTCTCCGGTTTTGCCTGAATCGGACGAGTTGGCCCACTCGTTTGGGCACCCGTTCGCTGCCAGTAGAATGGCCGTAAAACAAGTTTCAGAGCTCGGAATTGGATTCCATTTTCTCCCGCCACCAACTCCCACCAAACCCGACCACGCCAGCCCAAAATCCCACGCCGGCCCCGAAACGCGAAATTTGGCCACAATCCATGTGCTATAGCTCATGGATTTTGGCCTTTTCCGGCGGAAAAATGGGCGCATGGCCTCCCGCATTATTTTCGCCATTTCATCGAGCAGAAAACAGTACTTGCACCATGAGAAGACCCCCGGCCCAGTTGTACAACAATCAGACCAATTTACGGGCATGTTTCGTCCCCTTTTCGCGCCCCTGCACGTTCGGTAAATCGGCCGCAAAATGAGGTTCGGCCCTCGGAATCACCTCCCCTCTTTTCCGACATTCGACTGTCGCACGTATCTAATGCATCCCCCAAAATCCCGCACCGCCCCGGAAACGCGAAAGTTGGCCAAGATCCGTGGTAGAAATGGGGCGGGGGCCTCCTCATGGTACAAGTACTGTTACCGGCATCGAACGGGTGCCCAAACGGGTGGGCCAACTCGTCCGATTCAGGCACAACTGGAGAAAGAAGTGGAAGGTAGGTGTGGATCTCAGTTTTTGGTCCAAGAATACGAAGAAACGGCAAGGACCGTGTGCTCACATTTTGGCCAAATGCTCTCCCGAGGCCAAGGCCAAGCCACGCAGCCACGCCGCGGCCAAGACCAAGGCACAGGGCCACGCTTGAGCTCCCTATCCTTGCCTCGGGAGCGCAGCCCAAGTGTGTGTTGTGTGTGTGTGAGAGTGTGCGACGTGCCTTGGTCGCGAGCATGTGCTGCATTTCGAGCAAGGCACGGAGCCAGCCCGCGGCCAAGGCCAAGGCCGAGGCACGCAGCCACCCCGCGGCCAAGGCCAAGGCCGAGGCACGCAGCCAACCTGTGGCCAAGGCCAAGGCACGCGTCCACCCCGCAGCCAAGGCCATGGCACCCAGCCACCCCGCGGCCAAGGCCTAGGCTCGCAGCCACCCCGCGGCCAAGGCCTTGCAACGCAGCCACCCCGAGGCCAAGGCCAAGGCCATGGCACCCAGCCACCCTGCGGCCAATGCCTAGGCACGCAGCCACCCCGCTGCCAAGGCCAAGGCCGTGTGTTGTAGCTCACGGATCTTGGCCAACTTTCGTGTTTCCGGGGCGGTCCAGGATTTTGGGGTGATGCATTAGATACGTGTGACAGTCGAATGTTGGAAAAGAGGGGAGTCGATTTCAAGGTCCGAACCTCGTTTTACGGCCGATTTACCGAGGGTGCGGGGGTGCGAAAAGGGGACGAAACGTGCCCGCGAATTGGTCAGATTGTGGTAGAACTGGACAGGGTGGCCTCCTCACAGCGCAAGTACTGTTTTCCACTCGAAGAAATGGAGAAAATAATGTGGGAGGCCCTGCGCCTATTTTTCCACCAAAAAGGCAAAATCCGTGACCTATAGCACACGGATTGTGCCTAAATTTCGCGTTTCGGGGGCGGCATGGGATTTTGGGCTCTTGGCGTCGGGTTTGGTGGGAGTCGGTGGCGGGAGAAAACGGAATCCAATTCCGAGCTCCGAAACTCGTTTCACGGCCATTTTACCGGGAGCGAACGGGTGCCCAAACGGGTGGGCCAACTCGTCCGATTCAGGCAAAACTGGAGAAAGAAGTGGAAGGTAGGTGTGGATCTCAGTTTTTGGTCCAAGAATACGAAGAAACGGCGAGGACCGTGTGCTCACATTTTGGCCAAATGCTCCCCCGCGGAGAAGGCCAAGCCATGCAGCCACCCCGCGGCCAAGGCAAAGGCACAGGGCCACGCTCGAGCTCCCTATCCTGCCTGGGGAGCGCGGCCTGAGTGTGTGTTGTGTGTGCATGAGAGTGTGCGACGTTCCTTGGTTGCGAGCATGTGCTGCATTTCGAGCAAGGCACGGAGCCAGCCCGCGGCCAAGGCCAAGGCCGAGGCACGCAGCCACCCCGTGGCCAAGGCCAAGGCCGAGGCACGCAGCCACCCCGTGGCCAAGGCCAAGGCCGAGGCACGCAGCCACCCCGCGGCCAAGGCCAAGGTACGCCTCCACCCCGTGGCCCAGGCCATGGCACCCACCCAGCCCGCGGCCAAGGCCATGTCACCCAGCCAGCCCGCGGCCAAGGCCTCGGCACGCAGCCAGCCCGCGGCCAAGGCCTCGGCACGCAGCCACCCCGAGGCCAAGGCCAAGGCCATGGCACCCAGCGACCCCGCGGCCAAGACCTTGGCACGCAGCCACCCCGAGGCCAAGGCCAAGGCCATGGCACCCAGCCACCCCGCGGCCAAGGCCCTGGCACGCGTCCACCCCGCAGCCAAGGCCAAGGCACCCAAGGCCAAGGCCATGCACCCAGCCAGCCCGCGGCGAAGGCCTAGGCACGCAGCCACTCCGCGGCCAAGGCCAAGGCCGTGTGCTGTAGCTCACGGATCTTGGCCAACTTTTGCGTTTCCGGGGCGGTGCAGGATTTTCGGGTGATGCATTAAATACATGCGTCAGTCGAATGTCGGAAAAGGCGGGAGTTGATTCCGATGTCTGAACCTCGTTTTAAGGCCGATTTACAGAACGTGCGGGGGTGCAAAAAGGGGACGAAAATAATGCGGGAGAGTGTGCGACCTGCCTTGGTTGCGAGCATGTGATGTATTTCGAGCAAGGCACGGAGCCAGCCCACAGCCAAAGCCAAGGCCGAGGCACGCAGCCACACCGTGGCCAAGGCCAAGGCATGCGTCTACCCCGCGGCCAAGGCCAAGGCCAAGGCATGCGTCTACCCCGCGGCCAAGGGCATGGCACCCAGCCAGGCCGCGGCCAAGGCCTAGGCACGCAGCTAGCCCGCAGCCGAGGCCTAGGCACGCAGCCAGCCCGCAGCCAAGGCCTAGGCACCCAGCAACCCCGCGGCCAAGGCCATGGCACCCAGCCACCCCGCGGCGAAGGCCATGGCAGCCAGCCACCCCACGGCCACGGCCAAGGCCGTGTGCTGTGGCTTGTGGATCTTGGCCAATTTTCACGTTTCCGGGGCAGTGCGGGATTTTTGGGTGATGCATTAGATACGTGCGTCAGTCGAATGTCGGAAAAGGTGGGAGTCGATTCCGATGTCCGAACCTCATTTTACGGCCGATTTACCGAACGTGAGGGTGTGCGAAAAGGGGACGAAACGTTCCCGCGAATTGGTCCGATTGTGGTAGAACTGGGACAGGGGCCTCCTTACGGCGCAAGTACTGTTTTCCGATCGAAGAAATGGTGAAAATAATGCGTGAGGCCCTGTGCCCATTTTTCCACCGGAAAAGGCCAAAATCCATGAGCTATAGCACACGGATTGTGGCCAAATTTCGCGTTTCGGGGGCGGCCTGCGATTTTGGGCTGTTGGCGTCGGGTTTGGTGGGAGTCGGTGGCGGGAGAAAACGGAATCCAATTCCGAGCTCCGAAACTCGTTTCACGGCCATTTTACCAGGAGCGAATGGGTGCCCAAACGGGTGGGCCAACTCGTCCGATTCAGGCAAAACCGGAGAAAGAAGTGGAAGGTAGGTGTGGATCTCAGTTTTTGGTCCAAGAATACGAAGAAACAGCGAGGACCGTGTGCTCACATTTTGGCCAAATGCTCACCCGCAGGGAAGGCTAAGCCACACAGCCACCCCGTGGCCAAAGCAAAGGCACAGGGCCACGCTCGAGCTCCCTATCCTGCCTGGGGAGCACGGCCTGAGTGTGTGTTGTGTGTGCGTGAGAGTGTGCGACGTGCCTTGGTCGCGAGCATGTGCTGCATTTCAAGCAAGGCATGGAGCCAGCCCGCGGCCAAGGCCAAGGCCGAGGCACGCAGCCACCCCGTGGCCAAGGCCAAGGCACGCGTCCACCCCGTGGCCCAGGCCATGGCACCCAGCCACGGATTTTGGCCTTTTCCGGCGGACAAATGGGCACAGGGCCTCCCGCATTATTTTCGCCATTTCTTCGAGCGGAAAACAGTACTTGCGCCGTGAGGAGGCCCCCGGCCCAGTTCTACCACAATCGGACCAATTGGCTGGAACGTTTCGTCACCTTTTCTCACACCCTCTCGTTCGGTATATCGGCCGTATAATGAGGTTCGTACATCGGAATCGACTCCCACCTTTTCCGACATTCGACTGACGCACGTATCTAATGCATCACCCAAAAATCCCGCACTGCCCCGGAAACGTGAAAATTGGCCAAGATCCACAAGCCACAGCACACGGCCTTGGCTGTGGCCGTGGGGTGGCTGGCTGCCATGGCCTTCGCCGCGGGGTGGCTGGGTGCCTTGGCCTTGGCCGCGGGGTTGCTGGGTGCCTAGGCCTTGGCTGCGGGCTGGCTGCGTGCCTAGGCCTCGGCTGCGGGCTGGCTGCGTGCCTAGGCCTTGGCCGCGGCCTGGCTGGGTGCCATGCCCTTGGCCGCGGTGTAGACGCATGCCTTGGCCACGGTGTAGACGCATGCCTTGGCCTTGGCCACTGTGTGGCTGCGTTCCTCGGCCTTGGCTTTGGCTGTGGGCTGGCTCCGTGCCTTGCTCGAAATACATCACATGCTCGCAACCAACGCAGGTCGCACACTCTCCCGCATTATTTTCGTCCCCTTTTGCACCCCCCCGCACGTTCTGTAAATCGGCCGTAAACGAGGTTCAGACATCGGAATCAACTCCCGCCTTTTCCGACATTCGACTGACGACGTATTTAATGCATCACCCGAAAATCCCGCACCGCCCGAAACGCAAAAGTTGGCCAAGATCCGTGAGCTATAGCACACGGCCTTGACTTGGCCTCGGGTGGCTGCGTGCCAAGGCCTTGGCCGCGGGCTGGCTGCGTGCCAAGGCCTTGGCCGCAGGCTGGCTGCGTGCCTAGGCCTTGGATGCGGGCTGGCTGCGTGCCTAGGCCTTGGCCGCAGGCTGGCTGCGTGCCTAGGCCTTGGCCGCAGGCTGGCTGCGTGCCTAGGCCTTGGCCGCGGGCTGGCTGCATGCGTAGGCCTTGGCCGCGGGCTGGCCGGGTGCATGGCCTTGGCCTTGGGTGCCTTGGCCCTAGCAGCGGGGTGGACGTGTGCCTTGCCCTTGGCCACGGGTGGCTGCATGCCTTCGCCGCAGGCTGGCTCCGTGCCTTGCTCGAAATGCCGCACATGCTCGCGACCAAGGCACTTCGCACACTCTCACGCACACACAACACACACTTAGGCCGCGCTGCCGAGGCAAGGATAGGGAGCTCGAGCGTGACCTTGGGCCTTGGCCTTGCCCGCGGGGTGGCTGGGGACCATGGCCTTGGCCGCGGGCGAGCATTTGGCCAAAATGTGGGCACGCAGTCCTCCCCGTTTCTTTGTATTCTTGGACCAAAAACTGAGATCCACACCTACCTTCCACTTCTTTCTCCGGTTTTGCCTGAATCGGACGAGTTGGCCCACCCGTTTGGGCACCCGTTCGCTGCCGGTAAAATGGCCGTAAAACGCGTTTCGGAGCTCAGAATTGGATTCCGTTTTCTCCCGCCACTGACTCCCACCAAACCTGACCACGATAGTCCAAAATCCCACGCCGCCCCCAAAACGCGAAATTTGGCCACAATCCGTGTGCTATAGCTCACGGATTTTGGCCTTTTCTGGCGCAAAAATGGGCGCAGGCCCTCCCGCATTATTTTCGCCATTTCTTCAAGCGAAAAACAGTACTTGTGCTGTGAGGAGGCCCCCGGCCCAGTTCTACCACAATCGGACCAATTCCCGGGCACATTTCGTCCCCTTTTCACACCCCCACACCCTTGGTAAATCGACCGTAAAACGAGGTTCGGACCTCGAAATCGACTCCCCTCTTTTCCGACGTTCGACTGTCACACGTATCTAATGCATCACCCCAAAATCCCGCACCGCCCCAGAAACGCGAAAATTGGCCAGGATCCGCGAGCTACAGCACACGTCCTTGGCCTTGGCCGCGGGGTGGCTGCGTGCCTAGGCCTTGGCCTTGGGGTGGCTGCGTGGCTTGGCCTTGGCCGTGGGCTGGCTGCGTGCCTTGGCCTTGGCCTTGGCCGCGGGCTGGCTGGGTGCATGGCCTTGGCCTTGGGTGCCTTGGCCTTGGACGCGGAGTGGCTGCGTGCCTTGGCCGCAGGCTGGCTCCGTGCCTTGCTCGAAATGCAGCACATGCTCCCAACCAAGGCACGCCGCACACTCTCACGTACACACAACACACACTCAGGCAGCGCTCCCGAGGCAAGGATAGGGAGCTCGACGTGGCCCTGTGCCTTGGCCTTCACCTCCGCCTCGCGGGTGGCTGCATGGCTTGGCCTTGGCCACGGGCGAGCATTTGGCCAAAATGTGAGCACACGGTCCTCGCCGTTGCTTCATATTCTGGGAACAAAAACTGAGATCCACACATACCTTCCACTTCTTTCTCCGGTTTTGCCTGAATCGGACGAGTTGGCCCACCCTTTTGGGCACCCGTTTGCTGTCGGTAAAATGGCCGTAAAACGAGTTTCGGAGCTCGGAATTGGATTCCGTTTTCTCCCGCCACCGACTCCCACTAAACCCGACCACGCCAGCCCAAAATCCCATGCCGCCCCCGAAACGCTAAATTTGGCTACAATCCGTGTGCTATAGCTCACGGATTTTGGCCTTTTCCGGCGCAAAAATGGGCACAGGGCCTCCCGCATTATTTTCGCCATTTCTTCGAGCGGAAAACAGTACTTGCGCCATGAGGAGGCCCCCGGCCCCGTTCTATCACAATCGGACCAATTCGCGGGCACGTTTCGTGCCCTTTTTCGTGACTCCCCCGCACGTTCGATAAATCAGCCGTAAAACGACGTTCGGACGTCGGAATCGACTCCCGTCTTTTCCGACATTCGACTGTCGCACGTATGTAATGCATCACCCGAAAATCCCGCACCGCCCCGGAAACGCGAAAGTTGGCCAAGATCCGCGAGCCACAGCACACGGCCTTGGCCTTGGCCGCGGGCTGGCTGCGTTCCTAGGCCTTGGCCTTGGGGTGGCTGCGTGCCTTGGCCACGGAGTGGCTGCGTGCCTTGGCCTTGGCCGCGGGCTGGCTGCGTGCCTAGGCCTTGGCCGCGGGTGCCTTGGCCTTGGCCACGGGGTGGCTCCATGCCTCGGCCTTGGCCTTGGCCACGGGATGGCTCCGTGCCTTGGTCGAAATGCAGCACATGCTCGCGACCAAGGCAGGTCGCACACTCTCACGCACACACAACACACGCTCGGGCTGCGCTCCCAAGGCAAGGATAGGGAGCTCGAGCGTGGCCCTGTGCCTTGGCCTTGGCCGCGGACGAGCATTTGGCCAAAATGTGAGCAAACGGTCCTCGAAGTTTCTTCGTATTCTTGTGCCAAAAACTGAGATCCACACCTACCTTCCACTTCTTTTTCCGGTTTTGCCTGAATCGGACGAGTTGGCCCACCCGTTTGGGCACCCGTTCGCTGCCGGTAAAATGGCCGTAAAATGAGTTTCGAGCTAGGAATTGATTCCGTTTTCTCCGCCGCCGACCCCCACCAAACCCGGCCACGCCAGGCCAAAATCCCATGCCGACCCTGAAACGCGAAATTTGGCAACAATCTGTGTCCTATAGCTCACGGATTTTGGCTTTTTCCGGCTGAAAATTGGGCGCAGCGCCTCCCGCATCATTTTCGCCATTTCTTTGAGCGGAAAAAGTACTTGCACCGTGAGGAGGCGCCCGGCCCAGTTGTACCACAATCTGACCAATTCAAGGGCACGTTTCGTCCCCTTTTCGGACCCCCGCACGTTCGGTAAATCGGCCGTAAAACGAGGTTCGGACCTTCGAATCGATTCCCGTCTTTTCCAACGTTCGACTGTCGCGACGCCTAATGCATCACCTGCATTTCGATCCGCTGAAGTCACAGCACACGGCCTTGACCTTGGCCGCGGGCTGGCTCCGTGCCTTGCTCGAAATGCAGCACATGCTCGCGACCAAGGCACGTCGCACACTCTCACGTACACACAACACGCACTCGGGCTGCGATCCCGAGGCAATGATAGGGAGGTCGGCGTGGCCCGTGCCATAGCCTTGGCCTTGCCTTGGCAGGTGAGCATTTGGCTAAAATGTGAGCACACGGTCCTCACCGTTTCTTCGTATTCTTGGACCAAAATCTGAGATCCACACCTACCTTCCACTTCTTTCTCCGGTTTTGCCTGAATCGGACGAGTTGGCCCACCCGTTTGATGCCGGTAAAATGGCCGTAAAATGAGTTTCGGAGCTCGGAATTGGATTCCATTTTCTCCCGCCACCGACTCCCACCAAACCCGACCACACCAACACAAAATCCCACCCCGCCCCCGAAACGCGAAATTTGGCCACAATCCGTGTGCTATAGCTCACGGATTTTGGCCTTTTCCGGCGGAAAAATGGACGCTGGGCCTCCCGCATTTTTTTCGCCATTTCTTCGAGCGGAAAACAGTACTTGCGCCGTGAGGAGGCCCCCGGCCCAGTTCTACCATAATCGGACCAATTCGCGGGCCCGTTTCGTCCCCTTTTCGCACCGCTGCACCCTCGGTAAATCGGCCGTAAAATGAGGTTCAGACCTCGAAATCGACTCCCCACTTTAACGACGTTCGACTGTCGAACGTATCTAATGCATCACCCCAAAATGCCGCACCGCCCCGGAAACGCGAAAGTTGGCCAAGATCCATGAGCTACAGCACACGGCCTTGGCCATGGCTCGTGGGGTGGCTGGGTGCCTAGAACTTGGCCGTTGGGTGGCTGGGTGCCATGGCCTTGGCCTTGGCCTCGGGTGGCTGCGTGCCAAGGCCTTGGGTGGGGTGGCTGCGTGCCTAGGCCTTGGCTACGGGCTGGCTGCGTGCCTAGGCCTTGGCCACGGGCTGGCTGGTTGCCATGGTCTTAGCCGCGGGGTGGACGCATGCCTTGGCCTTGGCCGCGGGCTGTCTGGTTGCCATGGCCTTGGCCGCGGGTGGACGCGTGCCTTGGCCTTGGCCGCGGGCTGGCTGCGTGCCTCGGCCTTGGTCTTGGCCGCGGGCTGGCTCCGTGCCTTGCTCGAAATGCAGCACATGCTCGCGACCAAGGCAGGTCACACACTCTCACGCACACACAACACACATCCGGCCCGCGCTCCTGAGGCAAGGATAGGGAGCTCGAGCGTGGCCCTGTGCCTTGGCCTTGGCGCGGGGTGGCTGCATGGCTTGGCCTTGGCAGCGGGCGAGCATTTGGCCAAAATTTGAGCACACGGTCCTCATCATTTCTTCGTATTCTTGGACCAAAAACTGAGATGCAAACCTACCTTCCACTTCTTTCTCGGTTTTGCCTGAATCGGACGAGTTGGCCCACCCGTTTGGGCACCCGTTCGCTGCGGTAAAATGGCCGTAAAACGAGTTTCGAGCTCAGAATTGGATTCCGTTTTTCTCCGCCACTGACTCCCACCAAACCTGACCATGCCAGCCCAAAATCCCACGCCACCTCCGAAACACGAAATTTGGCCACAATCCTGTGTGCTATAGCTCACGGTTTTGGCCTTTTCCGGCGGAAAAATGGGCGCAGGGCCTCCCGCATTATGTTCGCCATTTCTTGAGCGGAAAACAGTACTTGCGCCGTGAGGAGCCCATCGCCCAGTTCTACCACAATCGGACCAATTTACGGGCACGTTTCGTCCCCTTTTCGCACCCCGCACCCTCGGTAAATCGGCGTAAAAAGGTTCGGACCTGAAACGAGGACCCTCTTTACCGATGTTCGACTTCGCACGTATCTAATGCATCACCCCAAAATCCCACACCACCCCGGAAACGCGAAAGTTAGCCAAGATCCATGAGCTACAGCACACGGCCTTGCCCTTGGCCGTGGGGTGGCTGGGTGCCTAGGCCTTGGCCGCCTGGTGCCACGGCCTTGGCCTGAGGGTGGCCTCGTGGTGGCACGGGCGTGCCAAGGCCTTGGCCGTGGGCTGGCGGCGTGCCTAGGCCTTGGCCGCTGGCTGGCTGGTTGCCATGGCCTTGGCCGCGGGTGGCGCGTGCCTTGGCCTTGGCCGCGGGTGGACGTGTGCCTTGGCCTTGGCTGCGGGCTGGCTGCGTGCCTCGGCCTTGGTCTTGGCGCGGGCTGGCTCCGTGCCTTGCTGGAAATGCAGCACATGCTCGCGACCAAAGCAGGTCGCACACTCTCACGCACACACAACACACTCCGGGCCGCGCCCGAGGCAATGATAGTGAGCTCGAGCGTGGCCCTGTGCCTTGGCGTTGGACGCGTGGTGGCTGGGTGGCTTGGCCTTGGCCGCGGGCTAGCATTTGGCCAAAATGTGTTCACACGGTCCTTGACATTTATTCGTATTCTTGGACCAAAAACTGAGATGCACAGCTACCTTCCACTTCTTTCTCGGTTTTGCCTGAATCGGACGAGTTGGCCCACCCGTTTGGGCACACGTTCGCTGCGGTAAATGGCCGTAAACGAGTTTCGGAGCTCAGAATTGGATTCCGTTTTCTCCCACCACTGACTCCCACCAAACCTGACCACGCCAGCCCAAAATCCCACGCCACCCCGAACGCGAAATTTGGCCACAATTTGTGTGCTATAGCTCACGGATTTTGGCCTTTCTGGCGGAAAAATGGGCGCAGGGTCTCCCGCATTATTTTGCCATTTCTTCGAGCGGAAAACAGTACTTGCACCGTGAGGAGGCCCCAGCCCAGTTCTACCACAATCGGACCAATTCGGGCACGTTTCATCCCCTTTTCGCACCCATGCACCCTCGGTAAATCGGCCGTAAAACAAGGTTAGACCTCGAATCAACTCCCTCTTTTCCGACGTTCGACTGTCGCATACGTATCTAATGCATCACCCCAAAATCCTGCACCACCCCGGAAACGCGAAAGTGGGCCAAGATCCGTGAGCTACAGCACACGTGCCTCGGCCTTGGCCTTGGGCTGGCTGCGTGCCCTGGCCTTGGCCTTGGCCGCGGGCTGGCTGCGTGCTTTGGCCTTGGCCACGGGGGCTGGGCGTGCCTTGGCCTTGGCCGCGGGCTGGCTGCGTGCCTAGGCATTGGCCGCGGGCTGGCGTACGTGCCCAGGCGTTGGCCTTGGCTGCCTGGGTGGGGTGCCTGCGCTTGCCTCGGCCACGGGTGGCTGTGCCTTGGCCGCGGGCTTGCACAGTGCCTTGCTCGAAATGCAGCACATGCTTGCGACCAAGGCACGCCGCACACTCTCACGCACACACAACACACTGGCGCTCCCGAGGTTAAGGATATGGAGCTGCCTTGGCGTGGCCCTGTTCCATAGCTTGCCTTGCCGCGGGCGAGCATTTGGCCAAAATGTGAGCACACGGTCCTCGCCCATTCTTCGTATTCTTGGACCAAAAACTGAGATCCACACCTACCTTCCACTTCTTTCTCGGTTTTGCCTGAATCGAACGAGTTGGCCCACCCGTTCGCTGCCGGTAAAATGGCCGTAAAACGAGTTTGGAAGCACTGAATTGGATTCCGTTTTCTCCCGCCACGACTCCCCACGAAACCCGACCACGCCAGCCCAAAATCACGCCGCCCCCAAGACGCGAAATTTGGCCACAATCCGTGTGCTATAGCTCACGGATTTTTCCTTTTCCGGGGAAAAATGGGTGCAGGGCCTCCCGCATTATTTTCGCCATTTCTTCGAGCGGAAAACAGTACTTGCGCCGTGAGGAGGTGTGGTGTGCCCAGTTCTACCACAATCGGACCAATTGCGAGGCACGTTCGTCCCCAAGGCACGCAGCCACCCCGCACCAAGGTAAATTGGCCATAAACGAGGTTCGGACCTCGAATCGACTCCCGCCTTTTCCAATGTTCGACTGTCAATCTAAGCCATGTATCTTATGCATCACCCCAAAATCCCGCACCGCCCGGAACCAGCTGGGCCAAGATCCGCGACACACAGCACACTGCCTTGGCCTTGGCCGCGGGGTGGCTGGGTGCCATGGCCTTGGCCGCGGGTGGCTGGGTGCCTTGGCCTTGGCCGTGGCCTGGCTGTGTGCCTAGGCCTTGGCCGCGGGCTGGCTGGGTGCCATGGCCTTGGGCGGGGTTGGGTGCCTTGGCCTTGGGTGGCTGCGTGGTGGACCTGGCCTTGGCCTTGGCTGGCGGGCCATTTGGCCAAAATTTGAGCACATGGTCCCGCCATGGCCACCAACACACATTCTTGGACCAAAACTGAGATCCACACCTGCCTTCCACTTCTTTCTGGCGAGCTTTTCCCCGAGCATTTGGCCAAAATCACAAGGACGTTTTCCTTATTCTTGGACCAAAAACTGAGACCCACCTACCTTCCACTTCTTTCGCAAATAGCGGGCGCGTAAAAATTTTTGGGAGCTCGGAATTGGATTCCGTTTTCTCCGCCACCGACTCGACCAAACCCGACCACGCCAGCACAAAACCCCACGCCGCCCCAAAACATGAAATTTGGCCACAATCCGTGTGCTATAGCTCACGGATTTTTTCGTTCGGCGGAAAAATGGGCCAGGGCCTCCCGCATTAAGGCCATTTGGACCTGAAAAGAGTACTTGCGCCGTTGAGGAGGCCCCCCAGCCTAGTTCTACCACAATCGGACACGCCGGGAACCGTTTGACCACCCTTCCTTCGACACCCCGGCCTTGGTAAATCGGCCGTAAAATGAGGGTTCGGGCCATGGAATTGACTCCGTCTTTTCCGACGTTCGCTGCCATGGCGTTCTGGCCTCACCCCAAAATACCGTGCCAAGGCCTTGGCCGCGGGCTGGCTGGGTGCCATGGCCTTGGCCGCGGGGTGGCTGGGTGCCATGGCCTTGGCCGCGGGGTGGACGCGTGCCTTGGCCTTGGCCACGGGGCGGCGGCGTGCCTCGGCCTTGGCCTTGGCCGCGGGCTGGCTCCGTGCCTTGCTCGAAATGCAGCACATGCCCGCGACCAAGGTAGGTCGCACACTCTCACGCAC
This sequence comes from Luvunga scandens, assembly GCA_030449905.1. Taxonomy (NCBI): domain Eukaryota; kingdom Viridiplantae; phylum Streptophyta; class Magnoliopsida; order Sapindales; family Rutaceae; genus Luvunga; species Luvunga scandens. The sequence continues at coordinate 103,261 of JASUUG010000532.1, forward strand.
ACACAACACACACTCGGGCCGCGCTCCGGAGGAAAGGATAGGGAGCTCTAGCGTGGCCCTGTGCCTTGGCATTGGCCGCGGGGTGGCTGCGTGGTTGGCCTTGGGCGCGGGCGAGCATTTGGCCAAAATGTGAGCACACGGTCCTCGCCGTTTCATCGTATTCTTGGACCAAGAACTGAGATCCACACCTACCCTCCACTTCTTTCTCCGGTTTTGCCTGAATCGGACGAGTTGGCCCACCCGGTTGGGCACCCGTTCGCTGCCGGTAAGATGGCCGTAAAACGAGTTTCGGAGCTCGGAATTGGATTCCGTTTTCTCCAGCCACCGAGTCCCACCAAACCCGACGACGCCAGCCCAAAATCCCATGCCGCCCCCGAAACGCGAAATTTGGCCACAATCCGTGTGCTATAGCTCACGGATTTTGGCATTTTCTGGCGGAAAAATGGGTGCAGGGCCTCCCGCATTATTTTCGCCATTTTATTTAGTGGAAAACAGTCCTTGCGCCGTGATGCGGCCCCAGCCACATGACTACCACAATCGGACCAATTCGAGGGCACGTTTCGTCCCCTTTTCGCACCCCCGCACCCTCGGTAAATCGGCCGTAAAACGAGGTTCGGACCTCGAAATCGACTCCCCTCTTTTCCAGCGCTCGGCTGTTGCACGTATCTAATGCATCACCCCAAAATCCCGCACCGCCCCGGAAATGCGAAAGTTGGCCAAGATCCGTGAGCTACAGCACACGGCCTTGGCCTTGGCCGCGGGCTGGCTGCGTGCCAGCGTGCCATGGCCTTGGGCCTTGGCCTTGGCCTCAACCGGGGGCTGCGTGGCTTGCCGCGGGCTGGTGCCATGCCTTGGCCTTGGCAGCGGGCTGGCTGGGTGCCATGGCCTTGGGGCGGGGTGGCTGCGTGCCGGCCTTGGCCACTGGGGTGGCTGCGTGCCTCGGCCTGGCCTTGGCCGCGGGCTGGCTCCGTGCCTTGCTCGAAATGCAGCACATGCTCGCGACCAAGGCAGGTCGCACACTCTCACGCACACACAACACACACTCCGGCCCGCTCCCGAGGCAAGGATAGGGAGCTCGGCGTGGCCCTGTGCCTTGGCGTTGGCAGCGGGGTGGCTGCGTGGCTTGGCCTTGGCCTCGGGCGAGCATTTGGCCGAAATGTGAGCACACGGTCCTCGCCGTTTCTTCGTATTCTTGGACCAAAAACTGAGATCCACACCTACCTTCCACTTCTTTCTCGGTTTTGCCTGAATCGGACGAGTTGGCCCACCCGTTTGGGCACCGTTCGCTGCGGTAAGATGGCGTAAAACGAGTTTTGAGCTCGGGGTGGATTCCGTTTTCTCCGCCACCGACTCCCACCAAACCCGACCACGCCAGCCCAAAATCCCCGCCGCCCCGAAGCGCGAAATTTGGCCACAATCCGTGTGCTATAGCTCACGGATTTTGGCCTTTCGAGCGGAAAAATGGGCGCAGGGCCTCCGCATTATTTTGCCATTTCTTGAGCGGAAAGCAGTACTTGCGCCGTGAGGAGGCCCCGGCCCAGTTCTACCACAATCGGACCAATTCGAGGGGCACGTTTCGTCCCCTTTTCGCACCCCGCACCCTCGGTAAATCGGCCGTAAAACGAGGTTCGGACCTCGAAATCGACTCCCCTCTTTTCCGGCGTTCGACTGTCGCACGTATCTAATGCATCACCCCAAAATCCCGCACCGCCCCGGAAACGCGAAAGTATGCCAAGATCCGTGAGCGACAGCACACGGACTTGGCCTTGGCGGGGTGGCTGCGGGCCTTGGCTCGGCGGGCCATGGCCTTGGCCTTGGCGGGCGGGGTGGCTGCGTGCCAAGGCCTTGGCCTTGGCCCCATGCGGGTGTGCCAAGGCCTTGGCCGCGGGCTGGCTGGGTGCCATGGCCTTGGCGGCGGGGTGGCTGGTGCGTGGCCTTGGCGCGGGGGCGTTGGCGGGGTGGCGCGTGCCTCGGCCTTGGCCTTTGCGGGCTGGCTCGTGCCTTCTCGAAATGCAGCACATGCTCGCGACCAAGGCAGGTCGCACACTCTCACGCACACACAACACACACTCGGCCCGCCGCTCCCGAGGCAAGGATAGGGAGCTCGGCGTGGCCCTGTGCCTTGGCGTTGGCGCGGGGTGGCTGCGTGGCTTGGCCTTGGCCGCGGGCGAGCATTTGGCCAAAATGTGAGCACACGGTCCTCGCCGTTTCTTCGTATTCTTGGACCAAAAACTGAGATCCACACCTACCTTCCACTTCTTTCTCGGTTTTGCCTGAATCGGACGAGTTGGCCCACCCGTTTGGGCACCCGTTCGCTGCGGTAAGATGGCCGTAAAGCGAGTTTGGACTCGGGTGGATTCCGTTTTCTCCCGCCACCGACTCCCACCAAACCCGACCACGCCAGCCCAAAATCCCACGCCGCCCCCGATACGCGAAATTTGGCCACAATCTGTGTGCGCTCACGGATTTTGGCCTTTTACGGGGAAAAATGGTTGCAGGGCCTCCCTCATTATTTTCCCCATTTGTTTGAGCGGAAAAAAGTACTTGCGCCGTGAGGCGGCCCCCGGCCTAGTTCTACCACAATCGGACCAATTCGCGGGCACGTTTCGTCCCCTTTTCGCACCCCGCACCCTCGGTAAATCGGCCGTAAAATGAGGTTCGGACCTCGAAATCGACTCCCCTCTTTTCCAATGCTCGACTATCGTGCGTATCTAATACATCACCCCAAAATCCCGCACCGCCCCGGAAACGCCAAAGTTGGCCAAGATCCGTGAGCTACAGTTCACGGCCTTGGCCTTGGCCGCGGGGTGGCTGCGGTGCCATGGCCTTGGCCTTGGCCGCGGGGTGGCTGGGTCCCTTGGCCTTGGCCGCTGGCTGCTGCGTGCCTAGGCATTGGCCGCGGGCTGGGTGGGTGCCATGGCCTTGGCCGCGGGGTGGCTCGGTGCCTTGGCCTTGGCCGCTGGATGGCTGCGTGCCTAGGCATTGGCCGCGGGCTGGCTGCGTGCCATGGCCTTGGCTGCGGGGTGGACGCGTGCCTTGGCCTTGGCCACGGGTTGGCTGCGTGCCTCGGCCTTGGCCTTGGCAGCGGGCTGGCTCCGTGCCTTGCTCGAAATGCAGCACATGCTCGCGACCAAGGCAGGCCGCACACTCTCACGCACACACAACACACACTCAGGCGCGCTCCCGAGGCAAGGATAGGGAGCTCGGCGTGGCCCTGTGCCTTAGCGTTGGCCGGGGTGGCTGCGTGCCATAGCCTTGGCCGTGCGTGAGCATTTGGGCAAAATGTGAGCACACGGTCCTCACCGTTGCTTCGTATTCTTGGACCAAAAACTGAGATCCACACCTACCTTCCACTTCTTTCTCCGGTTTTGCCTGAATCGGACGAGTTGGCCCACCCATTCGCTGCCAGTAAAATGGCCGTAAAACGAGTTTCGGAGTTCGGAATTGGATTCCGTTTTCTCCCTCAACTGACTCCCACCAAGCCCGACCACGCCAGCCTAAAATCCCACGCTGCCTCCGAAACGCGAAATTTGGCCACAATCCGGGTGCTATAGCTTGCGGATTTTCGCCTTTTCCGGTGGAAAAATGGGCGCAGGGCCTCCCGCATTATTTTCGCCATTTCTTCGAGGGGAAAACCGTACTTGCACCGTGAGGAGCCCCGCGGCCCAGTTCTACCACAATCGGACCAATTCTCGGGCACTTTTCGTTCCCTCTTCGCACCCCCGCACCCTCGGTAAATCGGCCGTAAAACGAGGTTCGGACCTCAAAATCGACTCCCATCGTTTCCGACGTTCGACTGTCGCACGTATCTAATGCATCACCCCAAAATCCTGCACCACCTCGGAAACGGGAAAGTTGCGCAAGATCCGTGAGCTACAGCACACGGCCTTGCCCTTGGCCGCGGGGTGGCTGTGTGCCTAGGCCTTGGCGTTGGGGTGGCTGCGTGCCTTGGCCTTGGCCTTGGCCACGGGGTGGCTGCATGCCTTGGCCTTGGCCGCGGGCTGGCTGCGTGCCTAGGACTTGGCCGCGGCCTGGCTAGGTGCATGGCGTTGGCCTTGGGTGCCTTGGCCTTCGCCGCGGGCTGGCTCCGTGCCTTGCTCTAAATGTGGCACATGCTCGCGACCAAGGCACGTCGCACACTCTCACGCACACACAACACACAGTCGGGCCTCGCTCCCGAGGCAAGGTTAGGGAGATCGTGCGTGGCTCTGTGCCTTGGCCTTGGCCGCGGGGCGGCTGCGTGGCTTGGCCTTGGCCGCGGGTGAGCATTTGGAGACGGTCCTCGCCGTTTTTCGTATTCTCGGACCAAAAACTGAGATCCACACCTACCTTCCACTTCTTTCTCCGGTTTTGCCTGAATCGGACGAGTTGGCCCACCCGTTTGGGCACTCGTTCGCTGTCGGTAAAATGGCCGTAAAACGAGTTTCGGAGTTTGGAACTGGATTCCGTTTTCTCCCTCCACTGACTCCCACCAAACGCGACCACGCCAGCTCAAAATCCCATACCGCCCCCGAAAATCAAAATTTGGCCACAATACGTGTGCTATGGCTCACGGATTTTGGCCTTTTCCGGCAGAAAAATGGGCGCAGGGCCTCCCACAATATTTTCGCCATTTCTTTGAGCCGAAAACAGTACTTGCGACGTGAGGAGGCCCCCGGCCCAGTTCTACCACAATCGGACCAATTCGCGGGCACGTTTTGTCCCCTTTTCGCACCCCCGCACCCACGGTAAATCGGCCGTAAAACGAGGTTCGGAGCTCGAAATCGACTCCCCTCTTTTCCGACGTTCGACTGTTGCTCGTATCTAATGCAACACACCAAAATCCCGCACCGCCCCGGAAACGCGAAAGTTGGCCAAGATCCGTGAGCTACAGCACACGGCCTTGGCCTTGGCCGCGGGGTGGCTGCGTGCCTTGGCCTTGGCCTTGGCCACGGGGTGGCTGCGTGCCTTGGCCTTGGCCTTGGCGATGGGGTGGCTGCGTGCCTTGGCCTTGGGCGCGGGCTTGCTGCTTGCCTAGGCCTTGGCCGCGGGCTGTCTGGGTGCATGTCCTTGGCCTTGGGTGCCTTGGCCTTGGCCGCGGGGTGGACGCGTGCCTTGGCCTTGGCCGCGGGCTGGCTCCGTGCCTTGCTCGAAATGCAGCACATGCTCGCGACCAAGGCACGTCGCAGACTCTCACGCACACACAACACACACTCGAGCTGCGCTCCTGAGGCGAGGATAGGGAGCTCGAGCGTGGCCCTGTGCCTTGGCCTTGGCCGCAGGGTGACCGCGTGGATTTGCCTTAGCCGCGGGCGAGCATTTGGCCAAAATGTGAGCACACGGTCCTCACCGTTTCTTCGTATTCTTGGACCAAAAACTGAGATCCACACCTGCCTTCCACTTCTTTCTCCGGTTTTGCCTGAATCGGACGAGTTGGCCCACCCGTTTGGGCACTCGTTCGCTGCTGGTAAAATGGCCGTAAAAAGAGTTTCGGAGCTCGGAATTGGATTCCGTTTTCTCCCACCACCGGCTCCTACCAAACCCGACGACACCAGCCCAAAATCCCATGCTGCCCCTGAAACGCGAAATTTGGCCACAATCCGAGTGCTATAATAGCTCACAGATTTTGGACTTTTCCGGCGGAAAAATGGGCGCAGGACCTCCTGCATTATTTTCGCCATTTCTTCGAGCGGAAAACAGTACTTGCACCGTGAGGAGACCTCCGGCCCAGTTCTACCACAATCGGACCAATTCGCGGGCACGTTTCGTCCCCTTTTCGCACCCCTGCACGTTCGGTAAATTGGCCGTAAAATGAGGTTCGGACATCGGAATCGACTCCCGTCTTTTCCGACGTTCGACTGTCGAACGTATCTAATGCATCACCCCAAAATCCTGCACCACCCCCGAAACGCGAAAGTTGGCCAGGATCCGTAAGCTACAGCACACGGCCTTCGCCTTGGCCGTGGGGTGGCTGCATGCCTAGGCCTTGGTCTTGGGGTTGCTGTGTGACTTGGCCACGGGGTGGCCGCGTGCCTAGGCCTTGGCCGCAGGCTGGCTGGGTGCATGGCCGCGGCCTTGGCCGCGGGATGGACGCGTGCCTTGGCCTTGGTCACGGGGTGGCTGCGTGCCTTGGCCGCGGCTGGCTCCATGGCTTACTCGAAATGCAGCACATGCTCGCGACCAAGGCACATCGAACACTCTCACACACACACAAGACACACTCGTGCCGCGCTCCCGGGGCAACGATAGGGAGCTCGAGCGTGGCCCTGTACCTTGGCCTTGGCCTTGGCCGCGGGGTGGCTTCGTAGCTTGGCCACGTCGCACACTCTCAAGCACACACAACTCACACTCGGCTGTGATCCCGAGGCAAGGATAGGGAGCTCGAGCGTGGCCCTGTGCCATAGCCTTGGCCGCGGGCGAGGACAGGGAGCTCGAGCGTGGCCCTGTGCCTTGGCTTTGGCCGCGGGGTGGCTGCGTGGCTTGGCCTTGGCCGCGGGCGAGCATTTGGCCAAAATGTGAGCACACGGTCCTCGCCGTTTCTTCGTATTCTTGGACCAAAAACTGAGATCCACACCTACCTTCCACTTCTTTCTCCGGTTTTGCCTGAATCGGACGAGTTGGCCCACCCGTTTGCGCACCCATTCGCTGCCGGTAAAATGGCCGTAAAACGAGTTTCGGAGCTCGGAATTGGATTCCGTTTTCTCCCACCACTGGCTCCCACCAAATCCGACCACACCAGCCCAAAATCTCACGCTGCCCCTGAAACGCGGAATTTGGCCACAATCCGTGTGCTATAGCTCACGGATTTTGGCCTTTTCCGGCGGAAAAATGGGCGCAGGGCCTCCCGCATTATTTTTTCCATTTCTTCGAGTGGAAAACAGTACTTGCGCCTTGAGAATGCCCCTAGCCCAGTTCTACCATAATCGGACCAATTCGCGGTCACGTTTCGTCCCCTTTTCGCACCTCTGCACGTTCGGTAAATTGGCCGTAAAACGAGGTTCGGACCTGGGAATCGACTCTCGTCTTTTCCGACGTTCGACTGTCGCACGTATCTAATGCAACACACCAAAATCCCGCACCGCCCCGGAAATGCGAAAGTTTGCCAAGATCCGTGAGCTACAGCACACGGCCTTGGCCTTGTCCGCGAGGTGGCTGCGTGCCTAGGCCTTGGCCTTGGGGTGGCTGTGTGCCTTGGCCTTGGTCACGTGGTGGCTGCGTGCCTTGGCCTTGGCCACGGGGTGGCTGCGTGCCTTGGCCTTGGCCGCGGGGTGGCTGCGTGCCTTGGCCTTGGCCGCGGGCTGGCTGCGTGCCTAGGCCTTGGCCGCGGGCTGGCTGCGTGCGTGGCCTTGGCCTTGGGTGACTTGGCCTTGGCCGCGGGGTGGACGCGTGGCTTGGCCTTGGAACGGGGTGGCTGCGTGCCTTGGCACCGTGCCTTGCTCGAAATACAGCACATGCTCACGACCAAGGCACGTCGGAAAAGACAGGAGTCGATTCCGAGGTCTGAACCTCATTTTACGGCCGATTTACCGAACGTGCGGGGGTGCGAAAAGGGGACGAAACGTGCCCGCGAATTGGTCCGATTGTGGTAGAACTGTGCCGAGGGCCTCCTCACGGCGTAAGTACTGTTTTCCGCTCAAAGAAATGGTGAAAATATTGTGGGAGGCCCTGCGCCCAATTTTCCGCCGGAAAAGGCCAAAATCCGTGACAATAGCACACGGATTGTGGGCCAATTTCGCGTTTCGGGGTCGGCGTGGGATTTTGGGCTGGCGTGGTTGGGTTTTGTGGCAGTCGGTGGCGGGAGAAAACGGAATCCAATTCCGAGCTCCAAAACTCATTTTACGACCATTTTACCGGCAGCGAACAGGTGGGCTAACTAGTCCGATTCAGGCAAAGCCGGAGAAAGAAGTGGAAGGTAGGTGTGGATCTCAATTTTTTGTCCAAGAATACGAAGAAACGGCGAGCACCGTGTGCTCACATTTGGCCAAATGTTCGCCCGCTGCCAAGGATATGGCACAGAGCCACGGTCGAGCTCCCTATCCTTGCCTCAGGATCGCAGCCCGAGTGTGTGTTGCATGTGCATGAGAGTGTATGACGTGCCTTGGTCACGAGCATGTGCTGCATTTCGAGCAAGGCACGGAGCCAGCCCGCGGCCAAGGCATGCAGCCACCCCGTGGCCAAGGCCAAGGCACGCGTCCACCCCGCGGCCAAGGCCATGCCACCCAGCCAGCCCGCGGCCAAGGCCAGGGCCGTGTGCTGTAGCCCACGGATCTTGGCCATCTTTCGCGTTACCAGGGTGGTGTGGGAGTTTGGGGTTATGCATTAGATACGTGCGACAGTCAAACATCGGAAAAGAGGGGAGTCGATTCCGAGGTCCGAACCTCGTTTTACGGCCGATTTACCGAGGGTGAGGGGGTGCGAAAAGGGGATGAAACGTGCCAACGAATTGGTCCGATTGTGGTAGAACTGGGCCGGGGGCCTCCTCACGGCGCAAGTACTGTTTTCCACTTGAGGAAATGGAGAAAATAATGCGGGAGGGCCTGCACCCATTTTTTTGCCGGAAAAGGCCAAAATCCGTGAGCTATAGCACACGGATTGCGGCCAAATTTCCCGTTTTGGGGTCGTCATGGGATTTTGGGCTGGCGTGGTCGGGTTTGGTGGGAGTCAGTGGCGGGAGAAAATGGAATCCAATTCCGAGCTCCAAAACTCATTTTACGAATATTTTACCGGCAGCGAACGGGTGCCCAAACGGGTGGGCCAACTCGTCCGATTCAGGAAAAACCGGAGAAAGAAGTGGATGGAAGGTGTGGATCTCAGTTTTTGGTCCAAGAATACTAAGAAACGGCAAAGACCGTGTGCTCACATTTCTGCCAAATGCTCGCCCGCGGCCAAGGCCAAGCCACGCAGCCACCCCGCGGCCAAGGCCAAATGCACAAGGCCACGCTCGAGCTCCCTATCCTTGCCTCGGGAGTGCGGCCCGAGTGTGTGTTGTGTGTGCGTGAGAGTGTGCCACGTGCCTTGGTCGCGAGCATGTGCTACATTTCGAGCAAGGCACGGAGCCAGCCCGCGGCGAAGGCACGCAGCCACCCCGGGGCCAAAGCCAAGGCAAGCGTCCACCCCGCGGCCAAGGCCAGGGCACCCAAGGCCAAGGCCATGGCACCCAGCCTGCCCGCGGCCAAGGCCTAGGCACACAGCCAGCCAGTGGCCTAGGCCAAGGCACGCAGCCACCCCGTGGCCAAGGCCATGGCACCCAGACACCCCGCGGCCAAGGCCAAGGCCGTGTGCTGTGGCTCGCTCATCTTGGCCAACTTTCGCGTTCCTGGGGAGGTGCAGGATTTTCGAGTGATGCATTAGATACGTGCCACAGTCGAACGTCGGAAAAGACGGGAGTCGATTCCAAGGTCCGAACCTCATTTTACGGCCGATTTACCAAACGTGCGGGGGTGCGAAAAGGTGACGAAATGTGCCCGCGAATTGGTCCGATTGTGGTAGAACTGGGCCGGGGGCATCCTCACGTCGCAAGAACTGTTTTCCGCTTGAACAAATGGTGAAAATAATGCGGGGGGCCCTGCGCCCATTTTTCCGTCGGAAAAGGCCAAAATCTATGTGCTATAGCACACGGATTGTGGCCAAATTTTACGTTTCGGGGGCGGCGTGGGGTTTTGGGCTGGCATGGTCAGGTTTGGTGGGAGTCGGTGGCGGGAGAAAACGGAATCCAATTCCGAGCTCCGAAACTCGGTTTACGCAATTTTACCGACAGCAAACGGGTGGGCCAACTCGTCCGATTTAGGCAAATCCGGAGAAAGATGTGGAAGGTAGGTGTGGATCTCAGTTTTTGGTCCAAGAATACAAAGCAACGGCGATGACCGTGTGTTCACATTTTGGCCAAATGCTCGCCCGTGGCCAAGGCTATGGAACAGGGCCACGCTTGAGCTCCCTATCCTTGCCTCGGGATCACGGCCCGAGTGTGTGTTGTGTGTTCGTGAGAGTGTGCGACGTGCCTTCGTCGCGAGCATATGCTGTATTTCGAGCAAGGCACGAAGCCAGCCCGCGGCCAAGGCACCCAGCCACCCCGCGGCCAAGGCCATGGCACCCAGCCACCCCGCGGCCAAGGCCATGGCACCCAGCCACCCCGTGGCCAAGGCCATGGTACTCAGCAACCACACGGATTGTGGCCAAATTTCGTGTCTCGGGGGTGGCGTGGGATTTTGGGCTGGCGTGGTCGGGTTTGGTGGGAGTCGGTGGCGGGAGAAAACGGAATCCAATTCTGAGCTCCGACACTCGTTTTACGGCCATTTTACCGGCAGCGAACGGGTGCCCAAACGGGTGGGCCAACTCGTCCGATTCAGGCAAAACCGGCGAAAGAAGTGGAAGGTAGGTGTGGATCTCAGTTTTTGGTCCAAGAATTCGAAGAAACGGCGAGGACCGTGTGCTCACATTTTGGCCAAATGCTCGCCCGCGGCCAAGGCCAAGCCACGTAGCCACCCCGCGGCCAAGTCCAAGGCACAGAGCCACGCATGATCTCCCTAACCTCGCCTTGGGAGCGCGGCCCGAGTGTGTGTTGTGTGTGGGTGAGAGTGTGCGACGTGCCTTGCTCACGAGCATGTGCCGCATTTTGAGGAAGGCACGGAGCCAGCCCGCGGCCAAGCCCAAGGCACCCAAGCCAAGACCTAGGCATGCAGCCACCCCGCGGCCATGGCCAAGTCCGTGTGCTGTAGCTCACGGATCGTGGCCAACTTTCCCGTTTCCGGGGCGGTGCGGGATTTTGGGGTGATGCATTAGATACGTGCGACAGTTGAACGTCGGAAAAGAGGGGAGTCGATTTCGAGGTCCGAACCTCGTTTTACGGCCGATTTACCGACGGTGCGGGGGTGCGAAAAGGGGACGAAACGTGCCCGCGAATTGGTCCAATTGTGGTAGAATTGTGCCAGGGGCCTCCTCACGGCGCAAGTACTGTTTTCCGCTCAAAGAAATGGCTAAAATAATGCGGGAGGCCCTGCGCCCATTTTTCCGCTGGAAAATGCCAAAATCCGTGAGCTATAGCACACGGATTGTGGCCAAATTTCGCGTTTCAGGGGCGGCGTGGGGTTTTCGGCTGGCGTGGTTGGGTTTGGTGGGAGTCGGTGGCGGGGGAAAACAGAATCCAATTCCGAGCTCCGAAACTCATTTAACGGCCATTTTACCGGCAGCGAACGGGTGGGCCAACTCGTCCGATTCAGGAAAATCCGGAGAAAGAAGTGGAAGGTAGGTGTGGATCTCTGTTTTTGGTCCAAGAATACGAAGCAACGGCGAGGACCGTGTGCTCACATTTTGGCCAAATGCTCGCCCGCGGCCAAGGCCAAGCCACGCAGCCACCCCGCGGCCAAGGCCAAGGCACAGGGCCACGCTCGAGCTCCCTATCCTTGCCTCGGGAGCGCGGCCCGAGTGTGTGTTGTGTGTGCATGAGAGTGTGCGACGTGCCTTGGTCGCGAGCATGTGCTGCATTTCGAGCAAGGCACGAAGCCAGCCCACGGGCACGGCACGCAGCCTCGCCGTGGCCAAGGCCAAGGCACGTGTCCACCCAGCGGCCAAGGCCAGGGCACCCAAGGCCAAGGCCATGCACCCAGCCAGCACGCGGCCAAGGCCTAGGCATGCACCAAGCCCGCGGCCATGGCCAAGGCACGCAGCCACCTCGAGGCCAAGGCCTAGACACGCAGCCACCCCGCAGCCAAGGCCAAGGCTGTGTGCTGTAGCTCACGGATCTTGGCCAACTTTCACGTTTCTGGGGCGGTGCGGGATTTTCGAGTGATGCATTAGATACGTACGAAAGTCAAACGTCGGAAAAGACGGGAATCGATTCCGAGGTCCGAACCTCGTTTTACAGCCGATTTACCGAACGTGTAAGGGTGCGAAAAGGGGACGAAACGTGCCCGTGAATTGGTCCGATTGTGGTAGAACTGGGCCGGGGGCCACCTCACGGCGTAAGTACTGTTTTCTGCTCGAAGAAATGGCGAAAATAATGCGGGAGGCCCTACTCCCATTTTTCCGCCGGAAAAGACCAAAATCCGTGAGCTATAGCACGCGGATTATGGCCAAATTTCGCGTTTCGGGGGCAGCATGGGATTTTGGGCTGGCGTGGTCGGGTTTGGTGGGAGTTAGTGGCGGGCGAAAACGGAATCCAATTCCGAGCTCCGAAACTCATTTTACGGCCATTTTACCGGCAGCGAATGGGTGGGCCAACTTGTCCGATTCAGGCAAAACCGGAGAAAGAAGTGGAAGGTAGGTGTGGATCTCAGTTTTTGGTCCAAGAATATGAAGCAACGGCGAGGACCATGTGCTCACATTTTGGCCAAATGCTTGCCCGCGGCCAATGCCAAGCCACGCAACCACCCCGCGGCCAAGGCCAAGCCACGCAGCCACCCCGCGGCCAAGGCCCAGGCACAGGGCCACGCTCGAGCTCCATATCCTTGCCTCCGGATCTCGGCCCGAGTGTGTGTTGTGTGTGCGTGACAGTGTGCGACGTGCGTTGGTCGCGAGCATGTGCTGCATTTCGAGCAAGGCACGGAGCCAGCCCGCGGCCAAGGCCATGGCCGACGCACGCAGCCAATTCCGAGCTCCAAAACTCATTTTACGGCCATTTTACCGGCAGCGAACGGGTGCCCAAACTGGTGGGCCAACTCATCCGATTCAGGCAAACACAGGAGAAAGAAATGGAAGGTAGGTGTGGATTTCAGTTTTTGGTCCAAGAATACGAAGAAACGGAGAGCACCGTGTGCTCACATTTTGGCCAAATGCTCGCCCGCTGCCAAGGCCTAGCCACGCAGCCACCCCGTGGCCAAGGCCAAGGCCGTGTGCTGTAGCTCACGGATCTTGGCTAACTTTCGCATTTCCGGGGCGGTGCTGGATTTTGGGGTGCTGCATTAGATACGTGCGACAGTCGAACGTGGGAAAGAAGGGAGTCGATTCCGAGGTCCGAACCTCATTTTACGGCCAATTTATTGAACGTGCAGGAGTGTGAAAAGGGGACGAAACGTGCCCGCGAATTGGTCCGATTGTGGTAGAACTGGGCCAGGGGCCTCCTCACGGCGCAAGTACTGTTTTCCGCTTGAAGAAATGGCGAAAATAATGCGGGAGGCCCTACGCCCATTTTTCCGCCGGAAAAGGCCAAAATGCGTGAGCTATAGCACACGGATTGTGGCCAAATTACGCGTTTTGGAGGCGGCGTGGGCTTTTGGTCTGGCGTGGTCGGGTTTGGTGGGAGTTAGTGGAGGGAGAAAACAGAATCCAATTCCGAGCTCTGAAACTCGTTTTACGGCCATTTTACAGGCATCAAACGGGTGGGCCAACTCGTCCGATTCAGGCAAAACCGGAGAAAGAAGTGGAAGGTAGGTGTGGATATCAATTTTTGGCGCAAGAAAACGAAGAAACGGCGAGGACGGTGTGCTCACATTTTTGCCAAATGCTAGCCCGCGGCCAAGGCCAAGCCACGCAGCCACCCCGCGGCCAAGGCCAAGGCACAGGGCCACGCTCGAGCTCCCTATCCTTGCCTCGGGAGCGCGGCCCGAGTGTGTGTTGTGTGTGGGTGAGAGTGTGTGTTGTGTGTGGGTGAGAGTGTGTGACGTGCCTTGGTCGCGAGCATGTGCAGCATTTCGAGCAAGGCACGGAGCCAGCCCGCGGCCAAGGCACGCAGCCACTCCGTGGCCAAGGCCAAGGCACCCAAGGCCAAGGCGAAGGCACCCAAGGCCAAGGCCATGCACCCAGCCAGCCCGTGGCCAAGGCCTAGGCACGCAGCCAGCCCACGGCCAAGGCCAAGGCACGAAGGCACCACGAGGCCTAGGCCATGGCGAAGGCATGCAGCCACCCTAAGGCCAAGGCCTAGACATGCAGCCACCCCGCGGCCAATGCCAAGGCCGTGTGCTGTAGCTCACGGATCTTGGCCAACTTTCGCGTTTCTGGGGCGGTGCGGGATTTTGGGGTGATGCATTAAAAACGTGCGACAGTCGAACGTCGGAAAAGACGGCAGTCGATTCCAAGGTCCGAACCTCGTTTTACGGCCGATTTACTGAACGTGCAGGAGTGTGAAAAGGGGACGAAACGTGCCCGCGAATTGGTCCGATTATGGTAGAACTAGGCCGGGGGCCTCCTCACGGTGCAAGAACTGTTTTCTGCTTGAAGAAATGGCGAAAATAATGCGGGAGGCCCTAAGCCCTTTTTTCCGCCGGAAAAGGCCAAAATCCGCGAGCTATAGCACACGGATTGTGGCCAAATTTCGCGTTTCAGGGGCGGCATGGGATTTTGGGCTGGCGTGGTTGGGTTTGGTGGGAGTCGGTGGCGGGAGAAAACGGAATCCAATTCTGAGCACCGAAACTCGTTTTACGGCAATTTTACCGGCGGCGAACGGGTGCCCAAATGGGTGGGCGAACTCGTCCGATTCAGGGAAAACCAGAGAAAGAAGTGGAAGGTAGGTGTGGATCTCAGTTTTTGGTCAAAGAATACGAAGAAACGGCGAGGACCGTGTGCTCAAATGTTGGCCAAATGCTCACCCGCGGCCAAGGCCAAGCCACGCAGCCACCCCGCGGCCAAGGCCAAGGCACACGGCCACCCCGCCTAGTTCTACCACAATCGGACCAATTCGCGGGCACGTTTCATCCTCTTTTCGCACCCCCGCACGTTCGGTAACCCGGCCGTAAAACGAGGTTCGGACCTCGGAATCGACTCCCATCTTTTCCGACGTTCGACTGTCGCACGTATCTAATACATCACCCGAAAATCCCGCACCGCCCCGGAAACGCGAAAGTTGGCCAAGATACGCGAGCCACAGCACACGGCCTTGGCCTTGGCCGCGGGATGGCTCGATACCATGGCCTTGGCTGCGGGATGGCTGGGTGCCTTGGCCTTGGCCGCTGGCTGGCTGCATGCCTAGGCCTTGGCCGCGTGCTGTCTGGGTGCCATGGCCTTGAAGTTGGGTGCCTTGGCCTTGGCCGTGGGGTGGACGCGTGCCTTGGCGCGGGCTGGCTCCGAGCCTTGCTCAAAATGCAGCACATGCTCGCGACCAAGGCACGTCGCACACTCTCACGCACACACAACACACACTCAGGCTGTGATCCCGAGGCAAGAATAGGGAGCTCGAGCGTGGCCCTGTGCCATAGCCTTGGCCGCGGGGGAGCATTTGGCCAAAATGTGAGCACACGGTCCTCGCTGTTGCTTCGTATTCTTGGACCAAAAACTGAGATCCACACCTACCTTCCATTTCTTTCTCCGGTTTTGCCTGAATCGGAGGAGTTGGCGCACCCGTTCGCTGCCGGTAAAATGGCCGTAAAATGAGTTTCGGAGCTTTGAATTGGATTCCGTTTTCTCCCGCCACCGACTCCCACCAAACCCGACCACGCCAGCCCAAAATCCCATACCATCTCCGAAACGGGAAATTTGGCCATAATCCGTGTGCTATAGCTCACGGATTTTGGCCTTTTCCGGCGGAAAAATGGGCGCAGGGCCTCCCGCATTATTTTCGCCATTTCTTCGAGTGGAAAACAGTACTTGCGCCGTGAGGAGGCCCCCGGCACAGTTCTACCATAATCGGACCAATTCGCGGGCACGTTTCGTCCCCTTCTCGCGCCCCCGTACCCTCAATAAATCGGCCGTAAAACGAGGTTCGGACCTTGAAATTGACTCCCCTCTTTTCCGACGTTCGACTGTCGCACGTATCTAATACATCACCCCAAAATCCCGCACCGCCCCGGAAACGGGAAAGTTGGCCAAGATCTGAGAGCTACAGCACACGGCCTTGGCCTTGGCTGCGGGGTGGCTGCGTGCCTAGGCCTTGGCCTTCGGGTGGCTGCGTGCCTTGGCCTTGGCCGCGGGCTGGCTGGGTGCATGGCCTTGGCCTTGGGTGCCTTGGCCTTGGCCGTGGGCTGGCTCCGTGCCTTGCTCGAAATGCAGCACATGCTCGCGACCAAGGCACGTTGCACACTCTCATATACACACAACACATACTCGGGACACGCTACCGAGGCAAGGATAGGGAGATCGTGCGTGGCTCTGTGCCTTGGCCTTGGCCGCAGGGTGGCTGCGTGGCTTGGCCTTGGCCGCAGGGTGGCTGCGTGGCTTGGCCTTGGCCACGGGCGAGAATTTGGCCAAAATGTGAGCACACGGTCCTCGCCGTTTCTTCGTATTCTTGGACCAAAAACTGACATCCACGCCTACCTTCCACTTCTTTCTCTGGTTTTGCCTGAATCGGACGAGTTGGCCCACCCTTTTGCTGCCGGTAAAATCACCGTAAACCGAGTTTCGGAGCTCGGAATTGGATTCCGTTTTCTCCCAACTCCTACCAAACCCAACCACGCCAGGCCAAAATCCCACGCCGCCCCCGATCGGCTGTAAAACGAGGTTTGGACCTCGGAATCGACTTCTGTCTTTTCCAATGTTCGACTGTCGCACGTATTTAATGCATCACCCGAAAATCCCGCACCGTCCCGGAAACGCGAAAGTTGCCCAAGATCCGCGAGCCACAGCACACGGCCTTGGCCTTGGCCACGGGGTGGCTGGGTGCCATGGCCTTGGCCGCGGGGTGGCTTTGTGGCTTGGCCTTGGCCGTGGGCTGGCTACGTGCCTAGGCGTTTGCTGCAGGCTGGCTGCATGCCTACGCCTTGGCCGCGGGCTGTCTGCGTGCCTAGGCCTTGGCCGCGGGCTGGCTGGGTACCATGGCCTTGGCCGCGGGCTGGCTGGGTGCCATGGCCTTGGCCGCGGGCTGGCTGGGTGCCATGGCCTTGGCCGCGGCGTGGACGCGTGCCTTGGCCTTGGCCACGGGATGGCTGCGTGCCTTGGCCGCGGGCTGGCTCCATGCGTTGCTCGAAATGCAGCACATGCTCACGACCAATGCACGTCGTACACTCTCACGCACACACAACACACACTCGGGCTGTGATCCCGAGGCAAGGATAGGGAGCTTGAGCGTGGCCCTGTGCCATAGCCTTGGCCGCGGGCGAGCATTTGGCCAAAATGTGAGCACACGGTCCTCGCAGTTGATTCGTATTCTTGGACCAAAAACTGAGATCCACACCTACCTTCCACTTCTTTCTCCGGTTTTGCCTGAATCTGACCAGTTGGCCCACCCATTCGCTGCCGGTAAAATGAGTTTCTTAGCTCAGAATTGGATTCCGTTTTCTCTAGCCATCGACTCCCCTCTTTCCCAACGTTCGACTGTCGCACGTATCTAATGCATCACCCCAAAATCCCGCACCGCCCCGGAAACGCGAAAGTTGGCCAAGATCCGTGAGCTACAGCACACGGCCTTTGCCTTGGCCGCGGGGTGGCGGGTTGGCATGGCCTTGGCCTTGGCCTCAGCGTGGCTTTGTGCCAAGGCCTTGGCCGCGGGATGGCTGCGTGCCTAGGCCTTGGCCGTGGGCTGGCTGCGTGCCTAGGCCTTGGCCACGGGCTGGCTGGGTGCCATGACCTTGGCCGCGGGGTCGACGCGTGCCTTGGCCTTGGCCACGAGGTCGCTGCGTGCCTCGGCCTTGGCCTTGGCCGCAGGCCGGCTCCTTTCCTTGCTCGGAAAGCAGCACATGCTCGCGACCAAGGCAGGTCGCACACTCTCACGCACACATAACACACACTCGGGCCACGCTCCCGAGGCAAGGATAGGGAGCTCGAGTGTGGCCCTGTCCCTTGGCCTTGGCCGTGGGGTAGCTGCGTGGCTTGGCCTTGGCTGCGGGCGAGCATTTGGCCAAAATGTGAGCACACGGTCCTCGCCGTTTCTTCGTATTCTTGGACCAAAAACTGAGATCCACACCTACCTTCCACTTCTTTCTCCGGTTTTGCCTGAATCGGACGAGTTGGCCCACCCATTCGCTGCCGGTAAAATGGCCGTAAAACGAGTTTCGGAGCTCAGAATTGGATTATGTTTTCTGCCACCACCGACTCCCACCAAACCCTACCACGCCAGCCGAAAATCCCACGCCGCCCCGAAACGTGAAATTTGGCCTCAATCCATTTGCTATAGCTCACGGATTTTGGGCTTCTCCGGCTGAAAAATGGGCGCAGGGCCTCCCGCATTATTTTCGCCATTTCTTCGAGCGTAAAACATTACTTGCGCCGTGAGGAGGCCCCCGGCCCAGTTCTACCACAATCGGACCAGTTCGCAAGCTCGTCCCCTTTTCGCACCCCTGCACGTTTGGTAAATTAGCCGTAAAATGAGGTTCGGACCTCGGAATCGACACCAGTCTTTTCCAACGTTCGACTGTCGCACGTATCTAATGCATCACCCGAAAATCCAGCACCGCCCCGTAAACGCAAAAGTTAGCCAAGATCCTCAAACCACAGCTCACGGCCTTGGCCTTGGCCGCGGGGTGGCTGGGTGCCGGCCGCAGGCTGGCTTCGTGCCTAGGCCTTGGCCGCAGGCTGGCTGGGTGCCATGGCCTTGGCCTTGGGTGCCTTGGACTTGGCCGCGGGGTGGCTGCGTGCCTTGGCCGCGGGCTGGCTCCGTGCCTTGCTCGAAATGCAGCACATGCTCACGACCAAGGCACGTCGCACACTCTCACGCACACACTACAAACACTCGGGCTGCGATCCAGAGGCAAGGAAAGGGAGCTCGAGCGGGGCCCTGTGCCGTAGACTTGGCCGCGGGGGAGCATTTGGCCAAAATGTGAGCGCACGGTCCTCGCCGTTGCCTCGTATTCTTCGACCAAAAACTGAGATCCACACCTATCTTCCACTTCTTTCTCCGGTTTTGCCTGAATCGGACGAGTTGGCCCACCCGTTCGCTGCCGGTAAAATGGCCGTAAAACGAGTTTCGGAGCTCAGAATTGGATTCCGTTTTCTCCGGCCACCGACTCCCACCAAACCCGACAACGCCAGCCCAAAATCCCACGCCGCCCCCAAAACGCGAAATTTGGCCACAATCCGTGTGCTATAGCTCACAGATTTTGGCCTTTTCCGGCGGAAAAAAGGGCACTGGGCCTCCCGCATTATTTTCGCCATTTGTTCGAGAGGAAAACAGTACTTGCGCCGTGAGGAGGCCCCCGTCCCTTTTCTATCACAATCGGACCAATTTGCAGGTATGTTTTGTCCCCTTTTCGCACCCCCGCACGTTCGGTAAATCGGCCGTAAAACAAGGTTCGGACCTCGGAATCGGCTCCCGTCTTTTCCGACGTTCGACTGTCGCTTGTATCGAATGCATCATCCAAAAATCACGCACCGCCCCGGAAACGCGAAAGTTGGCCAAGATCCGCGAGCCGCAGCACACGGCCTTGGCCTTGGCCGCGGGGTGGCTGTGTGCCATGGCCTTGGCCGCGCGGTGGCTGGGTGCCATGGCCTTGTCCGCGGGGTGGCTGGTTGCCATGGCCTTGGCCGCGGGGTGGCTGGGTGCCTTGGCCTTGGCCGCGGGCGAGCATTTGGCCAAAATGTGATCACACGGTCCTCGCCGTTTCATCGTATTTTTGGACCAAAAACTGAGATCCACATCTACCTTCCACTTCTTTCTCCAGTTTTGCCTGAATCGGATGAGTTGGCCCACCTGTTTGGTCACCCGTTCTCTGCCGGTAAAATGGCCGTAAAATGAGTTTCGGAGCTCAGAATTGGATTCCGTTATCTCCCACCACCGACTCCCACCAAATCTGACCACGCCAGCCCAAAATCCCATGCCGCCCCCAAAACGCGAAATTTGGACACAATCCGTGTGCTATAGCTCATGGATTTTGGCCTTTTCCGGCGGAAAAATGCGCTCATGGCCTCCCGCATTATTTTCGCCATTTCTTCGAGCGAAAAACAGTATTTGAGCCGTGAGGAGGCCCCTGCCCAGTTCTACCACAATCGGACCAATTCGCGGGCACGTTTCGTCCCCTTTTTGAACCCCTGCACCCTCGGTAAATCGGCCGTAAAACGAGGTTCAGACTTCGAAATCGACTCCCCTCTTTTCCGACATTTGACTGTCGCATGTATGTAATGCATCATCCAAAAATCCCGCACCGCCCCGGAAATGCGAAAGTTGGCCACGATCTGCATGCCACAGCACATGGCCTTGGCCGCGGGGTGGCTGGGTGCCATGGCCGGGGCCGCAGGGTGGGTGGGTGCCTTGGCCTTGGCTGCGGGCGGGCTGCGTGCCTAGGCCTTGGCCACGGGCTGGCTGGGTGCCATGGCCTTGGCCGCGGGGTGGACGCGTGCCTCGACCTTGGCCTTGGCCACGGGGTGGCTGCGTGCCTTGGCCGTTGTCTGGCTACGTGCCTTGCTCCAAATGCAACACATGCTCGCGACCAAGGCACGTCGCACACACAACAAACACTTGGGCCACGCTCCCGAGGCAAGGATAAGGAGCTCGAGCGTGGCCCTGTGCCTTGGCCTTGGCGGCGGGGTGGCTGCGTGGCTTGGTCTTGACTGTGGGCGAGCATTTGGCCAAAATGTGAGCACACGGTCCTCGCCGTTGCTTCGTATTCTTGGACCAAAAACTTAGATCCACACCTACCTTTCACTTCTTTCTCCGGTTTTGCCTGAATCGGACTAGTTGGCCCACCCGTTTGGGCACCTGTTCGCTGCCGGTAAAATGGCCGTAAAACGAGTTTCGGAGCTCGGTATTGGATTCCGTTTTCTCCCGCCACCGACTCCCACCAAACCCGACCACGCCATCTCAAAATCCCATGCCGCCCCCGAAACGCGAAATTTGGCCACAATCCGTGTGCTATAGCTCACGGATTTTGGCCTTTTCTGGCGGAAAAATTGGCGCCGGGCCTCCCACATTATTGTCACCATTTCTTCGAGTGGAAAACAGTACTTGCGCCGTGACGATGCCCCCGGCCCAGTTCCACCACAATCGGACCAATTCGCGGGCACGTTTCGTGCCCTTTTCGTACCCCCGCACGTTCGGTAAATCGGACGTAAAATGAGGTTCGGACTTTGGAATCGACTCCCATCTTTTCTGACGTTCGACTGTCGCACGTATCTAATGCATCACCCAAAAATCCCGTACCGCCCCGGAAACGCGAAAGTTGGGCAAAATCCGTGAGCTACAGCACACGGCCTTGGCCTTGGGCGCGGGGTGGCGGTGTGCCTAGGCCTTGGCCTTGGGGTGCATGCGTGCCTTGGCCTTGGCCACGGGGTGGCTGCGTGCCTTGGACGCGGGCTGGCTCGGTGCCTTGCTCGAAATGCATCACATGCTCACGAACAAGGTACGTCGCACACACAACACACACTCGGGCAGCGCTCCCGAGGCAAGGATAGGGAGCTCGAGCGTGGGCCTGTGCCTTGACCTTGGCCGCGGGGTGGCTACGTGGCTTGGCCTTGGCCGCGGGCGAGCATTTGGCCAAAATATGAGCAGACGGTCCTCGCCGTTTCTTCGTATTCTTGGACCAAAAACTGAGATCCACACCTACCTTCCACTTCTTTCTCCGATTTTGCCTGAATCGGACGAGTTGGCCCACCCATTTGGCCACCCGTTCGCTGCCGGTAAAATGGCTGTAAAACGAGTTTCGGAGCTCAGAATTGTATTCCATTTTATCCCGCCACCGACTCCCACCAAATCCGACCACGCCAGCCCAAAATCGAATGCCTCCCCCGAAACACGAAATTTGGCCACAATCCGTGTGCTATAGCTCACGGATTTTGGGCTTTTCCAGTGGAAAATTGGGTGAGGGGCCTCCTGCATTATTTTCACCATTTGTTCGAGCGAAAAACAGTCCTTGCACCGTGAGCAGGCCCCCGGCCCAGTTCTACCACAATCGGACCAATTCGCGGGCGCGTTTCGTGCCCTTTTCGCACCCCGGCACGTTCGGTAAATCGGTCGTAAAATGAGGTTCGGACCTCGGAATCGACTCCCGTCTTTTCCGACGTTCGACGGTCGAACGTATCTAATGCATCATCTAAAAATCCCGTACAGCCCCGGAAACGCGAAAGTTGGCCAAGATCCGGAGCCACAGCACACGGCCTTGGCCGCGGGGTGGCTGGGTGCCTTGGCCATGGCCGCATGCTGGCTGCGTGCCTAGGCCTTAACCGCGGGCTGGCTGCATGCCTAGGCCTTGGCCGCGGGCTGGTTGGGTGCCATGGCCTTGGCCTTGGCCGCGGGGTGGACGCGTGCCTTGGCTTTGGCCACGGCTGGCTGCGTACCTTGGCTGCGGGCTGGCTCCGTGCCTTGCTCGAAATGCAGCACATGCTCGCGACCAAGGCACGTCGCACACTGTCACGCACACACAACACACAACCGGGCTGCGATCCCGAGGCAAGGATAGGGCGCTCGAGCATGGCCCTGTGCCATAGACTTGGCTGCGGGCGACCGTTTGGCCAAAATGCGACCATCCCTGAAACGCGAAATTTGGCCACAATCTGTGTGCTATAGCTCACGGATTTTGGCCTTTTCCGGCGGAAAAATGGGCGCAGGGACTCTCGCATTATTTTCGCCATTTCTTCGAGCGGAAAACAGTACTTGCGCCATGGGGAGGCCCCTGGCCCAGTTCTACCACAATCAGACAAATTCGTGGGCACGTTTCGACCCCTTTTCGCACCCCCGTACGTTCGGTAAATCGGCCGTAAAACGAGGTTCGGACTTCGGAATCGACTCCCGTCTGTTCCGACGTTCAACTGTCGCACGTATCTAATGCATCACCAAAAAATCCCGCACCGCCCCGGAAACGCGAAAGTTGGCCAAGATCCGCGACCCACAGCACATGGCCTTGGCCTTGGCCGCGGGGTGGCTGGGTGCCATGGCCTTGGCCGCGGGGTGGCTGGGTGCCTTGGCCTTGGCCGCGGGCTGGCTCCGTGCCTTGCTCGAAATGCAGCACCTGCTCGCGACCAAGGCATGTCGCACACTCTCACGCACACATAACACACACTCGGGTTGCGTTCCTGAGGCAAGGATAGGGAGCCCGAGCATGGCCCTGTGCCATAGCCTTGGCCGCGGGCGAGCATTTGGCCAAAATGTGAGCACACGGTCCTCGCCGTTGCTTCGTATTCTTGGACCAAAAACTGAGATCCACACCTACCTTCCACTTCCTTCTCCATTTGGTCCCGCCACCGACTCCCACCAAACCCGACCATGCCAGCCCAAAATCCCATGCCGCCCCCGAAACTCGAAATTTGGCCACAATCCGTGTGCTATATAGCTCATGGATTTTGGCCTTTTCCGGCGGCAAAATGGTCGCAGGGCCTCCCACATTATTTTCGCCATTTCTTCGAGCAGAAAACAGTACTTGCTCCGTGAGGAGGCCCCCCGCCCAGTTCTACAGCAATCGGACCAATTCGCAGGCACGTTTCGTCCCCTTTTCGCACCCCTGCACGTTCGGTAAATCGGCCGTAAACCGAGGTTCGGACCTCGGAATCAATCGACTCCCGTCTTTTCCGACGTTCGACTGTCGCACGTATCTAATGCATCACCCCAAAATCCCTCACCGCCCCGGAAACGCGAAAGTTGGCAAAGATCCGTGAGCAACAGCAAACGGGCTTGTCCATGGCCGCGGAGTGGCTGCGTGCCTAGACCTTGGCCTTGGGGTGGCTGCATGCCTTGACCTTGGCCGCGGGCTGGCTGCGTGCCTAGGCCTTGACCGCGGGCTGGCTGGGTGCCATGGCCTTGGCCTTGCGTGCCTTGGCCTTGTCCGCGAGGTGGACGCGTGCCTTGGCCTTGACCACGGGGTGGCTGCGTGCCTTGGCCGCAGGCTGGCTCCGTGCGTTGCTCGAAAATGCAGCACATGCTCGCGACCAAGGCACGTTGCACACTCTCACGCACACACAACACACACTCGGGCTGCGATCCCGAGGCAAGGATAGGGAGCTCGAGCATGGCCCTGTGCCATAGCCTTGGCCGCGGGCAAGCATTTGGCCAAAATGTGAGCAAACGGTCCTCGCCGTTCCTTCATATTGTTGGCCCTGTGCCTTGGCCTTGGCCGCGGGGTGGCTGCGTGGCTTGGCCTTGGGCACGGGGTGGCTGCGTGGCTTGGCCTTGGCCACGGGCGAGCATTTGGGCAAAATGTGAGCACACGGTCCTCGCCGTTTCTTCGTATTCTGGGACCAGAAACCGAGATCCACACCTACGTTCCACTTGTTTCTCCGGTTTTGCTAGAATCGGAGGAGTTGGCCCACCCAGTTATACCACAATCAGACCACATCGCGGGCACGTTTCGTCCCCTTTTCGCACCCCTGCACGTTCGGTAAATCGGCCGTAAAATGAGGTTCGGACCTTGGAATCGACTTCCTTCTTTTCCGACGTTCGACTGTCGCACGTATCTAATGCATCACCACAAAATCCCGCAACGCCCCGGAAACAAGAAAGTTGGCCAAGATCCGTGAACTACAGCTGACGGCCTTGGCCTTGGCCGCGGGGTGGCTGCCTGCCTTGGCCACGGGGTGGCAGCATGCCTTGGCCTTGGCCGCAGGCTGGCTGCATGCCTTGGCCGCGGGCTGGCTCCGTGCCTTGCTCGAAATGCAGCACATGCTCGCGACCAAGGCACGTCGCACAGTCTCACACACACACAACACACACTCCGGCCGCGCTCCCGAGGCAAGGATAGGGAACTCGATCGTGGCCCTTTGCCTTGGCCTTGGCCACGGGGGGGCTGCGTACCATGGCCTTGGCCACGGGGTGGCTGCGTGCCTTGGCCTAGGCCACTGGCTGGCTGTGTGCCTAGGCCTTGGCCGCGGGCAGGCAGGGTGCCATGGCCTTGGCCTTGGGTGCCTTGGCCTTGGCCGCGGGGTGGACGCTTGCCTTGGCTTTGGCCACGGGGTGGCTGCGTTCCTTCGCCGCGGGCTGGCTCCATGCTGTGCTCGAAATGCAGCACATGCTCGCGACCAAGGCACGTGGCACACTCTCACGCACACACAACACACACTCGGGCCGCGCTCCCGAGGCAAGGATAGGGAGCTCGAGCGTGGCCTTGTGCATTTGGCCTTGGCCGCGGGGTGGCTGCGTGGCTTGGCCTTGGCCGCGGGCGAGCATTTGGCAGAAATGTGAGCACACGGTCTTCGCCGTTTCTTCGTATTCTTGGACCAAAAACTGAGATCCACACCTTCCGTCCACTTCTTTCTCCGGTTTTTCCTGAATCGGACGAGTTGGCCCACCCGTTTGGGCACCCGTTCGCTGCCGGTAAAATGGTCGTAAAATGAGTTTTGGAGCTCACAATTGGATTCCATTTTCTCCTGCCATTGACTCCCACCAAACCCGACCACGCCAGCCCAAAATCCCATGACGACCCCAAAACGGGAAATTTGGCAGCAATCCGTGTGCTATAGCTCACGGATTTTGGCCATTTCCGGCAAAAAAATGGGTGCAGGCCCTCCCGTATTATTTTCTCCATTTCCTCAAGTGGAAAACAGTACTTGCGCCGTGAGGAGGCCCCCGGCCCAGTTCTACCACAATCGGACCAATTCGTTGGCACGTTTCATCCCCTTTTCGCACCCCCTCACCCTCGGTAAATCGGCCGTAAAACGAGGTTCGGACCTCGGAATCGACTCCCCTCTTTTAAGATGTTCGACTGTCGCACGTATCTAATGCATAACCCCAAACTCCCGCAACACCCTGGTAACGCGAAAGTTGGCCAAGATCCGTGGGCTACAGCACACGGCCCTGGCCTTGGCCGCGGGCTGGCTGGGTGGCATGGCCTTGGCCGCGGGGTGGACCCGTGCCTTGGCCTTGGGCACGGGGTGGCTGCATGCCTTGGCCGCGGGCTGGCTCCGTGCCTTGCTCGAAATGCAGCAAATGCTCGCGACCAAGGCACGTCATACACTCTCATGCACATGCAACACACACTCGGGCTGCGATCCTGAGGCAAGGATAGGGAGCTCGACTGTGGCTCTGTGCCATAGCCTTGGCAGCGGGCGAGCATTTGGCCAAATGTGAGCACACGGTGCTCGCCGTTTCTTCGTATTCTTGGACAAAAAATTGAGATCCACACCTACCTTCCACTTCTTTCTCCGGCTTTGCCTGAATCGGACTAGTTAGCCCACCTGTTCGCTGCCGGTAAAATGGCCGTAAAACGAGTTTTGGAGCTCGGAATTGGATTCCGTTTTCTCCCGCCACCGACTGCCACCAAACCCGACCACGCCAGCCCAAAATCCCACGCCGCCCCCGAAACGCGAAATTGGCCCACAATCCGTGTGCTATAGTCACGGATTTTGGCCTTTTCCGGCGAAAAATTGGGCGCAGGGCCTCCCACAATATTTTCACCATTTCTTTGAGCGGAAAACAGTACTTACGCCGTGAGGAGGCCCCCGGCACAGTTCTACCACAATCAGACCAATTCGCGGGCACGTTTCGTCCCCTTTTCGCACCCCTGCACGTTCGGTAAATCGGCCGTAAAATGAGGTTCAGACCTCGGAATCGACTCCTGTCTTTTCCGACGTGCCTTGGTCGCGAGCATGTGCTGTATTTCGAGCAAGGCACGCTGCCAAGGCACGCAGCCACCCCGTTCCAAGGCCAAGCCACGCGTCCACCCCGCGGCCAAGGCCAAGTCACCCAAGGCCAAGGCCACGCTCGCAGCCAGCCCGCGGCCAAGGCCTAGGCACGCAGCCAGCCCGCGGCCAAGGCCAAGGCACGCAGCCACCCCGTGGCCAAGGCCAAGGCACGCAGCCACCCCGTGGCCAAGGCCAAGGCACGCAGCCACCCTGTGGCCAAGGCCAAGGCACACAGCCACCCCAAGGCCAAGGCCTAGGCACGCAGCCACCTCGCGGACAAGGCCAAGGCCGTGTGCTGTAGCTCACGGATCTTGGCAAACTTTCGCGTTTCCGGGGCGGTGCGGGATTTTGGTGTGTTGCATTAGATACGTGCGACAGTCGAACGTCGGAAAAGACGAAAGTCGATTCCCAGGTCCGAACCTCGTTTTACGGCCAATTTACCGAACGTGCAGAGGTGCGAAAAGGGGACGAAACGTGCCCGCGAATTGGTCCGATTATGGTAGAACTGGGCTGGGGGCATTCTCAAGGCGCAAGTACTGTTTTCCACTCCAAGAAATGGAAAAAATAATGCGGGAGGCCCTGCGCCCATTTTTCCGCCGGAAAAGGCCAAAATCCGTGAGCTATAGCGCACGGATTGTGGCCAAATTCCGCGTTTCGGGGGCAGCGTGGGATTTTGGGCTGGTGTGGTCGGATTTGGTGGGAGCCAGTGGTGGAAGAAAACGGAATCCAATTCCGAGCTCCGAAACTCGTTTTACGGCCATTTTACCGGCAGCGAACGGGTGCCCAAACGGGTGGGCCAACTCGTCCGATTCAGGCAAAACCGGAGAAAGAAGTGGAAGGTAGGTGTGGATCCCAGTTTTTGGTCCAAGAATACGAAGAAACGGTGAGGACCGTGTGCTCACATTTTGGCCAAATGCTCGCCCGCGGCCAAGGCCAAGCCACGCAGCCACCCCGCGGCCAAGGCCAAGGCACAGGGCCACGCTCGAGCTCCCTGTCCTCGCCCGCGGCCAAGGCTATGGCACAGGGCCACGCTCGAGCTCCCTATCCTTGCCTCGGGATCACAGCCGAGTGTGTGTTGTGTGTGCTTGAGAGTGTGCGACGTGGCCAAGCTACGAAGCCACCCCGCGGCCAAGGCCAAGGCCAAGGTACAGGGCCACGCTCGAGCTCCCTATCCTTGCCCCGGGAGCGCGGCACGAGTGTGTCTTGTGTGTGTGTGAGAGTGTTCGATGTGCCTTGGTCGCGAGCATGTGCTGCATTTCGAGTAAGTCACGGAGCCAGCCGCGGCCAAGGCACGCAGCCACCCCGTGACCAAGGCCAAAGCACGCGTCCATCCCGCGGCCAAGGCCGCGGCCATGCACCCAGCCAGCCTGCGGCCAAGGCCTAGGCACGCGGCCACCCCGTGGCCAAGTCACGCAGCAACCCCAAGGCCAAGGCCTAGGCACGCAGCCACCCCGCGGCCAAGGCCAAGGCCGTGTGCTGTAGCTTACGGATCCTGGCCAACTTTCGCGTTTCGGGGGTGGTGCAGGATTTTGGGGTGATACATTAGATACGTTCGACAGTCAAACGTCGGAAAAGACGGGAGTCGATTCCGATGTCCGAACCTCATTTTACGGCCAATTTACCGAACGTGCAGGGGTACAAAAAGGGGATGAAACGTGCCCGCGAATTGGTCCGATTGTGGTAGAACTGGGCCGGAGGCCTCCTCACGGTGCAAGTACTGTTTTCCGCTCTAAGAAATGACGAAAATAATGCCGGAGGTCCTGCGCCCATTTTTCCACCGGAAAAGTCCAAAATCCGTGAGCTATTATAGCACTCGGATTGTGGCCAAATTTCGCGTTTCAGGGGCAGCATGGATTTTCGGCTGGTGTCGTCAGGTTTGGTGGGAGCCAGTGGTGGGAGAAAACGGAATCCAATTCCGAGCTCCGAAACTCGTTTTACGGCCATTTTACCGGCAGCGAACGAGTGCCCAAACGGGTGGGCCAACTCGTCCGATTCAGGCAAAACCGGAGAGAGAAGTGGAAGGCAGGTGTGGATCTCAGTTTTTGGTCCAAGAATACAAAGAAACGGCGAGGATTGTGTGCTCACATTTTGGCCAAATGCTCGCCCACGTCCAAGGCCAAGCCACGCAGCCACCCCGCAGCCAAGGCCAAGGCACAGGGCCACGCTCAAGCTCCCTATCCTTGCCTCGGGAGCGCGGCCGGAGTGTGTGTTGTGTGTGCGTGAGAGTGTGCGACCTGCCTTGGTCGCGAACATGTGCTGCGTTTCGAGCAAGGCACGCAGCCAGCCCGCGGCCAAGGCCTTCGCACGCAGCCACCCAGAGGCCAAGGCCAAGGCCATGGCAACCAGCCAGCCCGTGGCCAAGGCCTAGGCACGCAGCCACCCCCGCGGCCAAGGCCAAGGCCATGTGCGGTAGCTCATGGATCTTGGCCAACTTTCGTGTTTCCGGGGCGGTACGGGATTTTGGGGTGATCCATTAGATAAGTGCAATAGTTGAACATTGGAAAAGACGGGAGTCGATTTCGAGGTCCGAACCTCGTTTTACGGCCGATTTACCGAGGGTGCGGGGGTGAGAAAAGGGGACGAAACGTGCCCGCGAATTGGTGCGATTGTGGTCGAACTGGGTCGGGGGCCTGCTCACGGTGTAAGTACTGTTTTCCGCTCGAAGAAATGGCAAAAATAATGCGGGAGGCCCTGTGCCCATTTTTCCGCCGGAAAAGGCCAAAATTCGTGAGCTATAGCACACAGATTGTGGCCAAATTTTGCGTTTCGGGGGCGGCATGGGATTTTGGGCTTGCGTGGTCGGGTTTGGTGGGAGTCGGTGGCGGGAGAAAACGGAATCCAATTCTGACCTCCGAAACTCGCTTTACGGCCATTTTACCGGCAGCGAACGGGTGCCCAAACGGGTGGGCCAGATCATCCAATTCAGCCAAAACCAGAGAAAGAAGTGGAAGGTAGGTGTGGATCTCAGTTTTTGGTCCAAGCATACGAATAAACGGCGAGGACCGTGTGCTTACATTTTGGACAAATGCTCGCCTGCGGCCAAGGCCAAGCCACGCAGCCACCCCGCGGCCAAGGCTAAGGCACAAGGCCATGCTCGAGCTCCGTATCCTTGCCTTGGGAGCACGGCCCGAGTTTGTGTTGTGTGTGCATGAGAGTGTGCGACCTGCCTTGGTCGCGAGCATGTGCTGCGTTTCGAGCAAGGCACGGAGCCAGCCCGTGGCCAAGGCCGAGGCACGTAGCCACCCCGAGGCCAGGGCAAAGGCACGCGTCCACCCCGTGGCCAAGGCCATGGCACCCAGCCAGCCCGCGGCCAAGGCCTAGGCACGCAGCCAGCCCGCGGCCAAGGCCTAGGCACGCAGCCACCCCCGCGGCCAAGGCCAAGGCCGTGTGCTGTAGCTCATGGATCTTGGCCAACTTTCGCATTTCCGGGGCGGTACGGGATTTTGGGGTGATCCATTAGATACGTGCGACAGTCGAACGTTGGAAAAGACGGGAGTCGATTTCGAGGTCCGAACCTCGTTTTACGGCCGATTTACCGAGGGTGCGGGGGTGCGAAAAGGGGACGAAACGTGCCTGCGAATTAGTCCGATTGTGGTAGAACTGGGCCGGGGGCCTCCTCACGGCGCAAGTACTGTTTGCCGCTAGAAGAAATGGCGAAAATAATGCTGGAGGCCCTGCGTCCATTTTTCCACCGGAAAAGGCCAAAATCCGTGAGCCATAGCACACGGACTGTGGCCAAATTTCGCGTTTCGGGGGCGGCGTGGGATTTTGGGCTGGCGTGGTCGGGTTTGCTGGGAGTCGGTGGCTGGGGAAAACGGAATCCAATTCTGAGCTCCCAAACTCGTTTAACAGCCATTTTACCGGCAGCGAACGGTTGCCCAAACGGGTGGGCCAACTCGTCCGATTCAGGAAAAACCGGAGAAAGAAGTGGAAGGTAGGTGTGGATCTCAGTTTTTGGTCCAAGAATAAGAAGAAACGGTGAGGACCGCGCGCTCACATTTTGGCCAAATGCTTGCCCGCGGCCAAGGCCAAGCCACGCAGCCACCCCACGGCCAAGGCCAAGGCACAAGGCCACGCTCGAGCTCCCTATCCTTGCCACGGCAGTGCGGCCTGAGTGTGTGTTGTGTGTGCGTGAGAGTGTGCGACGTGCCTTGGTCGCGAGCATGTGCGGCATTTCGAGCAAGGCAGGGAGCCAGCCCGCGGCCAAGGCACGCAGCCACCCCGTGGCCAAGGCCAAGGCACGCGTCCACCCCGCAGCCAAGGCCAACGCCATGCACCCAGCCAACTTTCGCTTTTCCGGGGCGGTGCGGGATTTTCAGGTGATGCATTAGATACGTGCGAAAGTCGAATGTCAGAAAACACGGGAGTCGATTCCGAGGTCCGAACGAACTTCGTTTTACGGCCGATTTAACGAATGTCCAGGGGTGCGAAAAGGGGATGAAACGTGCCCGCAAATTGGTCCGATTGTGGTAGAACTGGACCGGGGGCCTCCTCACGGCGCCAGTACTGTTTTCCGCATGAAGAAATGGCGAAAATAATGCGGGAGGCCGTGAGCCTATTTTTCCGCCGGAAAAGGCCAAAATACGTGAGCTATAGCACGCGGGTTGTGGCCAAATTTCCCGTTTCGGGGGCGGCGTGGGATTTTGGGCTGGCGTGGTTGGGTTTGGTGGGAGTCGGTGACGGGAGAGAACTCGATTTACGGCCATTTTACCGGCAGCGAACGGGTGCCCAAACGGGTGGGCCAACTCGTCCTATTCAGGCAAAACCGGAGAAAGAAGTGGAAGGTAGGTGTGGATCTCAGTTTTTGGTCCAAGAACACGAAGAAACGGCGAGGACCGTGTGCTCACATTTTGGCCAAATGCTCGCCCGCGGCCAAGGCCAAGCCACGCAGCCACCCCTCGGCCAAGGCCAAGGCACAGGGCCACGCTTGAGCTCCCTATCCTTGCCTAGGCAGTGCAAGCCGAGTGTGTGTTGTGTGTGCATGAGAGTGTGCGACCTCCCTTGGTCGTGAGCATGTACTGCATTTTGAGCAAGGCACGGCGCCAGCCCGCGGCCAAGGCACGCGTCCACCGCGTGGCCAAGGCCAAGGCACGAGCCACCCCGTGGCCAAGGCACGCGTCCACCCCGTGGCCAAGGCCAAGGCACGCGTCCACCCCGCGGCGAAGGCCATGCACCCAGCCAGCCCGCGGCCAAGACCTAGGCACGCAGCCACCCCGCGGCCAAGGCCAAGGCACAGGGCCATGCTCGAGCTCCCTATCCTTGCCTCAGGAGTGTGGCCCGAGTGTCTGTTGTGTGTGCGTGAGAGTGTTCGACGTGCCTTCGTCGCGAGCTTGTGCTGCATTTCAAGCAAGGCACGGAGCCAGCCCGCGGCCAATGCACGCAACCACCCCGTGCCCAAGGCCAAGGCACGCGTCCACCTCGCAGCCAAGATCAAGGCACCCAAGGCCAAGGCCATGCACCCAACCAGCCCGCGGCCAAGACCTAGGCACGCAGCCACCCCGTGGCTAAGGCCAAGGCACAGGGCCACGCTCGAGCTCCCTATCCTTGCCTCGGGAGCGCGGCCCGAGTGTGTGTTGTGTGTACGTGAGAGTGTGCGATGTTCCTTTGTTGCGAGCATGTGCTGCATTTCGAGCAAGGCACGGAGCCAGCCCGCGGCCAAGGCACGCAGCCAACCCGTGCCCAAGGCCAAGGCACGCGTCCACCTAGCGGCCAAGGCCTACGCACGCAGCCAGCCCGCGGCCAAGGCCAAGGCACACAGCTACCGCGGCCAAGGCGAAGGTACGCAGCCACCCCGTGGCCAAGGCACGCAGCCACCACAAGGCCAAGGCCTAGGCACACCGCCACCCCGCGGCCAATGCCAAGGCCAAGGCCGTGTGCTGTAGCTCAAGGATCTTGGCCAACTTTCGCGTTTCCGGGGTGGTGCGGGATTTTTGGGTGATGC
The DNA here is from genome assembly GCA_030449905.1 of Luvunga scandens. Classification (NCBI taxonomy): domain Eukaryota; kingdom Viridiplantae; phylum Streptophyta; class Magnoliopsida; order Sapindales; family Rutaceae; genus Luvunga; species Luvunga scandens. The sequence continues at coordinate 135,518 of JASUUG010000532.1, forward strand.
ATTAGATACGCATGACAGTCGAACGTTGGAAAAGACAGGAGTCGATTCCGAGGTCCGAACCTCGTTTTACGGCCGATTTACCGAACGTGCGGGGGTGCGAAAAGGGGACGAAACGTGCCCGCGAATTGGTCCGATTGTGGTAGAACTCGGCCAGGGGCCTCCTCACGGTGGAAGTACTGTTTTCCGCTCGAAGAAATGACGAAAATGATGCGCGAGGCCCTGTGCCCTTTTTTCCGCCGGAAAAGGCCAAAATCCATGAGCTATAGCATGCGGAATGTGGCCAAATTTCGTGAATCGGGGGCGGCGTGGGATTTTAGGCTGGCGTGGTCGGGTTTGGTGGGAGTCGCCGGCGTGAGAAAATTCAATCCAATTCTGAGTTCCGAAACTCGTTTTTCGGCCATTTTACCGGCAGTGAACGGGTGCCCAAACAGGTGGGCCAACTCGTTCGATTCAGGCAAAACCGGAGAAAGAAGTGGAAGGTAGGTGTGGATCTCAGTTTTTGGTCCGAGAATACGAAGAAACGGCAAGGACCGTGGGCTCACATTTCGGCCAAATGCTCGCCCGCGGCCAAGGCCAAGCCACGCAGCCGCCCCGCGGCCAAGGCCAAGGCATAGGGCCACGCTCGAGCTCCCTATCCTTGCCTCGGGAGCGCTGCCCGTGTGTGTGTTGTGTGTGCTTGAGAGTGTGCGACGTGCCTTGGCCGCGAGCATATGCTGCATTTCAAAGGAGACGGAGCCAGCCCGTGGCCAACGCACGCAGCCACCCCGCGGTCAAGGCCTAGGCACGTAGCCAGCCCACGGCCAAGGCCAAGGCACCCAGCCACCCAGCGGCCAAGGCCATGGAACCCAGCCACCCTGCGGCCAAGGCTAAGGCCAGGTGCTGTGGCTCGTGGATGTTGGCCAACTTTCGCGTTTCCGCGGTGGTACGGGATTTTCGGGTGATGCATTAGATACGTGCGACAGTCGAATGTCAGAAATGACGGGAGTCGATTCCGAGGTCCGAACCTCGTTTTATGGCCGATTTACCGAACGTGCGGGAGTGCGAAAAGGGGACGAAACGTGCCTGCGAATTGGTTCGATTTTGGTAGAACTGGGCCGGGGGCCTCCTCACGGCACAAGCACTGTTTTCCGCTCGAAGAAATGGCGAAAATAATGCGGGAGGCCCTGCGCCCTTTTTTCCGCCGGAAAAGACCAAAATCCATGAGCTATAGCACACAGAATGTGGCCAAATTTCGCGATTCGGGGGCGGCGTGGGATTTTCGGCTGGCGTGGTCGGGTTTGGTGGGAGTCGGTGTCGCGAGAAAATTCAATCCAATTCTGAGCTCCGAAGCTCGTTTTGCGGCCATTTTACTGGCAGCGAATGGGTGCCCAAACGGGTGGGCCAACTTGTCCGATTCAGGCAAAACCGGAAAAAGAAGAGGAAGGTCGGTGTGGATCTCAGTTTTTGGTCCAAGAATACGAAGAAACGGCGAGGACCGTGTGCTCACATTTTAGCCAAATGCTCGCCCGCGGCCAAGGCCAAGCCACGCAGCCACCCCACGGCCAAGACCAAGGCACAGGGCCACGCTCGAACTGCCTATCCTTGGCTCGGGAGCGTTGCCCGAGTTTGTGTTGTGTGTGCGTGAGAGTGTGCGATGTGCCTTGGTCGTGAGCATGTGCTTCATTTCGAGCAGGGCACGGAGCCAGCCCGCGGCCAAGGCACGCAGCCACCCCGTGGCCAAGGCACGCAGCCACTTCGTTGCCAAGGTAAAGGCACGCGTCAACCCCGCGGCCAAGGCCAAGGCACCCCAGGCCAAGGCCATGCGCCCAGCCAGCCCGTGCCCAACGCCACGGCACCCATCCACCCCACGGCCAAGGCCTAGGCACGCAGCCACCCCGTGGCCAAGGCACACAGCCACCCCAAGGCCAAGGCCAAGGCACGCAGCCGCTCCGCGGCCAAGGCCATGGCCGTGTGCTGTGGCTCGCGGATCTTAGCGAACTTTCGCGTTTCCAGGGCGGTGCAGGATTTTCGGGTGATGCATTACATACGTGCGATAGTCGAACACCGGAAAAGATGGGAATCGATTCCGAGGTCCGAACCTCGTTTTACGGCCGATTTACCGAACGTGCGGGGGTGAGAAAAGGGGACGAAACGTGCCCGTGAATTGGTCCGATTTTGGTAGAACTGGGTCGGGGACCTCCTCACGGCGCAAGTACTGTTTTCCGCTAGAGGAAATGTCGAAAATAATGCGGGAGGCCCTGCGCCCTTTTTTCCGCCGGAAAAGGCCAAAATCCATGAGCTATAGCACACGAAAATGTGGCCAAATTTCGCGATTCGGCGGTGGCGTAGGATTTTCGGCTGGCGTGGTCGGGTTTGGTGGGAGTCGGCGGCGCGAGAAAATTCAATCCAATTCTGAGCTCTGAAACTCGTTTTGCGGCCATTTTACCGGCAGCGAACGGGTGCCCAAACGGGTGGGCCAACTCGTCCGATTCAGGCAAAACCGGAGCAAGAAGTGGAAGGTAGGTGTGCATCTCAGTTTTTGGTCCAAGAATACGAATCAACGGTGAGTCTCGAGTGCTCACATTTTGGCCAAATGCTCACCCGCGGCCAAGGCTATGGCACAGGGCCACGCTCGAGCTCTCTATCCTTGCCTCGGGATCGCAGCCCGAGTGTGTTATGTGTGTGTGTGAGAGTGTGTGTCGCGCCTTGGACGCGAGCATGTGCTGGATTTTGAGCAAGGAACGCAGCCACCCTGTGGCAAAGGCCAAGGCACGCGTCCACCCCGCGGCCAAGGCCAGGGCACCTAAGGCCAAGGCCATGGCACCCGGCCAGCCCACGGCCAAGCCCTACGCACGCAGCCAGCCCGCGGCCAGGGTGTAGGTACGCAGCCAGCCCGCGGCCAAGGCCAAGGCACCCAGCCACCCCGCGGCCAAGACCATGGCACCCAGCCACCCCGCGGCCAAGGCAAAGGCCGTGTGCTGTGGCTCGCGGATCTTGGCCAACTTTCGCGTTTCCGTGGCGGTGCGGGATTTTGGGGTGACGCATTAGATACGTGAGCCAATCGAACGTCGGAAAAGACAGGAGTCGATTCCGAGGTCCAAACCTCATTTTACGGCCGATTTACTGAACGTGCAGGGGTGCGAAATGGGGACGAAACGTGCCCGCGAATTGGTCCGATTGTGGTAGAACTGGGACGGGGCCCTCCTGACGGCGCAAGTGCTTTTTTCCGCTCGAAGAAATGGCAAAAATAATACGGGAGGCCGTGCGCCAATTTTTCCGCCGGAAAAGGCCAAAATCCGTGAGCTAACGGATTGTGGCCAAATTTCGTGTTTCGGGGGCGGCATGGGATTTTGGGCTGGCGTCGTCGGGTTTGGTGGGAGTCAGTGGCAGGAGAAAACGGAATCCATTTCTGAGCTCTGAAACTCGTTTTACGGCAATTTTACTGCAGCGAACGGGTGGCCCAACTCATCCGATTCAGGCAAAACCGGAGAAAGAAGTGGAAGGTAGGTATGGATCTATGTTTTTGGTCCAAGAATACGAAGTAACGGCGAGGACCGTGTGCTCACATTTTGGCCAAATGCTCGCCTGCGGCCAAGGCCAAGGCACAGGGCCACGCTCGAGCTCCGTATCCTTGCCTCGGGAGCGCGGCACGAGTGTGTGTTGTGTGTGCGGGAGAGTGTGCGACCTGCCTTGGTTGCGAGCATGTGCTGCATTTTGAGCAAGGCACGGAGCCAGCCCGCGGCCAAGGCCAAGGCCGAGGCACGCAGCCAACCCGTGGCGAAGGCCAAGCCACGCGTCCATCCCGCGGCCAAGGCCATCCACCCAGCCAGCCCGCCGCCAAGGCCTAGGCACTCAGCCAGCCTGCGGCCAAGGCCTTGGCTCGCAGCCACCCCGTGGCCAAGGCGAAGGCCATGGCACCCAGCCACCCCGCGGCCAAGGCCTAGGCACACAGCTACCCCGCGGCCAAGGGCAATGCTTTGTGCTGTAACTCATGGATCTTGGCCAACTTTCGTGTTTCCGGGGCGGTGCGGGATTTTGGGGAGATGCATTAGATACGTGCGACGGTTGAACATAGGAAAAGAGGGGAATCGATTTCGAGGTCCGAACCTCGTTTTACGGCCGATTTACCGAGGGTGCGGGGGTGCGAAAGGGGGAAGAAACGTGCCCGCAAATTGGTCCAATTGTGGAAGAATTGGGCTGGGGGCCTGCTCACGGCGCAAGTACTGTTTTCCGCTCGAAGAAATGGTGAAAATAACGCGGGAGTCGCTGCGCCCATTTTTCCGCCGGAAAAGGCCAAAATCCGTGAGCTATAGCACACGGATTGTGGCCAAATTTCGCGTTTCGGGGGCAGCGTTGGATTTTTGGCTGGCGTGGTTGGGTTTGGTGGGATTCGGTGGCTGGTGAAAACGGAATCCAATTCTGAGCTCCGAAACTCGTTTTACGGCCATTTTACCGGCAGCGAACGGGTGGGCCAACTCATCCGATTCGGGCAAAACCGGAGAAAGAAGAGGAAGGTAGGTGTGGATCTCAGTTTTTGGTCCAAGAATACGAAGCAACGGCGAGGATCGTGTGCTCACATTTTGGCCAAATGCTCGCCCGCGGCCAAGGCTATGGCACAGGGCCACGTTCGAGCTCCCTGTCCTTGGCTCGGGATCGCAGCCCAAGTGTGCGTTGTGTGTGCATGAGAGTCTATGACGTGCCTTGGTCGCGAGCATGTGCTACATTTCAAGCAAGGCACGGAGCCAGCCCGCGGCCAAGGTACGCAGCCACCCCGTGGCCTAGACCAAGGCAAGTACTGTTTTCCGCTCAAAGAAATGGAGAAAATAATGCGGAAGGCCCCGCGCCCATTTTTCCGCCGGAAAAGGCCAAAATCCGTGAGCTATAGCACACGGATTGTGCCCAAATTTCGCGTCTCGGGGCAGCGTGGGATTTTGGGCTGGCGTGGTCGGGTTTGGTGGGAGTCGGTGGCGGGAGAAAACGGAATCCAATTCTGAGCTCCGAAACTCGTTTTACGGCCATTTTACCGGCAGCGAAAGGCTGCCCAAACGGGTGGGTCAACTCGTCGGATTCAGGCAAAACCGGAGAAAGAAGTGGAAGGTAGGTGTGGATCTCAGTTTTTGGTCAAAGAATACGAAGAAACGGCGAGGACCGTGTGCTCACATTTTGGCCAAATGCAGCCACCCCGCGGCCAAGGCCAAGGCACAGGGCCACGCTCAAGCCCCCTATCCTTGCCTCGGGAGCACAGCCCGAGTGTGCGTTGTGTGTACGTGAGAGTGTGCAACGTGACTTGGTCGCGAGCATGTGCTGCATTTCGAGCAAGGCACGGAGCCAGCCCGCGGCCAAGGCACGCAGCCACCCCGTGGCCAAGGCCAAGGCACGCGTCCACCCTGCGGTCAAGGCCAAGGCACCCAAGGCCAAGGCCATGCACCCAGCCAGCCCGCGGCCAAGGCCTAGGCATGCAGCCAGCCCGCGGTCTAGGCCAAGGCACGCAGCCACCCCGTGGCCAAGGCCAAGGCACGCGTCGACCCCGCGGTCAAGGCCAAGGCACCCAAGGCCAAGGCCATGCACCCAGCCAGCCCGCGGCCAAGGCCTAGGCACGCAGCCAACCCACGGCCAAGGCCAAGGCCAAGGCATGCAGCCACCTCGTGGCCAAGGCACCCAGCCACCCCCTGGCCAAGGCCAAGGCCGTGTGCTGTAGCTCACGGATCTTGGGCAACTTTCGCATTTCCAGGGCGGTGCGGGATTTTGGGGTGATGCATTAGATACGTGCGACAGTCGAACGTCGGAAAAGACGGGACTCTATTCCGAGGTCCGAACCTCGATTTACGGCTGATTTACCGAACGTGCAGGGGTGCGAAAAGGGGACGAAAGGTGCCCGCGAATTGGTCCGATTGTGGTAGAACTGGGCCGGGGGCCTCCACACGGCGCAAGTAGTGTTTTCCACTCAAAGAAATGGCGAAAATAATGCGGGAGGCCCTGCACCCATTTTGCCGCCGCAAAAGGCCAAAATCAGTGAGCTATAGCACACGGCTTGTGGCCAAATTTTGCGTTTCGGGAGCGGCGTGGGATTTTGGGCTGGCATGGTCGGGTTTGGTGGGAATCGGTGGCGGGAGAAAAGAGAATCCAATTCCAACCTCCGAAACTCGTTTTGCGGCCATTTTACCGGCAGCGAACGGGTGGGCCAACTCGTCCGATTCACGGAAAACCGGAGAAAGAAGTGGAAGGTAAGTGTGGATCTCAGTTTTTGGTCCAAGAATATGATGCAACGGCGAGGACCGTGTGCTCACATTTTGGCCAAATGCTCGCCAGCGGCCAAGGCTATGGCACAGGGCCACGTTCGAGCTCCCTATCATTGCCTCGGGATCGCAGCCCGAGTGTGTGTTGTGTGTGCGTGAGAGTGTTCGACGTGTCTTGGTCGCGAGCATGTGTTGCATTTCAAGCAAGGCACGGAGCCAGCCCGCGGCAAGGCACGCAGCCACCCCGTGGCCAAGGGCAAGGCACGCGTCCACCCCGCGTCAAAGGCCAAGGCACCCAAGGCCAAGGCCATGCCACCCAACCAGCCTGCGGCCAAGGCCATGGCACCCAGCCACCCCGTGGCCAAGGCCAAGGCCGTGTGCTATGGCTCGCGGATCGTGGCCAACTTTCGCGTTTCCGGGGCGGTGCGGGATTTTTGGATGATGCATTAGATACGTGCGACAGTCGAACGTCGGAAAAGACGGGAGTCGATTCTGAGGTTTGAACCTAGTTTTACGGCCAATTTACCGAACGTTCGGGGGTGCGAAAAGGGAACGAAATGTGCCCGCGAATTCGTCTGATTGTGGTAGAACTGGGCCGGGGGCCTCCTCACGGCGCAAGTACTGTTTTTCGTTCGAACAAATGGTGAAAATAATGCGGGAGGCCCTGCGCCCATTTTTCCGCCGAAAAAGTCCAAAATCCGTGAGCTATAGCACACGGATTGTGGACAAATTTTGTGTTTCAGGGGCGGCGTGGGATTATGGGCTGGCGTGGTCGGGTTTGGTGGGAGTCGGTGGCGGGAGAAAACGGAATCAAATTCCGAGCTCCGAAACTCGTTTTAAGGCCATTTTACCGGCAGCGAATGGGTGCCAAAACGGGTGGGCCAACTCGTCCAATTCAGGCAAAACCGGAGAAAGAAGTGGAAGGTAGGTGTGTATCTCAGTTTGTGGTCCAAGAATACGAAGAAACGACGAGGACCGTGTGCACACATTTTGGCCAAATGCTCGCCCGTGGCCAAGGCCAAGCCACGCAGCACGAGCTCCCTATCCTTGCCTCGGGAGCGCGGCCGGAGTGTGTGTTGTGTGTGCGTGAGGGTGTGCGACCTGCCTTGGTCTCGAGCATGTGCTGCATTTCGAGCAAGGCACGGAGCCAGCCCCACGGCCAAGGCACGCAGCCACCCCGTGGTCAAGGCCCAGGCACGCGTCCACCCCGCGACCAAGGCCATGGCACCCAGCCAGCCCGCGGGCAAGGCCTAGGCACACAGCCAGCCCGCGGCCAAGGCCAAGGCACCCAGCCACCCCATGGCTAAGGCCATGGTACCCAGCCACCCCGCGGCCAAGGCCAAGGCAGTGTGCTGTGGCTCGCGGATCTTGGCCCACTTTCACGTTTCGGGGGCGTTGCGAGATTTTCGGGTGATGCATTAGATACGTACAACAGTCAGACATCGGAAAAGACGGGAGTCGATTCCGAGGTCCGAACCTCGTTTTACGGCCAATTTACCGAATGTGCGGGGGTGCGTAAAGGGGATGAAACGTGCCTGCGAATTGGTCGGATTGTGGTAGAACTGGGCCGGGGGCCTCCTCACGGTGCAAGTACTGTTTTCCGCTTGAACAAATGGCGAAAATAATGCGGTAGGCACTGCACCCATTTTTACGCCAGAAAAGGCAAAAATCCGTGAGCTATAGCACACGGATTGTGGCCAAATTTCGCGTCTCGGGGGCGGCATGGGATTTTGTGCTGGCGTGGTCATGTTTGGTGGGAGTCGGTGGCAGGAGAAAACGGAATCCAATTCGGAGATCCGAAACTCGTTTTACAGCCATTTTGCCGGCAGCGAACGGGTGGGCCAACTCGTCCGAATTAGGCAAAACCGGAGAAAGAAGTGGAAGGTAGGTGTGGATCTCAGTTTTTGGTCCAAGAATACGAAGCAACGGCAAGCACCATGTGCTCACATTTTGGCCAAATGCTCGCCCGCGGCCAAGGCTATTGAACAGGGCCATGCTCGAGCTCCCTATCCTTGCCTCGGGATCGCAGCCCGAGTGTGTGTTGTGTGTGCGTGAGAGTGTGCGACGTGCCTTGGTCGCGAGCATGTGCTGCATTTCGAGCAAGGCACGGAGCCAGCCCGCGGCCAAGGCACGCGTCCACCCCGCGGCCAAGGCCAAGGCACCCAAGGCCAAGGCCATGGAACCCAGCCAGCCCGCGGCCAAGGCCTAGGCACACAGCCAGCCCGCGGCCAAGGTCAAGGCACCCAGCCACCCCGCGGCCAAGGCCAAGGCCGTGTGCTGTGGCTCGCGGATCTTGGCCATATTTCGCGTTTCCGGGGCGGTGCGGGATTTTCGGCTGATGCATTAGATACGTGTGACAGTCGAACGTCGGAAAAGAGGGGAGTCGATTCCGACGTCCGAACCTCATTTTACGGCTGATTTATCGAACGTGCAGGGGTGCGAAAAGGGGACGAAATGTGCCCGCGAATTGGTCCGATTGTGGTAGAACTGGGCCGGGGGCTCCTCACGGCGCAGGTACTGTTTTCCACTCGAAGAAATGGTGAAAATAATGCGGGAGGCACAGCACCCATTTTTACGCCGGAGAAGGCAAAAATCCGTGGGCTATAGCACACGGATTGTGGCCAAATTTCACGTTTCGGGGACGGCGTGGGATTTTGTGCTGGCGTGGTCGGGTTTGGTGGGAGTCGGTGGCGGGAGAAAACGGAATCAAATTCCGAGCTCCGAAACTCGTTTTACGGCCATTTTACCGGCAGCGAACGGGTGGGCCAACTCGTCCGATTCAGGCAAAACCGGAGAAAGAAGTTGAAGGTAGGCATGGATCTCAGTTTTTGGTCCAAGAATACGAAGAAACGGCGAGGACCATGTGCTCACATTTTGGCCAAATGCTCGCCCGCGACCAAGGCCAAGCCACGCAGCCACGCCGCGGGCAAGGCCAAGGCAACGGGCCACGCTCGAGCTCCCTATCCTTGGCTCGGGAGCGCGGCCAGAGTGTGTGTTGTGTGTTCGTGAGAGTGTGCGACGTGCCTTGGTCACGAGCATGTGCTGCATTTCGAGCAAGGCACGGAGCCAGCCTGCGGCCAAGGCACGCAGCCGCCCCGTGGCCGAGGCCAACGCACGCGTCCACCCCGCGGCCAAAGCCAAGGCACACAGCCAGCCCGCGGCCAAGGCCAAGGCACGCAGCCACCCCAAGGCCAATGCCTAGGCACGTGTGCTGTAGCTCACGGATCTTGGCCCACTTTCGCGTTTCCGGGGCGGTGTGGGATTTTGGGGTGATGCATTAGATACGTGCGACAGTCATACGTTGGAAAAGACGGGAGTCGATTCGGAGGTCCGAACCTCATTTTGCGGCCGATTTACCGAGGGTGCATGGGTGCGAAAAGGGGACGAACGTGCCCGCGAATTGGTCCGATTATGGTAGAACTGGGCTGGGGGCCTCCTCACGGTGCAAGTACTGTTTTCGACTCGAAGAAATGGCAAAAATAATGCGGGAGGCCCTGCGCCCATTTTTCCGCCGGAAAAGGCCAAAATCCATGAGCTATAGAACATGGATTGTGGCCAAATTTCACGTTTCAGGGGTGGCGTGGGATTTTGGGCTGGCGTGGTCGGGTTTGGTGGGAGTCAGTGGTGGGAGAAAACGGAATCCAATTCCCAGCTCCGAAACTCGTTTTACGGTCATTTTACCGGCAGCGAACGGGTGCCCAAACGGGTGGGCCAACTCGTCCGATTCAGGTAAAACCGGAGAAAGAAGTGGAAGGTAGGCGTGGATCTCAGTTTTTGGTCCAAGAATACGAAGAAACGACGAGGACCGTGTGCTCACATTTTGGCCAAATGCTCGCCCGCGGACAAGGCCAAGCCACGCAGCCACCCCGCGGCCAAGGCCAAGGACAGGGCCACGCTCGAGCTCCCTATCCTTGCCTCAGGAGCGCGGCCTGGGGGTGTGTTGTGTGTGCGTGAGAGTGTGCGATCTGCCTTGGTCGCGAGCATGTGCTGCATTTCGAGCAAGGCACAGAGCCAGCCCGCGGCCAAGGCCAAGGCCGAGGCACGCAGCCACCCCGCGGCCAAGGCCAAGGCACGCGTCCAGCCCGCGGCCAAGGCCATGGCACCAAGCCAGCCCACAGCTAAGGCCTAGGCACGCAGCCAGCCCGCGCCCAAGGCCTAGGCACACAGCCAGCCCGCGGCCAAGGCCTAGGCACGAAGCCAGCCCGCGGCCAAGGCCTAGGCACGCAGCCAGCCCACGGCCAAGGCCTTGCCACGCAGCCAGCCCACGGCCAAGGCCAAGGCCATGGAACCCAGCCACCCCGCGGCCAAGTCCTAGGCACCAAGCCGCCCCACGGCCAAGGCCAAGGCCGTGTGCTGTAGCTCATGGATCACGGCCAACTTTCGCGTTTCTGGGGCGGGGCAGGATTTTGGGGTGATGCATTAGATACGTGCGACAGCTGAACGTCGGAAAACACGGGAGATGATTCCGAGGCTCGAAGCTCGTTTTACGGCCGATTTACCAAACATGCAGTGGTGCAAAAAGGGGACGAAACGTGCCTGCGAATTGGTCCGATTGTGGTAGAACTGGGCCGGGGGCCTCCTTGCACCGCACGTACTGTTTTCCGCCCGAACAAATGGCGAAAAGAATGCGAGAGGCCCTGCGCCCATTTTTCCGCCAGAGAAGGCCAAAATCCGTGAGCTATAGAACACGGATTGTGGCCAAATTTCTCGTTTCGGGGGCGTCATGGGATTTTGGCCTGGCATGGTCGGGTTTGGTGGGAGTCGGTGGCGGGAGAAAATGGAATCCAATTCCGAGCTCCGAAAATCGTTTACGGCCATTTTACCGGCGGTGAATGGGTGGGCCAACTCGTCCGATTCAGGCAAAACCGGAGAAAAAAGTGGAAGGTAGGTGTGGATCTCAGTTTTTGTTCCAAGAATACGAAGCAACGGTGAGGACCGTGTGGTCACATTTTGGCCAAATGCTCACCCGCGGTCAAGGCTATGCCACAAGGCCACGCTCGAGCTCCCTATCATTGCCTCGGGATCGCAGCCCGAGTGTGTGTTGTGTGTGCGTGAGAGTGTTCGACGTGCCTTGGTCGGAAGCATGTGCTGCATTTCGAGCATGGCACGGAGCCAGCCCGCGGCCAAGGCACGCAGCCACCCCGTGGCCAAGGCCAAGGCACGCGTCCACCCCGCGGTCAAGGCGAAGGCACCTAAGGCCAAGGCCATGCACCCAGCCAGCCCGCGGCCAAGGCGTAGGCATGCAGCCAGCCCGCGGCCAAGGCCAAGGCACGCAGCCACCCCGTGGCCAAGGCACGCAGCCACCCCGTGGCCAAGGCATGCAGCCACCCCGTGGCCAAGGCACGCAGCCACCCCAAGTCCAAGGCCTAGGCACACGTCCACCCCACTGCCAGGGCCAAGGCACCCAAGGCCAAGGCCATGCACCCAGCCAGCCCGTGGCCAAGGCACGCAGCCACCCCATGGCCAAGGCCAAGCCACACGTCCACCCCGCTGCCAGGGCCAAGGCACCCAAGGCCAAGGCCATGCACCCAGCCAGCCCGCGGCCAAGGCCAAGGCACGCAGCCACCCCGTGGCCAAGGCCAAGGACAAGGCACGCAGCCAGCCCAAGCCCAAGGCCTAGGCACGCAGCCACCCCGCGGCCAAGGCCAAGGCCGTGTGCTGTAGCTCACAGATCTTGGCCAATTTTTGCGTTTCCGGGGCGGTGTGGGATTTTGGGGTGATGCATTAGATACGTGCGACAGTCATACGTTGGAAAAGACGGGAGTCGATTCGGAGGTCCGAACCTCATTTTGCGGCCGATTTACCGAGGGTGCATGGGTGCGAAAAGGGGACGAACGTGCCCGCGAATTGGTCCGATTGTGGTAGAACTGGGCTGGGGGCCTCCTCACGGTGCAAGTACTGTTTTCGACTTGAAGAAATGGCGAAAATAATGCGGGAGGCCCTGCGCCCATTTTTCCGCCGGAAAAGGCCAAAATCCATGAGCTATAGAACACGGATTGTGGCCAAATTTCACATTTCAGGGGTGGCGTGGGATTTTGGGCTGGCGTGGTCGGGTTTGGTGGGAGTCAGTGGTGGGAGAAAACGGAATCCAATTCCCAGCTCCGAAACTCGTTTTACGGTCATTTTACCGGCAGCGAACGGGTGCCCAAACGGGTGGGCCAACTCGTCCGATTCAGGTAAAACCGGAGAAAGAAGTGGAAGGTAGGCGTGGATCTCAGTTTTTGGTCCAAGAATACGAAGAAACGACGAGGACCGTGTGCTCACATTTTGGCCAAATGCTCGCCCGCGGACAAGGCCAAGCCACGCAGCCACCCCGCGGCCAAGGCCAAGGCACAGGGCCACGCTCGAGCTCCCTATCCTTGCCTCAGGAGCGCGGCCCGGGGGTGTGTTGTGTGTGCTTGAGAGTGTGCGATCTGCCTTGGTCGCGAGCATGTGCTGCATTTCGAGCAAGGCACAGAGCCAGCCCGCGGCCAAAGTAAGCAGCCACCCCGTGGCCAAGGCCAAGGCACGCTCGAGCAAGGCACGGAGCCAGCCCGCGGCCAAAGCAAGCAGCCACCCCGTGGGCAAGGCCAAGGCACACGTCCCCCCCGCTGCCAGGGCCAAGGCAACCAAGGCCAAGGCCATGCACCCAGCCAGCCCGCGGCCAAGGACTAGGCACGCAGCCAGCCCGCGGCCAAGGACAAGGCACGCAGCCACCCCGTGGCCAAGGCCAAGGCACGCAGCCACCCCAAGGCCAAGGCCTAGGCACGCAGCCACCCCGCGGCCAAGGCCTAGGGGCGCAGCCACCCCAAGGCCAAGGCCTAGGCACGCAGCCACCCCGCGGCCAAGGCCTAGACACGCAGCCACCCCACAGCCAAGGCCAGGGGCGTGTGCCGTAGCTCACGGATCGTGGCCAACTTTCGCGTTTCCGGGGTGGTGCGGGATTTTGGGGCGATGCATTAGATACGTACGACAGTCGATCATCGGAAAAGTGGGGAGTCGATTCTGAGGTCCGAACCTCGTTTTACGGCCGATTTACCGAACGTGCAGGGGTGTGAAAAGGGGATGAAACGTGCCCACGAATTGGTCCGATTGTGGTAGAACTGGGCCGGGGGCCTCCTCACCGTGCAAGTACTGTTTTCCGCTCGAAGAAATGGCAAAAATAATGCGGGAGGCCCTGCGCCCATTTTTCTGCCAGAAAAGGCCAAAATCCGTGAGCTATACCACACGGATTGTGGCCAAATTTCGCGTTTCGGGGGAGGGGTGGGATTTTGGTCTGGCGTAGTCGGGTTTTGTGCGACTCGGTAGCTGGAGAAAATGGAATCCAATTCTGAGCTCCGAAACTCGTTTTACAGCCATTTTACCGGCAGCGAACTGGTGCCCAAACAGGTGGGCCCACTCGTCCGATTCAGCCAAAACAGGAGAAAGAAGTGGAACGTAGGTGTGGATCTCAGTTTTTGGTCCAAGAATACGAAGAAACGGAGTGGACCGTGAGCTCACATTTTGGCCAAATGCTCGCCCGCGGCCAAGCCCAAGCCCCGCAGCCACCCCGCGGCCAAGGCCAAGGCACAGGGCCAGGCTCGAGCTCCCTATCCTTGCCTCGAGAGCGCGGCCCGAGTGTGTGTTGTGTGTGCGTGAGAGTGTGCGACGTGCCTTCGTCACGAGCAGGTGCTGCATTTCGAGCAAGGCACGGAGCCAGCCCGCGGCCAAGGCACGCACCCTCCCCGTGGCCAAGGCCAAGGCACGCGTCCACCCCGCGGCCAAGGCCAAGGCCATGCGCCCAGCCAGCCCGCGGCCAAGGCCTAGGCACGCAGCCATCCCGCAGCCAAGTCCAAGGCACGCAGCCACCCCAAGGCCAAGGCCATGGCCAAGGCACGCAGCCACCCGAACGCCAAGGCCTAGACACGCAGCCACCCAGCGGCCATTTACCGGCAGCGAACGGGTCGCCAAACGGGTGGGCCAACTCGTCCGATTCAGGCAAAACCGGAGAAAGAAGTGGAAGGTAGGTGTGGATCTCAGTTTTTGGTCTAAGAATTTGAAGAAACGGCGAGGACCGTGTGCTCACATTCTGGCCAAATGCTCGCCCGCGGCCATGGCGAAGCCACGCAGCCACCCCGCGGTCAAGGCCAAGGCACAGGGCCAAGCTCGAGCTCGCTATCCTTGCCTTGGGAGTGCGGCCCGAGTGTGTGTTGTGTGTGCGTGAGAGTGTGCGACGTGCCTTGGTCGCGAGCATGTGCTGCATTTCGAGCAAGGCACGGAGCTAGCCCGCGGCCAAGGCACGCAGCCACCTCGTGGCTAAGGCCAAGGCACGCGTCCACCCCGCAGCCAAGGCCAAGGCACCCAAGGCCAAGGCCATGCACCCAGCCAGCCCGCGGCCAAGGCCTAGGCACGCAGCCAGCCCGCGGCCAACGCCAAGGCCAAGGCACCCAGCCACCCCATGGCCAAGGCCTAGGCACGCAGCAACCCCGCAGCCAAGGCCAAGGCCGTGTGCTGTAGCTCACGGATCTTGGCCAACTTTCGTGTTTTCGGAGCGGTGCGGGATTTTGAGGTGATGCATTAGATACGTGCGACATTCAAACGTCAGAAAAGAGGAGAGTCGATTTCGAGGTCCGAACCTCGTTTTACGGCCGATTTACTGAGGGTGCGGGGGTGCGAAAAGGGAACGAAACGTGCCCGCGAATTGGTCCGATTGTGGTAGAAGTGGGCCGGGGGCCTCCTCACGGCACAAGTATTGTTTTCCGCTCGAAGAAATGGCGAAAATAATGCGGGAGGCCCTGCGCCCATTTTTCCGCCGGAAAAGGCCAAAATCCGTGAGCTATATCACACGGATTGTGGCCAAATTTCAAATTTCACAGACGGCACGGGATTTTGGGCAGGCGTGCTCGATTTGGGTGGGAGTCGGTGGCGGGAGAAAACGGAATCCAATTCCGAGCTCCGAAACTCGTTTTACGGCCATTTTACCGGCAGCGAACGGGTGGGCCAACTCGTCCAATTCAGGCAAAACCGGAGAAAGAAGTGGAAGGTTGGTGTGGATCTCAGTTTTTAGTGCAAGAATACGAAGCAACAGCGAGGACTGTGTGCTCACATTTTGGCAAAATGCTCGCCCACGGCCAAGGCTATGGCACAGGGGCACGCTCGAGCTCCCTATCCTTGCCTCGGGATCGCAGCACGAGTGTATGTTGTGTGTGTGTGAGAGTGTGCGACGTGCCTTGGTTGCGAGCATGTGCTGCATTTCGAGCAAGGCACGGAGCCACCCCGCGGCCAAGGCACACAGCCACCCCGTGGCGAAGGCCAAGTCACGCGTCCACCCCGCGGCCAAGGCCAAGGCATCCAAGGCCAAGGCCATGGCACCCAGCCAGCCCGCGGCCATGGCACCCAGCCACCCCACGGCCAAGGGCAAGGCACGGGTCCACCCCGCGGCCAAGGCCAAGGCACCCAAGGCCAAGGCCATGCACCCAGCCAGCCCGCGGCCAAAGCCTAGGTACGCAGCCAGCCCGCGGCCAAAGCGAAGGTACGCAGCCACCCCAAGGCCAAGGCCTAGGCACGCAGCCACCCCGCGGCCAAGGCCAAGGCTGTGTGCTGTAGCTCACGGATCTTGGCCAACTTTCGCGTTTCCGGGACGGTGCGGGATTTTGGGGTTATGCATTAGATACGTGCGACAGTCGAATGTCGGAAAAGAGGGGAGTCGATTTCGAGGTCCGATTTACCGAGGGTACGGTGGTGCGAAAAGGGGACGAAATGTGCCCGCGAATTGGTCCGATTGTGGTAGAACTGGGCCGGGGGCGTCCTCACAGCGCAAGTACTGTTTCCGCTTGAAAAAATGGCGAAAATAATGCGGGAGGCCCTGCGCCCATTTTTCCGGCAGAAAAGGCCAAAATCCGTCGGGGGCGGCGTGGGATTTTGGGCTGGCGTGGTTGGGTTTGGTGGTTGTCAGTGGCGGGAGAAAACAGAATCCAATTCTGAGCTCCGAAACTCGTTTTACGGCCATTTTACCGGCAGCGAACAGGTGCCCAAACGGGTGGGCCCACTCATCCGATTCAGGCAAAACCGGTGAAAGAAGTGGAAGATAGGTGTGGATCTCAGTTTTTTGGTCCAAGAATATGAAGAAGAGAGGACCGTGTGCTCACATTTTGGCCAAATGCTCGCCCGCGGCCAAGGCCAAGCCACTCAGCCACCCCGCGGTCGAGGCCAAGGCACAGGGCCACGCTCGAGTTCCCTATCCTTGCCTCGGGAGCGTGGCCCAAGTGTGTATTGTGTGTGCGTGAGAGGGTACGACGTGCCTTCCTCGTGAGCATGTGCTGCATTTCGAGCAAGGCAAGGAGCCAGCCCGCGACCAAGGCACGCAGCCACCCCGTGGCCAAGGCCAAGGCACGCGTCCACCACGCAGCCAAGGCCAAGGCACCCCAGGCCAAGGCCATGCACCAAGCCAGCACGCGGCCAAGGGCTAGGCACGTAGCCAGCCCGCGGCCAAGGCATGCAGCCACCCTGTGGCCAAGGCTAAGGCCAAGGCCAAGGCCATGTGCTGTAGCTCACGGATCTTGGCCAACTTTCGCATTTCCGGGGCGGTGCGGGATTTTAGGGTGATGCATTAGATAAGTGCGACAGTCGAAGGCCAGAAAAGACGGGAGTCAATTCCGAGGTCCGAACCTCATTTTACGGCCGATTTACCGAACGTGCCGGGGTGCGAAAAGGGGACGAAACGTGCCCGCGAATTTGTCCGATTGTGGTAGAACTGGGCCGGGGAGCTCCTCACGGTGCAAGTACTGTTTTCCGCTCGAAGAAATGGCTAAAATAATGCGGGAGGTGCTGCACCCATTTTTCCGCCGGAAAAGGCCAAAATCTGTGAGCGATAGCACACGGGTTGTGGCCAAATTTCGCATTTTGGGGGCGGCGTGGGATTTTGGGCTGGCGTGGTCGGGCTTGGTCGGAGTCGGTGGCAGGAGAAAACGGAATCCACTTCCGAGCTCCGAAATGCGTTTTACGGTGATTTTATCGGCAGCGAACGGATGCCCAAACGGGTAGGCCAACTCGTCTGATTCAGGCAAAACCAGACAAAGAAGTGCAAGGTAGGTGTGGATCTCAGTTTTTAGTCAAAGAATTCGAAGAAACGGCGAGGACCGTGTCTTCACATTTTGGCCAAATGCTCGCCCGCGGCCAAGGCCAAGCCACGCAGCCACCCCGCGGCGAAGGCCAAGGTACAGGGCCACGCTCGAGCTCCCTATCCTTGTCTCGGGAGCGCAGCCCGAGTGTGTGATGTGTGTGCGTGAGAGTGTGCGATTTACCGAGGGTACGGTGGTGTGAAAAGGGGACGAAACGTGCCCGCGAATTGGTCCGATTGTGGTAGAACTTGGCCGGGGGCCTCCTCACGGTGCAAGTACTGTTTTCCGCTCGAAGAAATGGTGAAAATAATGCGGGAGGCCCTGCGCCCATTTTTCCACTGGAAAAGGCCAATATCCATGAGCTATAGCACACGGATTGTGGCCAAATTTCGCGTTTCGGGGGCGGCGTTGGATTTTGGGCTGGTGTGGTCGGGTTTGGTGGGAGTCGGTGGCGGGAGAAAACAGAATCCAATTCCGACCTCCGAAACTCGTTTTACGGCCATTTTACCGGCAGCGAACGGGAAAACTCGTCTGATTCAGGCAAAACCGGAGAAAGAAGTTGGCCAAGCCGTTCGCTGCCGGTAATTCGGCTGTTAAACGAGGTCGGACCTCGGAATCGAGTCCCGTCTTTTCCGACGTTCGACTATCGCACGTATCTAATGAATCACCCGAAAATCCCACACCGCCCCGGGCTGGCTGCGTGCCTAGGCCTTGGCCGCGGGCTGGCTGGGTGCCATGGCCTTGGCCGTGGGTGCCTTGGTCTTGGCCGCGGGGTGGACGCGTGCCTTGGCCTTGGCCACGGGGTGGCTGCGTGCCTTGGCCGTGAGCTGGCTCCATGAATTGCTCGAAATGCAGCACATGCTCGCGACCAAGGCACGTCGCACACTCTCACTCCACTTCTTTCTCCGGTTTTGCCTGAATCGGACGAGTTGGCCAAGCCGTTCGCTGCCGGTAATTCGGCCGTTAAACGAGGTCGGACCTCGGAATCGAGTCCCGTCTTTTCCGACGTTCGACTATCGCACGTATCTAATGAATCACCCGAAAATCCCGCACCGCCCCGGGCTGGCTGCGTGCCTAGGCCTTGGCCGCGGGCTGGCTGGGTGCCATGGCCTTGGCCGTGGGTGCCTTGGTCTTGGCCGCGGGGTGGACGCGTGCCTTGGCCTTGGCCACGGGGTGGCTGCGTGCCTTGGCCGTGAGCTGGCTCCATGAATTGATCGAAATGCAGCACATGCTCGCGACCAAGGCACGTCGCACACTCTCACGCACACACAACACACACTCGGGCTGTGATCCCGAGGCAAGGATAGGGAGCTCGAGCGTGGCCCTGTGCCATAGCCTTGGCCACAGGCGAGCATTTGGCCAAAATGTGAGCACACGGTCCTTGCCGTTGCTTCGTATTGTTGGACCAAAAACTGAGATCCACACCTACCTTCCACTTCTTTCTCCGGATTTGCCTGAATCGGACGAGTTCGCCTACCCGTTCGCTACCGGTAAAATGGCCGTAAAACGAGTTTCGGAGCTCGAAATTTGATTCCGTTTTCTCCCGCCACTGACTCCCACCAAACCCGACCACACCAGCCAAAAATCCCACGCAGCCCCCAAAACGCGAAATTTGGCCACAATCCGTGTGCTATAGCTCACGGATTTTGGCCTTTTCCGGCGGAAAAATGGGCGCACGGCCTCCCCCATTATTTTCGCCATTTCTTCGAGCGGAAAACAGTACTTGCGCCGTGAGGAGGTCCCCGGCCCAGTTCAACCACAATCGGACCAATTCGCAGGCACGTTTCGTCCCCTTTTCGCACCGCCGCACCCTCGGTAAATCGGCCGTAAAACGAGTTTCGGACCTCAAAATCGAGTCCCCTCATTTCTGACCTTCGACTGTCGCACGTATCTAATGCATCACCCCAAAATCCCGCACCGCCACGGAAACGCGAAAGTTGGCCAAGATCCGTGAGCTGCAGCACGCGGCCTTGGCCTTCGCCGCGGGGTGGCTTCGTGCTTGGCCTTGGCCTTGGCCACGGGTTGGCTGCGTGCCTTGGCCTTGGCCGCGGGCTGGCTCCATGCCTTGCTCAAAACGCAGCACATGCTCGCGACCAAGGCACGTCGCACACTCTCACGCGCACACAACACACACCCGGGCTGGGATCCCGAGGCAAGGATAGGGAGCTCGAGCGTGGCCTTGTGCCATAGCCTTGGCCGCGGGCGAGCATTTGGCGAAAATGTACGCACACGGTCCTCACCGTTGCTTCGTATTCTTGGACCAAAAACTGAGATCCGCACCTACCTTCCACTTCTTTCTACGGTTTTGCCTGAATCGGATGAGTTGGCCCACCCGTTTGTGACCCGTTCGCTGCCGGTAAAATGGCCGTAAAACGAGTTTCGGAGTTCGGAATTGGATTCCGTTTTCTCTCGCCACTGACTCCCACCAAACGTGACCACACCAGCCCAAAATCCCATGCCGCCCCCGAAACGCAAAATTTGGCCACAATCCGTGTGCTATGGCTCACGGATTTTGGCCTTTTCCGGCGGAAAAATGGGCGCAGCGCCTCCCGCATTATTTTCGCCATTTCTTCAAGTGGAAAACAGTACTTGCGCCGTGAGGAGTCCCCCGGCCCAGTTCTACCACAATCGGACCAATTCACGTGCACGTTTCGTCCCCTTTTCGTACCCCTGCACGTTCGGTAAATCGGCCGTAAAATGAGGTTCGGACCTCGGAATCGACTCCCGTCTTTTCCGATGTTTGAATGTCACACGTATCTAATGCATCATCACAAAATCCCGCACTGCCGCGGAAACGCGAATGTTGGCCAAGATTCGTGAGCTACAGCACACGGCCTTGGCATTGGCCGCGGGATGGCTGCGTGCCTAGGCCTTCGCCGCGGGGTGGCTGCGTGCCATGGCCTTGGCCTTGGCCTCGGGGTGGCGGCGTGCCAAGGCCTTGGCCACAGGGTGGCTGCGTGCCTCGGCTTTGGCCTTGGCCGCGGGCTAGCTGTATGCCTTGTTTGAAATGCAGCACATGCTTGCGACCAAGGCAGGTCGCACACTCTCACGACCACGCAACACACACTCGGGCCGCGCTCCCGAGGCAAGGATAGGGAGCTCGAGCATGGCCCTGTGCCTTGACCTGGGCCGCGGGGTGGCGGCGTGGCTTGGCCTTGGCCGCGGGCGAGAATTTGGCCAAAATGTTAGCACACGGCTCTCATCGTTTCTTCGTATTCTTCGACCAAAAACTGAGACCCACACCTACCTTCCACTTTTTTCTCCGATTTTGCCTACATCGGATGAGTTGGCCCACCCGTTTGGGCATCCGTTCGCTGCCGATAAAATGGCCGTAAAACGAGTTTCGGAGCTCAGAATTGGATTCCATTTTCCCCGCCACCTACTCCCACCAAACCGGACCACGCCAGCCAAAAATCCCACGCCGCCCCTGAAACGTGAAATTTGGCCACAATCTGTGTGCCATAGCTCACGGATTTTGGCCTTTTCCACTGAAAAATGGGCGCAGGGCCTCCCGCATTATTTTCGCCATTTCTTCGAGCGGAAAACAGTACTTGCACCGTGAGGAGGCCCCCGGCCCAGTTCTACCACAATCGGACCAATTCGCGGGCACGTGTAGTCCCCTTTTCGCACCCCCGCACCTTAGGTAAATTGGCTGTAAAACGAGGTTCGGACCTCGGAATCGACATCCCTCTTTTCCGACGTTCGACTGTCGCACGTATCTAATGCATCACCCAAAAATCCCGCACCGGCCCGGAAATGCGAAAGTTGGCCAAGATCCGCGAGCCACAGCACACGGCCTTGGCCTTGGCCGCGGGGTGGCTGGGTGCCATGGCCTTGGCCGCGGGGTGGCTGCGTGCCTAGGCCTTGGCCGTGGCTGGCTGCGTGCCTAGGCCTTGACCAAGGGCTGGCAGCGTGCCTAGGCCATGGCCTTGGCCTTGGCCTCGGGGTGGCTGCGTCCCAAAGCCTTGACCGCCGGCTGACTGCGTGCCTAGGCCTTGGCCGAGGGCTGGCTGCGTGGCTAGGCCTTCGCCGCGGGCTCTCTGGGTGCCATGGCCTTGGCCTTGGGTGCCTTGGCCTTGGCCGCGGGGTGGACGCGTGCCTTTGCCTTGGCCACAGGGTGGCGGCGTGCCTCGGCCTTGGCCTTGGCCGCGGGCTGGCTCCGACCCTTGCTCGAAATGCAGCACATGCTCGCGACCAAGGCAGGTCGCACACTCTCACGCACACACAACACACACGCGGGCCGCACTCCCTAGGCAAGGATAGGGAGCTCGAGCGTGGCCCTGTGTCTTGGCCTTGGCCGCGGGGTGGCTGCGTGGCTCGGCCTTGGCCGCGGGTGAGCATTTGGCCAAAATGTGAGCACATGGTCCTCGCCGTTTCTTCGTATTCTTGGACCAAAAACTCAGATCCACACCTACCTTCCACTTCTATCTCCGGTTTTTCCTGAATCGGACGAGTTGGCCCATCCGTTTGGGCACCTGTTTGCTGCCGGTAAAATGGCCGTAAAACGAGTTTCGGAGCTTCTAATAGGATTCCGTTTTCTCCCGCCACCGACTCCCACCAAACCCGACCACGCCAGCCCAAAATCCCACGCCGCCCCCGAAATGCAAAATTTGGCCACAATCCGTGTGCTATAGCTCAAGGATTTTGGCCTTTTCTGGTGGAAAAATGGGCGCAGCGCCTCCCGCATTATTTTTACCATTTCTTCGAGCGGAAAACAGTACTTACGCCGTGAGGAGGCCCCCGGGCCAGTTCTACCACAATCGGACCAATTCGCGGGCACGTTTCGTCCCCTTTTTGCACCCCTGCACGTTCGGTAAATCGGACGTAAAATGAGGATCGGACCTCGGAATCGACTCCCGTCTTTTCCGATGTTCGACTGTCGCACGTATCTAATTCATTACCCGAAAATACCGCACCGCACCGGAAACGCGAAAGTTGGCCAGGATCCGTGAGCTACAGCTGCGTGCCTAGGCCTTGGCCTTAGGGTGGCTGCGTGCCTTGGCCACGGGGTGGCCGCGTGCCTTGGCCTTGGCCGCGGGCTGGCTGGGTGCATGGCCGCGGCCTTGGCCGCGGGGTGGACGCGTGCCTTGTCCATGCCCATGGGTGGCTGCGAGCCTTGGCCGCGGGCTGGATCCGTGCCTTGCTCGAAATGCAGCACATGCTCGCCACCAAGGCAGGTCGCACACTCTCACGCACACACAACACACACTCGGGCCGCGCTCCCGAGGCAAGGATAGGGTGCTCGAGCGTGGCCCTGTGCCTTGGCCTTGGCCGTGGGGTGGCTGCGTGGCTTGGCGTTGGCCGCGGGCGAGCATTTGGCCAAAATGTGAGCACACGGTCCTCGCCGTTTCTTCGTATTCTTGGACCAAAAACTGAGATCCACACCTACCTTCCACTTCTTTCTCTGGTTTTGCCTGAATCGGACGAGTTGGCCCACCCGTTTGGGCACCCGTTCGCTGCCGGTAAAATGGCCGTAAAATGAGCTTCGGAGCTCGGAATTAGATTCCGTTTTCTCCCGCTACCAACTCCCACCAAACCCGACCACGCCAGCCCAAAATCCCACGCCGCCCCAGAAACGCGAAATTTGGCCACAATCCGTGTGCTCTATAGCTCACGGATTTTGGCCTTTTCCGGCGGAAAAATGGGTGCAGGGCCTCCCGCATTATTTTGCCATTTCTTGAGCGGAAAACAGTACTTGCACGTGAGGAGGCCCCGCCCAGTTCTACCACAATCGGACCAATTCGGCGGGCACGTTTCATCCCCTTTTCGCGCCCCTGCACGTTCGGTAAATCGGCCGTAAAACGAGGTTCGGACCTCGGAATCGAGTCCCATCTTTTCCGACGTTCGACTGTCGTACGTATCTAATGCATCAACCTAAAATCCCACACCGCCCCGGAAACACGAAAGTTGGCCAGGATCCGTGAGCTACAGCACACGGCCTTGGCCTTGGCCGCGGGGTGGCTGCGTGCTAGGCCTTGGCCTTGGGCTGGCTGCGTGCCTTGGCCACGGGGTGGCCGCGTGCCCTGGCCTTGGCCACGGGCTGGCTGCATGCCTAGGCCTTGGCCGCGGGCTGGCTGCGTGCCTAGGCTTTGGCTGCGGGCTGGCTGGGTGCATGGCCTCGGCCTTGGCCTTAGCCGCGGGTTGGCTGCGTGCCTAGGCCTTGGCCTTAGCCGCGGGTGGCTGCGTGCCTAGGCCTTGGCCGTAGCCACGGGGTGGCTGCGTGCCTAGGCCTTGGCCTAGGGGTGGCTGCGTGCCTTGGCCACGGGGTGGCCGCGGACTGGCTGTGTGCCTAGGTCTTGGCCGCGGGCTGGCTGGGTGCATGTCCGCGGCCTTGGCCGCGGGGTGGACGCGTGCCTTGGCCTTTGCCACGGGGTGGCTGCGTGCCCTAGCTGTGGGCTGGCTCCATGCCTTGCTCGAAATGCAACACATGCTCGCGACCAAGGCACGTCGAACACTCTCACGCACACACAACACAAACTCGGGCCGCGCTCCCGAGGCAAGGATAGGGAGCACGAGCGTAGCCCTGTGCCTTGGCCTTGGCCGCGGGGTGGCTGCGTGGCTTGCCCTTGCCCGCGGGCGAGCATTTGGCCAAAATGTGAGCACACGGCCCTCGCCGTTTCTTCATATTCTTGGACCAAAAACGGAGATCCACACCTACCTTCCACTTCTTTCTCTGGTTTTGCCTAAATCCGTTCGCTGCGGTAAAATGGCCATAAAACTAGTTTCGAGCTCGGAATTGAATTCCGTTTTCCTCAGTACTGACTCCCACCAAACCCCACC
Source organism: Luvunga scandens (assembly GCA_030449905.1). Taxonomy (NCBI): domain Eukaryota; kingdom Viridiplantae; phylum Streptophyta; class Magnoliopsida; order Sapindales; family Rutaceae; genus Luvunga; species Luvunga scandens. The sequence continues at coordinate 159,591 of JASUUG010000532.1, forward strand.
ACGCCAGCCCAAAGTCGCACGCCGCCCCCCAAAACGCGAAATTTGGCCACAATCCGTGTGCTATAGCTCACGGATTTTGGCCTTTTCGGGCGGAAACCTGGGCGCAAGGCCTCCCGCATTATTTTCACCATTTCTTCGAGCGGAAAACAGTACTTGCGCCGTGAGGAGGGCTCGCCCAGTTCTACCACAATCGGACCAATTCACGGGCAAGTTTCGTCCCCTTTTCGCACCCCTGCACATTCGGTAAATCGGCCGTAAAATAAGGTTCGGACCTCGGAATCGACTCCGTCTGTTCCGACGTTTGACCTGTCGCAGACGTATCTAATGCATCACCCCAAAATCCCGCACCGCCCCAGAAACGCGAAAGTTGGCCAAGATCCGTGGTAGAAATGGGCGGGGCCTCCTCACGGCGCAAGTACTGTTTTCCTTCGAAGAAATGGCGAAAATAATGCGGGAGGCGCTGCGGCCATTTTTCCCCAGCCAGCCCGCGGTCAAGGTCTAGGCACGCAGCCACCCCGCGGCCAAGGCCAAGGCCGTGTGCTGTAGCTCATGGATCTTGGCCAGCTTTCGGGTTTCCGGGGCGGTGAGGGATTTTGGGGTGATGCATTAGATATGTGCGACAGTCGAACCTCGGAAAGGATGGGAGTCGATTCCGAGGTCCGAACCTCGTTTACGGCCGATTTACCGAGGTGCGTGGGTGTGAAAAGGGGATGAAACGTGCCCCAAATTGGTTCGATTCTGGTAGAACTGGGCCGGGGCCCTCCTCATGGCGTAAGTACTGTTTTCCGCTCGAAGAAATTGCGAAAATAATGCGGGAGGCGCTGCGGCCATTTTTCCCCAGCCAGCCCGCGGTCAAGGCCTAGGCACGCAGCCACCCCGCGGCCAAGGCCAAGGCCGTGTGCTGTAGCTCATGGATCTTGGCCAGCTTTCGCCTTTCCGGGGCGGTGAGGGATTTTGGGGTGATGCATTAGATATGTGCGACAGTCGAACCTCGGAAAGGACGGGAGTCGATTCCGAGGTCCGAACCTCATTTTACGGCCGATTTACCGAGGGTGCGTGGGTGCGAAAAGGGGACGAAACGTGCCCGCGAATTGGTTCGATTCTGGTAGAACTGGGCCGGGGCCCTCCTCATGGCGTAAGTACTGCTTTCCGCTCGAAGAAATTGCGAAAATAATGCGGGAGGCCCTGCGCCCATTTTTCCCACGGAAAAGGCCAAAATCCGTGAGCTATATAGCACACGGATTGTGGCCAAATTTTGCGTTTCGGGGGCGCCGTGGGATTTTGTGCTGGCGTGGTCGGGTTTGGTGGGAGTCGGTGGCGGGAGAAAACGGAATCCAATTCCGAGCTCGAAAACTTGTTTTACGGCGATCTTACCGGCAGCGAACGGGTGCCCAAATGGGTGGGCCCACTCGACCGATTCAGGAATACGAAGAATCGGTGAGGACCGTGTGCTCACATTTTGGCCAAATGCTCGCCCGCAGCCAAGGCCAAGCCACGCAGCCACCCTGCGGCCAAGGCCAAGGCACACGGCCACGCTCAAGCTCCCCATCCTTGCCTCGGGAGCGCGGCCCGAGTGTGTGTTGTGTGTACGTGAGAGTGTGCGACCTGCCTTGGTCGGGAGCATGTGCTGCATTTCGAGCAAGGCACGCAGCCACCCCGCGGCCAAGGCCAAGGCACGCGTCCACCCCGCGGCCAAGGCCATGGCACCCAGCCAGCCTGCGGCCAAGGCCTAGGCACGCAGCCACCCCGAGTGTGTGTTGTGCGTGCGTGAGAGTGTCCAACGTGCCTTGGTCGCAAGCATGTGCTGCATTTCGAGCAAGGCACGGAGGCAGCCCGCGGCGAAGCCACGCAGCCACCCCGTGGCCAAGGCCAAGGCACGCATCCACCCCGCGGCCAAGGCCAAGCCACCCAAGGCCAAGGCCATGCACCCAGCCACCCCGCGGCCAAGGTCTAGGCACGCAGCCAGCCCGCGGCCAAGGCCAAGGCACGCAGCCACCCCGTGGCCAAGGCCAAGGCCAAGGCACGCAGCCACCCCAACGGCGAGGACCGTGTGCTCACATTTTGGCCAAATGCTCGCCCGCGGCCAAGGCTATGGCACAGGGCCACGCTCGAGCTCCCTATCATTGCCTCGGGATCGCAGCCCGAGTGTGTGTTGTGTGTGCGTGAGAGTGTGCGATGTGCCTTCGTCGCGAGCATGCGCTGCATTTCGATCAAGGCACGGAGCCAGCCCACGGCCAAGGCACGCAGCCACGCCGTGGCAAGGCCAAGGCACGCGTCCACCCCGCTGCCAGGACGAGGCACCCAAGGACACGGCCATGGCACGCAGCCACCCCGCGGCCACGGCCTAGGCACGCAGCCACCCCGCGGCCAAGGCCTAGGCACGCAGCCACCCCGCGGCCAAGGCCTAGGCACGCAGCCACCCCGAGGCCAAGGCCAAGGCCATGGCACCCAGCCACCCCGCGGCCAAGGCCTAGGCACGCAGCCACCCCGCGGCCAAGGCCTAGGCACGCAGCCACCCCAAGGCCAAGGCCAAGGCCGTGTGCTGTAGCTCACGGATGTTGGCCAACTTTCGCGTTTCCGGGGCGGTGCGTGATTTTGGGGTGATGCATTAGATACTTGCGACAGTCGAACGTCGGAAAAAAGGGGAGTCGATTTCGAGGTCCGAACCTCGTTTTACGGCCGATTTACCGAGGGTGCGGGAGTGCGAAAAGGGGACGAAACGTGCCCGCGAATATGTCCGATTGTGGTAGAACTGGGCCGGGGGCCTCCTCACGGTGTAAGTACTGTTTTCCGCTCGAAGAAATGGCGAAAATAATGCGGGAGGCCCTGCGCCCATTTTTCTGCCGGAAAAGCCCAAAATCCGTGAGCTATAGGACACAGATTGTGGCCAAATTTCGTGTTTCGGGGCGGCGTGGGATTTTGGGCTGGTGTGGTCGGGTTTGCTGGGAGTCAGTGGCGAGTAAATGGAATTCAACCCGAGCTCGAAACTAGTTTTACGGCCATTTTACCGGCAGCGAACGGGTGCCCAAACGGGTGGGCCAACTCGTCCGATTCAGGGAAAACCGGAAAAAGAAGTGGAAGGTAGGTGTGGATCTGAGTTTTTGTTCCAAGAATACGATGAAACGGCGAGGACCGTGTTCTCACATTTTGGCCAAATGCTCGCCCGCGGCCTAGGCCAAGCCACGCAGCCACCCCGTGGCCAAGGCCAAGGCACAGGGCCACGCTCGAGCTCCCTATCCTTGCCTCGGGAGCGCGGCCCGAGTGTGTGTTGTGTGTACGTGAGAGTGTGCGACGTGCCTTGGTCACGAGCATGTGCTGCATTTCGAGCAAGGCATGGAGCCAGCCCGCGGCAAAGGCCAAGGCCGGGCACGCAGCCACCCCGTGGCAAAGGCCAAGGCACGCGTCCACCCCGCGGCCAAGGACGAGGCACCGAAGGCCAAGGCCATGGCACCCAGCCATCCCGCGGCCAAGGCCTAGGCACGCAGCCAGCCCGCGGCCAAGGCCTAGGCACGCAGCCAGCCCGCGGCCAAGGCCTAGGCATGCGGCCAGCCCGCTGCCAAGCCCTAGGCACGCAGCCAGCCCGCGGCCAAGGCATTGGCACGCAGCCACCCTGGGGCCAAGGCCAAGGCCATGGCACTCCAGCCACCGTGGCTGGGGCCTGGCACGCAGCCACCCCGCGGCCAAGGCCTAGGCACGCAGCCACCCTACAAGGCCAGGCCAAGGCCGCAGCTGTAGCTCACGGATGTTGGCCAACTCGCTTTCCGGGGCGGTGCGTGATTTTGGGGTGATGCATTAGATACTTCGACAGTCAACGCTGGAAAAAGGGGAGTCGATTTCGAGGTCCGAACCTCGCTTTTACGGCCGATTTTACCGAGGGTGCGGGAGTGCGGGGGACGAAATGTGCCCGTGAATTGGTCCGATTGAGGTAGAACAAAGAAGCCTCCTCAAGGTGCAAGTACTGTTTTCCACTTGAAGAAATGGTAAAAATAATGCGGGAGGCCCTGCGCCCATTTTTCTGCCGAGCCCAAAACTGGTGAGCTATAGCACACTGATTGTGGCCAAATTTCGTGTTCCGGGGCGTGATTTGGGCTGGTTTGGTCAGGTTTGGTGGGAGTCAATGGCCGAGTAAATGGAATTCAATTCCGAGAATTCAAACTAGTTTTACGGCCATTTTACCGCAGCGAACGGGTGCCCAAACGGGTGGGCCAACCGTCCGATTCAGGAAAACCGAAAAAGAAGTGGAAGGTAGGTGTGGATCTGAGTTTTGTTCCAAGAATACGATGAAACGGCGAGACCGTGTTCTCACATTTTGGCCAAATGTTCGCCCGCGGCCCAGGCCAAGCCACGCAGCCACCCTGGCCAAGGCCAAGGCACAGTGGCCACGCCGAGCTCCCATCCTTGCCTCGGGAGCGCCCGAGTGTGTGTTGTGTGCACGTGAGAGTGTGCCACCTGCCTTGGTCACGAGCATGTGTTGCATTTCGAGCAAGGCATGGAGCCAGCCCGCGGCAAAGGCCAAGGCCGGGCACGCAGCCACCCGTGGGTGGGAAAGGCCAAGGCACGCGTCCACCCCGCCGAGTCATGGCACCCAGCCAGCCCGCTGCCATGGCCATGACACCCAGCCAGCCCGTGGCCAAGGCCTAGGCACGCAGCAGTCCGCGGCCAAGGCCCAGGCACGCAGCCAGCAGCCCGCGGCCAAGGCCTAGGCACGCAGCCAGCCCGCGGCCAAGGCCTAGGCACGCAGCCAGCCCGCGGCCAAGGCCTAAGCACGTAGCCACCCCGCGGCGAAGGCCAAGGCCATGGCACCCAGCCACCCCGAGGCCAAGGAAAAGGCACTCACCCACCCCCAGGCCAAGGCCTAGGCACTCAGCCACCCCGCGGCCAAGGCCTAGGCACTCAGCCACCCCGCGGCCAAGGCCGCAAGTGCTGTCAGCTCACGGATCTTGGCCAACTTTCGCGGGTTCCGGAGCGGTGCGGGATTTAGGGGTGATGCATTAGATACGCTCGACAGTCGAACGCTGAAAATATGGGAGTTGATTCCGAGGTCCGAACCTCGCTTTACGGCCGATTTACCGAGGGTGCGGGGCGAAAAGGGGACGAAACGTGCCGCATAATTGGTCCGATTGTGTAAGCGCTGGGCGGGCCTCCTCACGGCGCAAGTACTGTTTTCCGCTTGAAGAAATCACGAAAACACGCGGAGGCTCCCTGCGCCCACTTTTCCATTGAGGCCAAAACCGTGAGCTATAGCACACAAATTGTGGCCAAATTCACGCGCTTCGGGCGGCGGGGATTTTGGGCTCGCGGTCGGGTTTTGTGGTAGTCGGTGGGGAGAAAACGGAATACACCCGAGCTCCTAAAAACTCGTTATACGGCCATTTTACCGGCAGCTAACGGGTGCCCAAATGGGTGGGCTAACTCGTCCGATTCAGGAAAAACTGGAGAAAGAAGTGGAAGGTAGGGTGGATCTCAGTTTTGGTCCAAGAATACGAAGAAACGGCGAGGACCGTGCTCACATAATGGCTAAATGCTCGCCCGCTGCCAAGGCCAAGGCACGCAGGCAAGGCATGTCCCGCAGCTCCCTATCCTTGCCTCAGAGGGGGCCCGAGTGTGTGTTTTGTGTGCGTGAGATGACCTGCCTTGGTCGCGAGCATGTGCTGCATTTCGAGTAAGGCACGGAGCCAGCCCGGGCCAAGGCCAAGGCCGAGGCACGCAGCCACCCCAGTCGGGGCCAAGGGCAAGGGGACGCTGGCCCAGCCCGCAGCCAGCCCTTGGCCAAGGCCTAGGCACGCAGCCAGCCCGCAGCCAAGGCCTAGGCACGCAGCCAGCCCGCGGCCAAGGCCTAGGCACGCCGCCAGCCCGCGGCCAAGGCTAAGGCACGCAGCCACCCCCGTGGCCAAGGCTAGTTGGCACGATCTTGAGCCACCCGTGGCCGGGATTCAGGCACGCAGCCACCCCCAGGCCAAGGCCTAGGCACGATGCCACCCCATGGCCATTTAAAGGCTGTAAAACCACGCCAGCCCAAAATCCCACGCCGCCCCAAACGTGAAATTTGGCCACAATCGTGTGCTATATCTCACGGATTTTGGCCTTTTCCGCAGGAACAAATGGGGGCAGGGCCTCCCGCATTATTTTCACCATTTGTTCGAATGGAAAACCGCCTTGGCACTTGGCCGTGAGGAGGCGGTGCCCAGGCCAATTGGCCTTGGGGTCGCTTGCCATCCCCTTTTCGCCCCGCACGCTTGGTAAATCAGCAGTATCGCTGCTTTTTCCGACCTTGGCCTTCGCGACGATCTAATGCATCACCCTTGGCTGCACCGCCCGGTGGCGGCGACTGCAGGCCTTGGCCTTGGCGGGGTGGCTGGGTGCCATGGCCTTGCCTTGGGTGCCTTGTCCTGGTCAAGGGGTGACGCGTGCCTTGGCCTTGGCCACGGGTGGCTGCGAGCTGCCTTGGCCGCGGGCTGGTCCGTGAATTGCTCGAAATGCAGCACATTTCGCAACCAAGGCAGGTCGCACACTCACGCACACACAACACACACTGGCTGCGATCCCGAGGCAAGGATAGGGAGCTCAAACGCCTTGGCCATGGTGGCTGCGTGCCTTAGCCTTGGCCGCAGGCGAGCATTTGGCCAAAATGTGAGCACACGGTCCCCGCCGCTTGCTTCGTTTTCTTGGACCAAAAACTGAGATCCACACCTACCTTCCACTTCTTTTTCCGGTTTTGCCTGAATCGACGAGTTGGCCCACCCATTTGGGCACCCGCTTGCTGCCGTGAAATGGCCGTGAAACGAGTTTCGAGCTCGGAATTGATTCCGCTTTCCCCCGCCTCCGACTGCGACCAGACGCGACCACCCCCGCCCAAAATGCCACGCCGCCTCCAAAAACATTTAAGGCCGCCAACCGTGTGCTATGGCTCACTGATTTTGGCCTTTTCCGCGGGAAAATGGGCGCAGGGCCTCGCGCATTATTTTCGCCATTTCTTTGAGCGTAAAACAGTACTTGCGCTGAGGAGGCCCCCGCCCAGTTCTACCACAATCGACCAATTCGAGGGCACGTTGTCCCTTTTCGCACTTCCCCTTTGGTAAATCGGTCGAACGAGGTTCGACCTCGAATCGACTTTTTCCGACGTTGATTGTCGCATTATCTAATGCATCACCCAAAATGCCGCACCGCCCGGAAACGAAAGTTGGCAAAGATCCTGAGCTACAGCACAGCCTTGGCCTTGGCCGCTGGGTGGCTGCGGCCTTGGCCTTGGGCCTTGGGTGCAATGGCCTTCAGGTCAGCCTGCTGGGTGCCTTGGCCGTGGCTGGCTGGGAGCCATGGCTGGCTGGGTGGGTGCCTTGCTCCAAATGCAGCACATGCTCGCTGGACTCGAAATGCACGCTGCACGCACACACTCACGCACACACAACACACACTCGGCCCGCGCTCCCGAGACAAGGATAGGAGCCGAGCGTGGCCCCTCGCACTTGGCCTTGGCCGCGGGTGGCTGCGTGGCTTTGTCCTTGGCCGCTGGGCGAGCCTTTGGCAAAAATGTGAGCACACGGTCCTCGCCGCTTCTTAGTATTCTTGACCAAAAAGTTGAGATCCACACCTACCTTCCACTTCTTTCTCCGGTTTTTGCCTGAATCGACGAGTTGGCCCACCCATTCGCTGCCGGTAAATGGCCGAAACGATTTTCGGAGCCTCGGAATTGATTCGGTTTTCTCCCACCTGACTCCCACCAAACCTGACCACGCCAGCCCAAAATCCCACGCCACCCCGAAAGCAAAATGGCCACAATCCGCTTGCTATAGCTCACGGATTTTTGGCCTTTTCTTGCGAGGAAAATGGGCGCAGGGCCTCCCGCATTATTTTTGCCATTTCTTTGAGCAGAAAACAGTACTTGCTCCGTGAGGAGGCCCCCGCCCAAGTTCTACCACAATCGGACAAATTCGGGAGGGCACGTTTCATCCCCTTTTCTCACCCCACGCTCGTAAATCGGCCGTAAACGAGGTTCGGACCTCGAATCGACTCGCTTTTTCCAATTTGACTGTTGCGACGTATCAATGCATCACCCAAAAATCCCTCACCACCCCGAAACGCAAAGTTGGCCAAGATCCTTGAGCTACAGCACACGGCCTTGGCCTTGGCCGCGGGGTGGCTGCGTGCCATGCCTTGGCGGCTGGGTGGCTGGGTGACTTGGCCGGGCCTTGTGCCAGGCCTTGGCCGAGGGTGGCTGTGCGCCTTGGCCTTCAGGGTGGCTGCATGCCTTGCTTTGGGGCAGCCCGCTGGGTGGCTGGCCTTGGCCTGGCCACAATCCGTGTCCTATAGCTCATGGATTTTGGCCTTTTCCGGCGGAAAAATGGACGCAGGGCCTCCCGCATCATTTTCGCCATTTCTTCGGGTGGAAAACAGTACTTGCACCGTGAGGAGGCCCCCGGCCCAGTTCTACCACAATCGGACTAATTCACGGGCACGTTTTGTGACCTTTTCGCACCCTGCACGTTCGGTAAATCGGCCGTAAACCGAGGTTCGGACCTCGGATTTGGTTCCCGTCTTTTCCGACGTTCGACTGTCGTACGTATCTAATGCATCACGCGAAAGTCCCGCACCGCCCCGGAAACGCGAAAGTTGGCCAACATCCGCGAGCCACAGCACACGGCCTTGGCCTTGGCCACTGGGTGGCTGGGGCATGGCCTTGGCTTGGGTGTCGTGCCTTTGGCCTTGGCCGCTGGCTGGCTGCGTGCCAGCCGTTGGCCGCGGGCTTGGGTGCCATGACCTTGGCCTTGGGTGCCTTGGCCTTGGCCTTGGCCGCGGGTGGCTCCCCGCCTGGGTGCCATGGCCTTGGCTGGCTGGCTGGGTGCGTGCTTTGGCCTTGGCCTTGGCCGCGGGCTGGCTGGGTGCATGGCTTTGGCCTTGGGTGCCTTCGCCTTGGCAGCGGGGTGGACGCGTGCCTTGGCCTTGGCCACGGGGTGGTTGCGTGCCTTGGCCTTGGCCACGGGGTGGTTGCGTGCCTAGCCCTTGGCCGCAGGCTGGGTGGGTGCCATGGTCTTGGCCTTGGGTGCCATGCCCTTGGCCTTGGGTGCCTTGGCCTTGGCCGTGGCCGTAGGGTGGCTGCCTGCCTAGGCCTTGGCCTTGGGGTGGCTGCGTGCCTTGGCCTTGGCCGCGGGCTGGCTGCGTGCCTAGGCCTTGGCCGCGGGCTGGCTGGGTGCATGGCTTTGGCCTTGGGTGCCTTGGCCTTGGCAGCGGGGTGGACGTGTGCCTTGGCCTTGGCCACGGGGTGGTTGCGTGCCTTGGCCGCGGGCTGGCTCTGTGCCTTGCTCGAAATGCAGCATATGCTCGCGACCAAGGCACGTCGTACACTCTCACGCACACACAACACACACTCGGGCAGCGCTCCCGAGGCAAGGATAGGGAGCTCGAGCGTGGCCCTGTGCCTTGGCCTTGGCCGCGTGGTGGCTGCGTGGCTTGGCCTTGGCCGCGGGCAAGCATTTGGCCAAAATGTGAGCACACGGTCCTTCGTTTCTGTTTGGGAATCCATTCGCTGCCGGTAACATGGCCGCAAAACGAGTTTCGGAGCTCAGAATTGGATTGAATTTTCTCACGCCGCCGACTCCCACCAAAGCCGACCACGCCAGCTGAAAATCCCACGCCGCCCCCAGATCGCGAAATTTGGCCACATTCCGTGTGCTATAGCTCATGGATTTTGGCCTTTTCCAGCACAAAAAAGGGCGCAGGGCCTCCCGCATTATTTTCGCCATTTCTTCGAGCTGAAAACAGTACTTGCGCCGTGAGGCGGCCCCCGGCCCAGTTCTACCACAATCGGACAAATTCGCTGGCACGTTTCGTCCCCTTTTCGCACCCCCGCACGTTCGGTAAATCGGCCGTAAAACGAGGTTCGGACCTCGGAATCGACTCCCGCCTTTTCCGACGTTCGACTGTCGCACGTATCTAATGCATCACCCGAAAATCCCGCGCCGCCCCGGAAACGCGAAAGTTGGCCAAGATCCGCGAGCCACAGCACACGGCCTTGGCCTTGGCCTTGGCCGCGGGGTGGCTGGGTACCTTTGCCTTGGCCGCGGGCTGGCTGCGTGCCTAGGACTTGGCCGAAGGCTGGCTGGCTGCCATGGCCTTGGCCCCCGGGTGGCTTCGTGCCTAGGCCTTGGCCGCGGGGTGGACGCGTGCCTTGCCTTGGCCACGGGGTGGCTGCGTGCCTCGGCCTTTGCCTTGGCCGCGGGCTGGCTCCGTGCCTTGCTGGAAATGGAGCACATGCTCGCGACCCAGGCAGGTCGGACACTCTCACGCACACACAACACACACTCGGCCCGCGCTCCCGAGGCAAGGATAGGGAGCTCGAGCGTGGCCCTGTGCGTTGGCTTTGGCCGCGGGCTAGCATTTGGCCAAAATGTGAGCACACGGTCCTCGCCGTTTTTTTCGTATTCTTGGACTAAAAACTGAGATCCACACCTACCTTCCACTTCTTTCTCCAGTTTTTCCTGAATCGAACGAGTTGGCCCACCCGTTCGCTGCCGGTAAAGTGGCCGTAAAATGCGTTTCGGAGTTCAGAATTGGATTCCGTTTTCTCCAGCCACTGACTCCCACCAAACCCGACCACGCCAGCCAAAATCCCACGCCCCCCCGAAACGCGAAATTTGGCCACAATCCGTGTGCTATAGCTCACGGATTTTGGCCTTTTGCAGCGAGCAAATGGGCGCAGGCCCTCCCCCATTATTTTTGCCATTTTTTTCAAGCGGAAAACAGTACTTGCACCGTGAGGAGGCCCCCGACCCAGTTCTACCACAATCGGACCAATTCACGGGCACGTTTCGTCCCCTTTTCGCACCCCCGCACCCTCTGTAAATCAGCCGTAACACGAGGTTCGGACCTCGAAATCGACTCCCCTCTTTTCCGACGTTCGACTGTAGCACGTATCTAATGCATCACCCCAAAATCCCGCACCGCCCTGGAAACGCGAAAGTTGGCCAAGATCCGTGAGCTACAGCACACAGTCTTGGCCTTGGCCGTGGGGTGGCTGGGTGCCATGGCCTTGGCCTCGGGCTCGGGGTGGCTGTGGGCCAAGGCCTTGGCCGCGGGCTGGCTGCGTGCCTAGGCCTTGGCCGCAGCCCGGCTGGGTGCCATGGCCTTGGCCGCGGGCTGGCTCCGTGCCCGGCTCGAAATGCAGCACATGCTCGCGACCAAGGCAGGTCGCACACTCTCACGCACACATAACACACACTCGGGCTGCGCTCCCGAGGCAAGGATAGGGAGCTCGAGCGTGGCCCTGTGCCTTGGCCTTGGCCGCGGGGTGGCTGTGTGGCTTGGCCTTGGCCGCGGGCGAGCATTTGGCCAAAATGTGAGCACACTGTCCTCGCCGTTTCTTTGTATTCTCGGACCAAAAACTGGGATCCACTCCTACCTTCCACCTCTTTCTCCGGTTTTTCCTGAATTGGACGAGTTGGCCCACCCATTCGCTGCCGGTAAAATAGCCGTAAAACGACTTTCGGAGCTCGGAATTGGATTCCGTTTCCTCCCGCCACCGACTCCCACCAAACCAGACCACGCCAACCCAAAATCCCACACCGCCCCCGAAACTCGAAATTTGGCCACAATCCGTGCGCTATAATGGTCACAGATTTTGGGCTTTTCCGGCGGAAAAATGGGCGCAGGGCCTCCCGCATTATTTTTGCCATTTTTTCGAGCAGAAAACAGTACTTGCACAGTGAGGAGGCCCCCGGCCCAGTTCTACCACAATCGTACCAATTTCCGGGCACGTTTCGTCCCCTTTTCGCACCCCCGCACGTTCGGTAAATCGGCCGTAAAATGAGGTTCGGACCTCGGAATCGAATCCCTTCTTTTCCGACGTTCGACTGTCGCACATATCTAATGCATCACCCAAAAATCCCGCACCGCCCCAGAAACGCGAAAGTTGGCCAAGACCCGCGAGCCGCAGCACACGGCCTTGGCCTTGGCCGCTGGGTGGCTGGGTGCCATGGCCTTGGCCGCGGGGTGGCTGGATACCTTGGCCTTGGCCGCGGGCGGGCTGCATGCCTAGGCCTTGGCAGCGGGCTGGCTGCTTGCCTTGCTCGAAATGCAGCACATGCTCGCGACCAAGGGATGTCGCACACTGTCACGCACACACAACACACACTATGGCTGCGATCCTGAGGCAAGGATAGGGAGCTCGAGCGTGGCCCTGTGCCATAGCCTTGGCCGCGGGCGAGCATTTGGCCAAAATGTGAGCGCACGGTCATCGCCGTTGCTTCGTATTCTTGGATCAAAAACTGAGATCCACACCTACCTTCCACTTCTTTCTCCAGTTTTGCCTGAATCGGACGAGTTGGCCCACCCGTTCGCTGCCGGTAAAATGGCCGTAAAACGAGTTTTGGAGCTCGGAATTGGATTCTGTTTCCTCCCGCCACCGACCCCCACAAAACCCGACCATGCCAGCCCAAAATCCCACGCCGCCTCCGAAACACGAAATTTGGCCACAATCCGTGTGCTATAGCTCACGGATTTTGGCCTTTTGCGGAGGACAAATGGGCGCAGGGCCTCCCGCATTATTTTCGCCATTTCTTCGAGCGGAAAACAGTACTTGTGCAGTGAGGAGGCCCCCGGCCCAGTTCTACCACAATCGGACCAATTCGCGGGCACGTTTCGTCCCCTTTTCGCAGCTCCGCACCCTCGGTAAATCGGCCGTAAAACGAGCTTCGGACCTCGAAATCGACTCCCCTCTATTCCGACGTTCGACTGTCGCACGTATCTAATCCATCACCCAAAATCCCGTACCGCCCCGGAAACGCGAAAGTTGGCCAAGATCCGTGAGCTACAGTACAAGGCCTTGGCCTTGGCCCAGGGGTGGCTGGGTGCCATGGCCTTGGCCGCGCGGTGGACGCGTGCCTTGGCCTTGGCCACGAGGTGGCTGTGTGCCTCGGCCATGGCCTTGGCCGCGGGCTCGCTCTGTGCCTTGCTTGAAATGCAGCACATGGTCGCGACCACGGCAGGTCACACACTCTCACGCACACACAACACACACTCGGGCCGCGCTCCCGAGGCAAGGATAGGGAGCTCGAGCGTGGCCCTGTGCCTTGGCCTTGGCCTTGGGATGGCTACGTGGCTTGGCCTTGGCCGTGGGCGAGCATTTGGCCAAAATGTGAGCACACGGTCCTCGCCGTTTCTTCGTATTCTTGGACCAAAAACTGAGATCCACACCTACCTTCCACTTCTTTCTCTGGTTTTGCCTGAATCGGACGAGTTGGCCCACCCGTTTGGGCACCCATTCGCTGCCGGTAAAATGGCCGTAAAACGAGTTTCGGAGCTCAGAATTGGATTCCGTTTTCTCCCGCCACCGACTCCCGCCAAACCCGACCACGCCAGCCCAAAATCCCACGCTGCCCCGGAAACGCGAAATTTGGCCACCTTCCGTGTGCTATAGCTCACGGATTTTGGCCTTTTGCGGTGGAAAAATGGGCGCAGTGCCTCCCACATTATTTTTGCCATTTCTTCGAGCGAAAAACAGTACGTTCGCCGCAAGGAAGCCCCCGGCCCAGTTCTACCACAATCGGACCAATTCGCAGGCACGTTTCGCCCCTTTTCGCACCCCCGCACCCTCGGTAAATCGGCCGTAAAACGAGGTTCGGACCTCGAAATCGACTCCCCTCTTTTCCGACGTTCGACTGTCGCACGTATCTAATGCATCACCCCAAAATCCCGCACCACCCCGGAAACGCGAAAGTTGGCTAAGATCCGTGAGCTACAGGACACGGCATTGCCCTTGGCCGTGGGGTGGCTGCGTGAGTAGGCCTTGGCCGCGGGGTGGATGGGTGCCAGGGCCTTGACCTTGGCCTCGGGGTGGGTGCGTGCCAAGGACTTGGCCGCGGGCTGGCTGCGTGCCTTGGCCTTGGCCGCGGGCTGGCTGCGTGCCAAGGCCGTGGCCGCGGGCTGGCTGGGTGCCATAGCCTTGGCCGCGGGCTGGCTGGGTGCATGGCCTTGGCCGCGGGGTGGACGCCTGCCTTGGCCTTGGCCACAAGGTGGCTGCGTTCCTCGGCCTTGGCCTTGGCCGCGGGATGGCTCCGTGCCTTGCTCGAAATGCAGCACATGCTCGCGACCAAGACAGGTCGCACACACAACACACACTCTGCTACCGAGGCAAGGATAGGGAGCACACACCCTGTGCCTTGGCCACACGCGGGGGGCCGTGCTTGGCCCCGAGGCAGCAGGAAATGGGAGCACACTGCGTGGCCCTGTTCTTGTATTCTTGACCAAAAACTGAGATCCACACCTACCTTCCACTTGTTTCTCTGGTTTTGCCTGAATTGGACGAGTTGGCCCATCCGTTTGGGCACCCGTTCGCTGTCGGAAAAATGGCCGTAAAATGAGTTTCGGAGCTCAGAATTGGATTTCGTTTTCTCCCGCCACCGACCCCCACCAAACCCGACCACGCCAGCCAAAAATCCCACGCCGTCCCTGAAACGCAAAATTTGGCCACAATCCGTGCGCGATAGCTCACGGATTTTGGCGTTTTCCGGCGGAAAAATGGGCGCAGGGCCTCCCGCATTATTTTTGCCATTTCTTCGAGCAGAAAACAGTACTTGCGCCGTGCGGAGGCCACCGGCCCAGTTCTACCACAATCAGACCGATTTACGGGCATGTTTCCTCCCGTTTTTGCACCCCTGCACTTTCAGTAAATCTGCCGTAAAACTAGGTTCGGACCTCGGATCGACTCCCGTCTTTTCCGACGTTCGACTGTCGCATGTATCTAATGCATCACCCCAAAATCCCGTACCGGCCCGGAAACGCGAAAGTTGGCCAAGATCTGTGAGCTACAGCACACGGCCTTGGCCTTGGCCGTGGGGTGGCTGCGTGCCTAGGCATTGGCCTTGGCCACGGGGTGGCTGCGTGCCTTGGCCTTGGCCGTGGGCTGGGTACGTGCCTAGGCCTTGGGCGCGGGCTGGCTACGTGCCTAGGCCGTGGCCACGGGCTGGCTGCGTGCCCAGACCTTGGCCGCGAGCTTGCTGGGTACCATGGCCTTGGCCGTGGGATGGACGCGTGCCTTGGCCTTGGCCACGGGGTGGCTGCGTGCCTCGGCCTTGGCCTTGGCGCCATGCCTTGCTCGAAATGCAGCACATGCTCGTGACCAAGGCAGGTCGCACACTCTCACGCACACATAACACACACTCGGGCTGCCATCCCGAGGCAAGGATAGGGAGCTCGAGCGTGGCCCTGCGCGATAGCCTTGGCCGCGGGCGAGCATTTGGCCAAAATTTGAGCACACGGTCCTCACCGTTGCTTTGTATTCTTGGACCAAAAACTGAGATCCACACCTACCTTCCACTTTTTTCTCCGGTTTTGCCTGTATCGGACGACTTGGCCCACCCGTTTGGGCACTTGTTCGCTGCCGGTAAAATGGCCGTAAAACGAGTTTCGGAGTTTGGAATTGGATTCCGTTTTCTCCCGCCACCGACTCCCACCAATGCTGACCACGCCAGCTCAAAATCCCACGCCGACCCGAAACGCAAAATTTGGCCACAATCCTTGTGCTATAGCTCATGGATTTTGGCCTTTTCCGGCGGAAAAATGGGCGCAGGGCCTCACGCATTATTTTTGCCATTTCTTCGAGCGGAAAACAGTACTTGCGCCGTGAGGAGGCCCCCGGCCCAGTTCTACCACAATCGGACCGATTCGCGGGCACGTTTCGTCCCATTTTCGCACCCCTGCACTTTCGGTAAATCGGCCGTAAAACTAGGCTCGGACCTCGGATCGACTCCCGTCTTTTCCGACGTTCGACTGTCGTACGTATCTAATGCATCACCCCAAAATCCCATACCGGCCCGGAAACGCGAAAGTTGGCCGAGGTCCGTGAGCTACAGCACACGGCCTTGGCCTTGGCCGCGGGGTGGCTGCGTGCCTAGGCCTTGGCCTTGGCCACGGGGTGGCTGCATGCCTTGGCCTTGGCCGTGGGCTGGGTACGTGCCTAGGCCTTGGCCGCGGGCTGGCTGCGTGCCTAGGCCGTGGCCACGGGCTGGCTGCGTGCCCAGGCCTTGGCCGCGAGCTTGCTGGGTACCATGGCCTTGGCCGCGGGGTGGCTGCGTGCCTCGGCCTTGGCCTTGGCCGCGTGCTCGCCCCATGCCTTGCTCGAAATGCAGCACATGCTCGCGACCAAGGCAGGTCGCACACTCTCACGCACACATAACACACACTCGGGCTGCCATCCCGAGGCAAGGATAGGGAGCTCGAGCGTGGCCCTGCGCCATAGCCTTGGCCGCGGGCGAGCATTTGGCCAAAATTTGAGCACACGGTCATCGCCGTTGCTTCGTATTCTTGGACCAAAAACTGAGATCCACACCTACCATCCACTTCTTTCTCCGGTTTTGCCTGTATCGGACGAGTTGGCCCACCCGTTTGGGCACCTGTTCGCTGCCGGTAAAGTGGCCGTAAAACGAGTTTCGGAGTTCGGAATTGGATTCCATTTTCTCCCGCCACCGACTCCGTCCAATCCTGACCACGCCAGCCCAAAATCCCACGCCGACCCGAAACACAAAATTTGGCCACAATCCGTGTGCTATAGCTCACGGATTTTGGCTTTTTCCGGCGGAAAAATGTGCGCAGGGCCTCCCGCATCATTTTCGCCATTTCTTCGGGCGGAAAACCGTACTTGCACCGTGAGGAGGCCCCCGGCCCAGTTCTACCACAATCGGACCAATTCACGGGCACGTTTTGTCCCCATTTCGCACCCTGCACGTTCTGTAAATCGGCCGTAAAATGAGGTTCGGACCTCGGAATTGACTCCCGTCTTTTCCGACGTTCGACTGTCACGCGTATCTAATGCATCGCCACAATATGCCGCACCGCCTCGGAAACGCGAAAGTTGGCCAAGATCCGCGGGCCACAGCACACGGCC
The DNA here is from genome assembly GCA_030449905.1 of Luvunga scandens. Classification (NCBI taxonomy): domain Eukaryota; kingdom Viridiplantae; phylum Streptophyta; class Magnoliopsida; order Sapindales; family Rutaceae; genus Luvunga; species Luvunga scandens. Next base: position 176,464 of record JASUUG010000532.1, read on the forward strand.
TTGGCCTTGGCCGCGGGGTGGCTGGGTGCCTAGGCCTTGGCCTTGGGGTGGTTGGGTGCCCAGGCCTTGGCCTTGGCCACGGGGTGGCTCCTTGCCTTGGCCTTGGGCGCGGGCTGGCTGCGTGCATGGCCTTGGCCTTGGCCACGGGGTGGACACGTGCCTTCGCCTTGGCCACGGGGTAGCTGCGTACCTTGGCCGCGGGTTGGCTCCGTGCCTTGCTCGTAATGCAGCACATGCTCGTGACCAAGGCACATCGTACACTCTCACGCACACATAACACACACTCGGGCCGTGCTCCCGAGGCAAGGATAGGGAGCTCGAGCATGGCCCTGTGCCTTGGCCTTAGCCGCGCGGTGGCTGCGTGGCTTGGCCTTGGCCGCGGGCAAGCATTTGGCCAAAATGTGAGCACACAGTCCTCGCCGTTTATTCGTATTCTTGGACCAAAAACTGAGATGAACACCTACCTTCCACTTCTTTCTCCGGTTTTGCCTGAATCGGACGAGTTGGCCCACCCGTTTGGGCACCCGTTCGCTGTCGGTAAAATGGCCGTAAAACGAGTTTCGGAGCTCGGAATTGGATTCCGGTTTCCCCCGCCACCGACTCCCACCAAACCCAACCACGTCAGCCCAAAATCCCACGCCGCCCCCGAAACGCGAAATTTGGCCACAATCCGTGTGCTATAGCTCACGGATTTTGGCCTTTTCCGGTGAAAAAATGGGTGCAGGGCCTCCCACGTTATTTTCGCCATTTCTTCATGCGGAAATCAGTACTTGCGCCGTGAGGAGGCCCCCGGCCCAGTTCTACCACAATCGGACCAATTCGCGGGCACATTTCGTCCCCTTTTCGCACCACCGCACCTTCGGTAAATCAGCCGTAAAATGAGGTTCGGACTTCGAAATCAACTCCCCTCTTTTCCGACGTTCGACTGTCGTACGTATCTAATGCATCACCCCAAAATCCTGCACCGCCCCGGAAACGTGAAAGTTGGCCAAGATCCGTGAGCTACAGCACATGACCTTGGCGTTGGCCGCGGGGTGGCTGCGTGCCATGGCGTTGGCCGCAGGGTGGCTGGGTGCCTTGGCCTTGGCCGCGGGCTGGCTACGTGCCTAGGCCTTGGCTGCGGGCTGGCTGGGTGCCATGGCCTTGGCCTTGGCCGCGGGGTGGACGTGTGCCTTGGCCTTGGCCACGGGGTGGCTGCGTTCCTTGGCCACGGGCTGGCTCCGTGCCTTGCTCGAAATGCAGCACATGCTCACGACCAAGGCACATCGCACACTCTCACAGACACACAACACACACTCAGGCTACGATACCGAGGCAAGGATAGGGAGCTCAAGCGTGGCCCTGTGCCTTGGCCTTGGCCGCGGGCGAGCATTTGGCCAAAATGTGAGCACACGGTCCTCGCCGTTGCTTCGTATTCTTGGACCAAAAACTGAGATCCACACCTACCTTCCACTTCTTTCTCTGGTTTTGCCTGAATCGGAGGAGTTGGCCCACCCGTTTGGGCACCCGTTCGCTGCCGGTAAAATGGCCGTAAAACGTGTTTCGGAGCTCGGAATTGGATTCCGTTTTCTCCCGCCACTGACTCCCACCAAACCCGACCACGCCAGCCCAAAATCCCACGCCGCCCACGAAACGCGAAATTTGGCCACAATCCGTGTGGTATAGCTCATGGATTTTGGCCTTTTCCGGCGGAAAAATGGGCGCAGGGCCTCCCGCGTTATTTTCACCATTTCTTCGAGTGGAAAACAGTACTTGCACCGTGAGGAGGCCCCCGGCCCAGTTCTACCACAATCGGACCAATTCGCGGGCACATTTCGTCCCCTTTTCACACCACCGCACCTTCGGTAAATCGGCCGTAAAACGAGGTTCGGACCTCGAAATCAACTCCCCTCTTTTCCGACGTTCAACTGTCGTACGTATCTAATGCATCACCCCAAAATCCCGCACCGCCCCGGAAACGCGAAAGTTGGCCAAGATCCGTGAGCTATAGCACACGGCCTTGGCCTTGGCCGCGGGGTGGCTGCGTGCCTAGGCCTTCGCCGCGGGCTGGCTGTGTGCCTAGGCCTTGGCCGCGGGCTGGCTCCGTGCCTTGGCCTTGGCGTGGCTGCGTGCCTAGGCCTTGGCCTTGGGGTGGCTACGTGCCTTGGCCTTGGCCGCGGGCTGGCTGGGTGCATGGCCTTGGCCCTGGGTACCTTGGCCTTGGCCACGGGGTGGCTGTGTGCCTTCGCCTTGGCCGCGGGGTGGCTGTGTGCCTAGGCTTTGGCCTTGGGGTGGCTGCGTGTCTTGGCCTTGGCCTCGGCCACGGGGTGGATGTGTACCTTGGCCTTGGCCGCGGGCTGGCTGCGTGCCTAGACCTTGGCCTCGGGCTGGCGGGGTGCATGGCCTAGGCCTTGGCCGCGGGGTGGCTGCGTGCCTAGGCCTTGGCCGCGGGGTGGCTGCGTGCCTAGCCCTTGGACGCGGGGTGGCTGCGTGCCTAGGCCTTGGCCGCGGGGTGGCTGCGTGCCTAGCCCTTGGACGCGGGGTGGCTGGGTGCCATGGCCTTGGCCTTGGCCTCGGGGTGGCGGCGTGCCAAGGCCTTGGCCGCGGGCTGGCTGCGTGCCTAGGCCTTGGCCGCAGGCTGGCTGCATGCCTAGGCCTTGGCCGCGGGCTGGCTGGGTGCCATGGCCTTGGCCGCGGGGTGGACGCGTGCCTTAGCCATGGCCACGGAGAGGCTGCGTGCGTCGGCCTTGGCCTTGGCCGTGGGCTGGCTCCATGCCTTGCTCGAAATGCAGCACATGCTCCGAAACTCGTTTTACGGCCATTTTACCGGCAGCGAACAGGTGGGCTATCTCGTCCGATTCAGGAAAAACCAGAGAAGGAAGTGGAAGGTCGGTGTGGATCTCAGTTTTTGGTCCAAGAATACGAAGCAACGGCGAGGACCGTTTGCTCACATTTTGGCCAAATGCTCTCCCGCGGCCAAGGGTATGGCACAGGGCCACGCTCGAGCTCCCTATCCTTGCCTCTGGATCGCAGCCAAGTGTGTCTTGTGTATGCGTGAGAGTGTACGACGTGCCTTGGTAGCGAGCATGTGCTGCATTTCGAGCAAGGCACGGAGCCAGCACGCGGCCAAGACACGTAGCCACCCCGGGGCCAAGGCCAAGGCACGCGTCCACCCCGCGGCCAAGGACAAGGCACCCAAGGCAAAGGCCATGGCACCCAGCCACCCCGCGGCCAAGGCTAAGGCCGTGTGCTGTTGCTCACGGATCTTGGCCAACTTTCGTGTTTCCGGGGCGGTGCGGGATTTTTGGGTGATGCATTAGATACGTGCGACAGTCGAACGTCGGAAAAGACGGGAGTCGATTCTGAGGTCCGAACCTCGTTTTACGGCCGATTTACCGAGGGTACGGGGGTGCGAAAAGGGGACGAAACGTGCCTACGAATTGTTCCGATTGTGGTAGCACTGGCCGGGGGCCTCCTCACTGTGTAAGTACTGTTTTCCGCTTGAAGAAATGGCGAAAATAATGCGGGATGCCCTGCGCCCATTTTTCCGCCGGAAAAGGCCAAAATCCGTGAGCTATAGCACACGGATTGTGGCCAAATTTCGCGTTTCAGGGGCGGCGTGGGATTTTGGGCTGGCATGGTCGGGTTTGGTGGGAGTCGGTGGCGGGAGAAAACGGAATCCTATTCCGAGCTCCGAAACCCGTTTTATGGCCATTTTACCGGCAGCGAACGGGTGGGCGAAATCGTCCGATTCAGGCAAAACCGGAGAAAGAAGTGGAAGGTAGGTGTGGATCTCACTTTTTAGTACAAGAATACGAAGCAACGGCGAGGACCGTGTGCTCACATTTTGGCCAAATGCTCGCCCGCGGCCAAGGCTATGGCACAGGGCCACGCTCGAGCTCCCTATCATTGCCTCGGGATCGCAGCCCGAGTGTGTGTTGTGTGTGCGTGAGAGTGTGCGACGTGCCTTCGTCGCGAGCATGCGTTGCATTTCGATCAAGGCACGGAGCCAGCCCGCGGCCAAGGCACGCAGCCACCCCGTGGCCAAGGCCAAGGCACGCGTCCACCCCGCGGCCAAGGACAAGGCACCCTGTGGCCAAGGCCATGGCACCCAGCCATCCTGCGGCCAAGGCCTAGGCACGTAGCCAGCCCGCGGCCAAGGCCTAGGCACGCAGCCAGCCCGCGGCCAAGGCCTAGGCACGCAGCCAGCCCGCGGCCAAGGCCTTGGCACGCAGCCACCCCGCGGCCAAGGCCAAGGCCGTGTGCTGTAGCTCACGGATGTTGGCCAACTTTCGCGTTTCCGGGGCAGTGTGTGATTTTGGGGTGATGCATTAGATACGTGCGACAGTCGAACGTCGGAAAAAAGGGGAGTCGATTTTGAGGTCCGAACCTCGTTTTACGGCCGATTTACCGAGGGTGCAGGAGTGCAAAAAGGGGACGAAACTTGCCCTCGAATTGGTCCGATAGTGGTAGAACTAGGCCGGGGGCCTCCTCACGGCGCAAGTACTGTTTTCCATTCAAAGAAATGGCGAAAATAATGCGGGAGACCCAATGCCCATTTTTCTGCCGGAAAAGGCCAAAATCCGTGAGCTATAGTACAAGGATTGTGCCCAAATTTCGTGTTTCGGGGGCGGCGTGGGATTTTGGGCCGGCGTGGTCGGGTTTGGTGGGAGTCGGTGGCGGGAGAAAATGGAATCCAATTCTGAGCTCCGAAACTCGTTTTGCGGCCATTTTACCGGCAGCGAACGGGTGCCCAAACGGTGGGCCAACTCGTCCGATTCAGGAAAAACCGGAGAAAGAAGTGGAAGGTAGGTGTGGATCTCAGTTTTTGGTCCAAGAATACGAAGAAACGGCGAGGACTGTGTGCTAACATTTTGGCCAAATGCTCGCCCGCGGCCAAGGCCAAACCCCGTAGCCACCCCGCAGCGAAGGCCAAGGCACAGGGCCAGGCTCGAGCTCCCTATCCTTGCCTTGGGAGCGCGGCCCGAGTGTGTGTAGTGTGTGCGTGAGAGTCTGTGACCTGCCTTGGTCGCGACCATGTGCTGCATTTCGAGCAAGGCACGGAGCCTGCCCACGGCGAAGGCCAAGGCCGAGGCACGCAGCCACCCCGTGGCCAAGGCCAAGGCACACGTCCACCACGCGGCCAAGGCCATGGCACCCAGCCAGCCCGTGGCCAAGGCCATGGCACCCGAGCTCCGAAACTCATTTTACGGCCATTTTACCGGCATCGAACGGGTTGGCCAGCTCGTCCAATTCAGGCAAAACCGGAGAAAGAAGTGGATGGTAGGTGTGGATATCAGCTTTTGGTCCAAGAATACGAAGCAACGGCGAGGACCGTGTGCTCACATTTTGGCCAAATGCTCGCCCGCGTCCAAGGCCAAGCCACGTGGCCACCCCTTGGCCACGGCCAAGGCACGCGTCCACCCTGCGGCCAAGGCCATGGCACCCAGCCAGCCCGCAGCCAAAGCCTAGGCACACAGCCAGCCCGCGGCCAAGGCAGAGGCACCCAGCCACCCCGCGGCCAAGGCCAAGGCACAGGGCCACGATCGAGCTCCCTATCCTTGCCTCGGGAGCGCGGCCCGAGTGTGTGTTGTGTGTGCGTGAGAGTGTGCGACCTGCCTTGGACGCATCCACCCCGCGGCCAAGGCCAAGGCCGTGTGCTGTAGCTCACGGATCTTGCCCAACTTTTGCGTTTCCGGGGCGGTGCGGGATTTTGGGATGACGCATTAGATACGTACGGCGGTCGAACATCGGAAAAGACGGGAGTCGATTCCGAGGTCCGAACCCCATTTTACGGTTGATTTACTGAACGTGCGGGGGTGCGAAAAGGGAACGAAACGTGCCCGTGAATTGGTCCGTTTGTGGTAGAACTGGGCCGGGCGCCTCCTCACGGCGTAAGTACTGTTTTCCGCTCGAACAAATGCCGAAAATAATGCGGGAGGCCTAGCGCCCATTTTTCCACCGGAAAAGGCCAAAATCCATGAGCTATATAGCACACGGATTGCGGCTAAATTTCGCGTTTGGGGGGCGGTGTGGGATTTTGGGCTGGCGTGGTCGGGTTTGGTGGGAGTCGGTGGCAGGAGAAAACGGAATCCAATTCCAAGCTCCGAAACTCGCTTTATGGCCATTTTACCGGCAGAGAACGGGTGCCCAAACGGGTGGGGCAACTCCTCCAATTCAGGCCAAACCGGAGAAAGAAGTTGAAGATAGGTGTGGATCTCAGTTTTTTGTCCAAGAGTACGAAGGAACGGCGAGGACCATGTGCTCACATTTTGGCCAAATGCTCGCCCGCGGCCAAGGCACGCAGCCACCCCGCGGCCAAAGTCAAGGCATAGGGCCACGCTCGAGCTCCCTGTACTTGGCTCAGGAGCGCGGCCCGAGTGTGTGTTGTGTGTTCGTGAGAGTGTGCGACGCACATTTTAAATTAAATGTGAAATATTCAGATATGTTGTTTTGGAAATTAGTGTAATAATATGTGAAGAGAATATTCGGAGCTTTAACTCCAGCTTGAACCCTTAACATGGAGGTTGAAAATGCAAATAAATTTTCAAGCCTACCATTGAGACAACTTAAAATATCAATATGCAACTCACAAATAAAATTTATATTTGGATCTAAGATAAAAATTAATTATAAATCAAATAATTAACGATTTCACATCACAATTGGACATTTAAGTTGCTGCTTTCTGTGGTCAAATCCAAATTAAAATGTCTTATTGTTGAAAAAGGTTAGGGTTAAAAAATTCATGCTACAAAAAATGTGTGAAAACATAAGAGAAACACAAAATTAAGGGTCGGGAAAGCCCCCCAAGCTCCTACGGAACTTGACCGCCGCAATCGTCTCGAAAAGTTATGCAGTTTTAAAAGAAAAACACCTCAATCGGACCTCCAAACAAAAAGTTATCGAATTTCGAAGATTTCGACCCTTTCCAAATGGTCCCCCACGCGCCAATGACGCTAGAACGCACCATTTCTTTTAACTTAGTATAAAAGGGACCTTCAGTGCGTATTCCCGCACAAATGAAGCACACTTCAAAGGTTCTTGTTAACATGAGTAACTGATAAACTTGTCGTGCTGGCGTCATAGTGCTCCCATATATGGTTACTTTAGTTGGCACTTCTTAGTTTTGCTTAAAATTAACTGCCAGATCTTTTCAGTTGCAATCTTACAGAAATTGTGCTCTGCTGCTTCAATTGTACTTTCCCATGAGCGCTAGTATTAGCTTTTGTCTCCTGAAATAAGAAATAAAAGATGGTCTATATTTCTACATTTATAGTGAAGAATCAGCTCAAGTTGCTGAATATGAGGAGCATGAAGATGAATGAGAGTTGATTTTGTTGTCATCCATGGTTCTCTTTTGGATGCTTATCCACATTCACCGTTACTGCATTGCTGACAAACAAAACATGGTACAAATGTGACAACAAAACATTGAAGCCTGTAATTGTTGTCACTACTTGTTAGGGATCTTACACTTCAGTTATGAACCCAAATTCTTTACTCCTTCTCTCAAATCCCAAGGTTTGGATTGACTGTTGACTAGTTTGAGATTATCAGATTACCCATTTCATACATGTGCGTAAAATTGTTTACATTTGCACTTCATATTGCTTCACAAGTTTTTGGGTTAATAGCAAGGAACACTGAGCCAAATCATAGCTTGGGTTTGGGAAGGGGGAAAAAGCCATTAAATTAAAGTCGTTTAGGATACAAATTCACCCAAGGCCAAGGCGAAGGCACCCAAGGCCAAGGCCTAGGCACGCAGCCACCTCGCAGCCAAGGCCAAGGCCCAGGCACCCAGCCACCCCGCGGCCGGGGGCAAGGCAAGCAGACCTCCCGCGCGCGGGATCCACGGCAAATGCAGAAACCAGGCGGGGCCCAAGCGTCTGTCCGACTTTGTTTGGGTCGAAATATTAGGAGGTGACGTATTTCGACTGAAGTTATCTTACGGGACTGGAAATTGGGGAGAACAGCGCGGAAGCTCCGGGCCCCATTTTTCGGGCCAAAATGGCCAAAGACCGTGTGCTGTAGCTCACAGATCTGGGCCAACTTTCGCGTTTTTGGGGCAGTGTGGGATTTTGGGGTGATGCATTAGATACGTGCGACAGTCATACGTCGGAAAAGACGGGAGTCGATTCCGAGGTCCGAACCCCGTTTTACAGCCGATTTCATTGTTTACAACCGAACGTGCGGGGGTGCGAAAGGGGAATGAAACGTACCCGCGAATGGTTCCGATTGTGGCAGAACTGGGCTGGGGGCCTCCTCACGGTGCAAGTACTCTTTTCCGATCGAAGAAATGGCGAAAAAAACGCGGGAGGCCCTGGGCCCATGTTTCCCCCCGAAATGGGCAAAATCCGTGAGCTATAGCACACGGATTGCGGCCAAATTTCGCGTTTCCGTGGCGGCGTTGGATTTTGGGCTGGTGTTGTCGGTATTGGTGGGGGGTTGGCCACGGGAGAAAGCGGAACCCGATTCCGGGCTCCGAAACTAGTTTTGTGGCTATTTTTCCTGAGAGCGGCACTCTGTGCCGTGGCCGCAAACATGTGCTGCATTTTGACCAACGCCAAGGCACGCAGCCAGCCCCGCGGCCAAGGCCTAGGCACGCAGCCACCCGCGGCCAAGGCCAAGGCACCCAGGCGGCCCGCAGTGAAGGCCTAGGCACACGGCCACCCCGCGGCCAAGGCCAAGGCACGCAGCCCACCCGCGCGCGGCATCCAGGGCCAATGCAGGGCCCAAGCGTCTGTCCGACTTTGTTTGGGCTCAAAATTTCGGAGGTGACGTATTTCGACTGAAGTTATCTTATGGCACCGAAAATTTTTTCAAACACCGCGGAAGCTCCGGGCCCCATTTTTTGGGCCAAAATGGCCAAAGACCGTGTGCTGCAGCGCACGGATCTGGGCCAACTTTCGTGTTTCCGAGGCGGTAAGGGATTTTGGGGTTCTGCATTAGATACGTGAGACAGTCAAACGTCGAAAAAGACATGTGCTGCATTTCGAGCAAGTCTCGGAGCCAGCCCGTGGCCAAGGACGTGGCCCCCCCGTGGCCAAGGCCAACGCACGTGGACGCCCCGTGGCCAAGGCCTAGGCACCCAAGGCCAAGGCCATGGCACCCAGCCAGCCCGCGGCCAAGGCCTAGGCATGCAGCCAGCCCGCGGCCAAGGCCAAGGGACGCAGCCACCCCACGGCCAAGGCCAAGGCCATGGCACCCAGCCACCCCACGGACAAGGCCTAGGTACGCAGCAACCCCGCGCCCAAGGCCAAGACCGTCTGCTGTAGCTTACGGATCTTGGGCAACTTTCGCGTTTCCAGGGCGGTGCGGGATTTTGGGGTGATGCATTAGATATGTGCGACAGTCGAACATCGGAAATGACGGGAGCCGATTCCGAGGTCCGAACCCCGTTTTACGACCGATTTACCGAATGTGCGGGGGTGCGATAAGGGGACGAAACGTGCCCGTGAATTGGTCCGGTAGTTCTAGAACTGGGCCGGTGCCTCCTCACGGAGCAAGTACTGTTTTTCGCTCGAAGAAATGGCGAAAATAATGCGGGAGGCCCTGCGCGCATTTTTCCTCCGAAAAAGGCAAAAATCCGTGAGCTATAGCACACGGATTGCGGCCAAATTTCGCGTTTCGTGGGCGGCATGGGATTTTGGGCTGGCATGGTCGGGTTTGGTGGGAGTCGGTGGCGGGAGAAAACGGAATCGAATTCCGAGCTCCGAAACTCGTTTTACGGCCATTTTACCGGCAGAGAACGGGTGCCCAAACGGGTGTGCCAACTCGTCCGATTCAGGACAAACCGGAGAAAGAAGCGGAAGATAGGTGTGGATCTCAGTTTTTGGTCCAAGGATACGAAGCAACGGCGAGGACCGTGTGCTCACATTTTGGCAAAATGCTCGCCCGCCGCCATGGCCAAGGCACGCAGCCACCCCGCGGCCAAGGCCAAGGCCAAGGCACAGGGCCACGCTCGAGCTCCCTTTTCTTGCCTCGGGGGCATGGCCCGAGTGTGTTTTCTGTGTGCGTGAGAGTGTGCGACATGCCTTGGTCGCGAGGACATGCTGCATTTCGAGCAAGGCACGGAGCCAGCCCAGGCATGTGGCCACCCCGCGGCCAAGGCCAAGGCACAGGGCCACGCTTGAGCTCCCTGTCCTTGCCTCGGGGGCGCAGCCCGAGTGTGTGTTGTGTGTGCGTGAGAGTGTGCGACGTGCCTTGGTCGCGAGCATGTGCTGCATGTCGAGCAAGGCACGGAGCCAGGCCGCGGCCAAGGCCAAGGCTTGGCACGTGGCCACCCCACGGCCAAGGCCAAGGCACGCGGCCGCCCTGTCGCCAAGGCCTAGGCACCCAGGGCCAATGCCATGGCACCCAGCCAGCCCGCGGCCAAGGCCTAGGCACGCGGCCAGCCCGCGGCCAAGGCGAAAACACGCAGCCAGCCCGCGGCCAAGGCGAAAACACGCAGCCAGCCCGCGGCCAAGGCACATGGCCACCCCACGGCCAAGGACAAGGCACGCGGCCGCCCCGTGGCCAAGGCCTAGGCACCCAGGGCCAAGGCCTAGGCACCCAGGGCCAAGGCCATGGCACCCAGCCACCCCGCGGCCAAGGCCTAGGCACGCAGCCAGCCCGCGGCCAAGGCCAACGCCTAGGAACGCAGCCACCCCTCGACCAAGGCCAAGGCCGTGTGCTGCAGCTCACGGATCTTTGCCAACTTTTGGGTTTCCGGGGCAGTGCGGGATTTTGGGGTGATGCATTAGATATGTGCGACATTCGAACGTCGGACAAGAGGGGAGTCGATTTCGAGGTCCGAACCTCATTTTAGGCCCGATTTACCGAGGGTACGTGGGTGCGAAAAGGGGACGAAACGTGCCCGCGATTTGGTCCGATTGTGGTGGAACTGGGCCGGGGGCCTCTTCACGGTGCAAGTACTGTTTTCCGCTCAAAGAAATGGCGAAAATAATGCGGGAGGCCCTGCTCCCATTTTTCCGCCGGAAAAGGCCAAAATCCGCGAGCTATAGCTCACGGCTTGTGGCCAAATTTTGCGTTTCTGGGGCGGGGTGGCATTTTGGGCTGACGTGGTCGGGTCTGGTGGGAGTCAGTGGCGGGAGAAAACAGAATCCAATTCTAAGCTCCGAAACTCATTTTACGGCCATTTTAGCGGCACCGAACGGGTGCCCAAACGGGTGGCCCAGCTCGTCCGATTCAGGCAAAACCGGAGAAAGAAGTGGAAGGTAGGTGTGGATCTCAGTTTTTGGTCCAAGAATATGAAGAAATGGCGAGGACCGTGTGCTCACATTTTGGCCAAATGCTCGCCCGCGGCCAAGGCCAAGCCAAGCAGCAACCCCGCGGCCAAGGCCAAGGCACAGGGCCACGCTCGAGCTCCCTATCCTTGCCTAGGGAGTGAGGCCCGAGTGTGTGTTGTGTGTACATGAGACTGTGCGACCTGCCTTGGTCACGAGCATGTGCTGCATTTCGAGAAGGCACGGAGCCAGCCCGCGGCCAAGGCCAAGGCCGAGGCACACAGCCACCCCGTGGCCAAGGCCGAGGCACGCAGCCACCCCGTGGCCAAGGCCAAGGCACGCGTCCACCCCGCGGCCAAGGCCATGGCACACAGCCAGCCCGCGGCCAAGGACTAGGAACGCAGCCAGCCCGCGGCCAAGGCCTTGGCACGCAGCCACCCCGAGGCCAAGGCCAAGGCCATGGCACCCAGCCACCCCGCGGCCAAGCCATAGGCACGGAGCCACGCCGCGGCCAATGCCAAGGCCGTGTGCTGTAGTTGACAGATCTTGTCCAACTTTCGCGTTTCCGGGGCGGTGTGGGATTTTGTGGTGATGCATTAGATACGTGCGACATTCGAACGTCGGACAAGAGGGGAGTCGATTTCGAGGTCCGAACCTCATTTTAGGCCCGATTTACCGAGGGTACGTGGGTGCGAAAAGGGGACGAAACGTGCCCGCGATTTGGTCCGATTGTGGTGGAACTGGGCCGGGGGCCTCTTCACGGTGCAAGTACTGTTTTCCGCTCAAAGAAATGGCGAAAATAATGCGGGAGGCCCTGCGCCCATTTTTCCGCCGGAAAAGGCCAAAATCCGTGAGCTATAGCACACGGATTGTGGCCAAATTTCGCGTTTCGGGGGTGGCATGGTATTTTGGGCTGGCGTGGTCGGGTTTTGTGGGAGTTGGTGGCGGGAGAAAACGGAATGCAATTCTGAGCTCCGAAACTCGTTTTACGGCCATTTTACCGGCAGCGAACGGGTGCCAAAACGGGTGGGCCAACTCGTCCGATTCAGGCAAAACCGGAGAAAGAAGTGGAAGGTAGGTGTGGATCTCAGTTTTTGGTCCAAGAATACGAAGAAACAGCGAGGACCGTGTGCTCACATTTTGCCCAAATGCTCGCCCGCGGCCAAGGCCAAGCCATGCAGCCACCCCGCGGCCAAGGCCAAGGCACAGGGCCACGCTCGAGCTCCCTATGCTTGCCTCGGGAGGGCGGCCCGAGTGTGTGTTGTGTGTGCGCGAGAGTGTGCGACCTGCCTTGGTCGCGAGCATGTGCTGCATTTCGAGCAAGGCACGGAGCCAGCCCGCGGCCAAGGCACGCAGCCACCCCGTGGCCAAGGCCAAGGCCCGCGTCCACCCCGCTGCCAAGGCCATGGCACCCAGCCAGCCCGCGGCCAAGGCCATGGCACCCAGCCAGCCCGCGGCCAAGGCCTAGGCACGCAGCCAGCCTACGGCCAAGGTTTAGGCACGCAGCCAGCCTGCGGCCAAGGCCTTCGCACGCAGCCACCCCGAGGCCAAGGCAAAGGCCATGGCACCCAGCCACCCCGCAGCCAAGGCCATGGAACCCAGCCACCCCGCGGCCAAGGCCAGGACCGTGTGCTGTAGCTCACGGATCTTGTCCAACTTTCTCATTTCCGGGGCGGTGCGGGATTTTTGGGTGATGCATTAGATACGTGCGACAGTCGAACATTGGAAAAGAGGGGAGTCGATTTCAAGGTCCGAACCGCGTTTTACGGCCGATTTACCGAGGGTGCGGGGGTACGAAAAGGGGACGAAACGTTCCCGCGAATTGGTCCGATTGTGGTAGAACTGGGCCAGGATCCTCCTCACGACGCAAGTACTGTTTTCCGCTCGAAGAAATGGCGAAAATAATGCGGGAGGCCCTGCACCCATTTTTCCGCCGCAAAAGGCCAAAATCCGTGAACTATAGCACACGGATTGTGGCCAACTTTCGCGTTTTCGGGGTGGCGTGGGATTTTGGGCTGCCGTGGCTGGGTTTGGTGGGAGTCAGTGGTGGGAGAAAACGGAATCCAATTCTGAGCTCTGAAACTCGTTTTACGGCCATTTTACCAGCAGCGAACGGTTGCTCAAACGGGTGGGCCAACTCGTCCGATTCAGGCAAAACCAGAGAAAGAAGTGGAAGCTAGGTGTGGATCTCAGTTTTTGGTCCGAGAATACGAAGAAACAGCGAGGACTGTGTGCTCACATTTTGGCCAAATGCTTGCCCGCGACCAAGGCCAAGCCACGCAGCCACCCCGCGGCGAAGGCCAAGGCATAGGGCCACGCTCGAGCTCCCTATCCTTGCCTCGGGACCGCGGCCCGAGTGTGTGTTGTGTGTGCGTGAGAGTGTGTGACGTGCCTTGGTCGCATGCATGTGCTGCATTTCGAGCAAGGCACGGAGCCAGCCCACAGACAAGGCACGCAGCGACCCCGTGGCCAAGGCCAAGGCACGCGTCCACCCCGCGGCCAAGGCCAAGGCACCCAAGGCCAAGGCCATGCACCCAGCCAGCCCGCGGCCAAGGCCTAGGCACACAGCCAGCCCGCGGCCAAGGCCTAGGCACACAGCCAGCCCGCGGCCAAGGCCTAGGCACACAGCCAGCCCGCGGCCAAGGCCTAGGCACACAGCCAGCCCGCGGCCAAGGCCAAGGCACGCAGCCACCCCGTGGCCAAGGCCAAGGCACGCGTCCACCCAAGGCCAAGGCCATGGCACCCAGCCAGCCCGCGGCCAAGGCCAAGGCACCCAGCCACCCCGCGGCCAAGGCCAAGGCCATGTGCTGTGCCTCGCGCATCTTGGCCAACTTTCGCGTTTCCGGGGCGGTGCGGGATTTTCGGGTGATGCATTAGATACGTTCGACAGTCGAACATAGGAAAAGACGGGACACGATTCTGAGGTCCGAACCTCATTTTACGGCCGATTTACCGAACGTGCAGGGGTGCGAAAAGGGGTCGAAACGTGCCCGCGAATTTGTCCGATTGTGGTAGAAGTTGGCCGGGGGCCTCCTCACGGTGCAAGTACTGGCATGCCTTGGCCTTGGCCACGGGGTGGCTAAGTGCCTTGGCCGCGGGCTGGCTCCGTGCCTTGCCCGAAATGCAGCACATGCTCGCGACCAAGGCAGGTCGCACACCCTCATGCACACACAACACACACTCGGGCCGCGCTCCCGAGGCAAGGATAGGGAGCTCGAGCGTGGCCCTGTGCCTTGGCTTTGGCTGCGGGGTGGCTGCATGGCTTGGCCTTGGCCGCGGGGTGGCTGCGTGGCTTGGCCTTGGCCGCAGGCGAGCATTTGGCCAAAATGTGAGCACACGGTCCTTGCCATTTCTTCGTATTCTTGGACCAAAAACTGAGGTCCGCACCTACCTTCCACTTCTTTCTCCGGTTTTGCCTGAATCGGACGAGTTGGTCCAACCGTTTGGGCACCCGTTCGCTGCCGGTAAAATGGCCGTAAAACGAGTATCGGAGCTCAGAATTGTATTCCGTTTTCTCCCGCCACTGACTCCCACAAAACCCGACCGCGCGAGCCCAAAACCCCATGCCACCCCCGAAATACGAAATTTGGGCACAATCCGTTTGCTATATAGCACACGGATTTGGGCCTTTTCCGGCGGAAAAGTGGGTGCAGGGCCTCCCGCATTATTTTCACCATTTCTTCGAGCCGAAAACAGTACTTGTGCCATGAGGAGGCCCCCGGCCCAGTTCTACCACAATCGGATCAATTCGCAGGCACGTTTAGTCCCCTTTTCGCACCCCCGCATGTTCGGTAAATCGGCCGTAAAATGAGGTTCGGACCTTGGAATCGACTCCCGTCTTTTCCGACGTTCGACTGTCGCACGTAACTAATGCATCGTCTGAAAATCCCGCACCGCCCCGGAAACACGAAAGTTGGCCAAGATCCTTGAGCTACAGCACACGGCCTTGGCCTTGGCCGTGGGGTGGCTGCGTGCCTAGGCCTTGGCCGCGGGGTGGCTGGGTGCCAAGGCCTTGGCCTCGGCCTCGGGGTGCATGCGTGCCAAGGCCTTGGCTGTAGGCTGGCTGGGTGCCATGGCCTTGGCTGTGGGCTGGCTGGGTGCCATGGCCTTGGCCGCGGGGTGGACGCGTGCCTCGGCCTTGGCCTTGGCCGCAGGCTGGCTCCGTGCCTTGCTCGAAATGCAGCACATGCTCGTGACCAAGGCAGGTCGCACAGTCTCACACACACACAACACACACTCGGGCCGCGCTCCCGAGGCAAGGATAGGGAGCTCGAGCGTGGCCCTGTGCCTTGGCCTTGGCCTTGGCCGCGGGGTGGCTGCGTGGCTTGGCCTTGGCCGCGGGCGAGCATTTGGCCAAAATGTGAGCACACGGTCCTCGCCGTTTCTTCGTATTCTTGGACCAAAAATTGAGATCTACACCTTCCTTCCACTTCTTTCTCCGGTTTTGCCTGAATCAGACGAGTTGGCCCACCCATTCGCTGTCGGTAAAATGGCCTTAAAACGAGTTTCGGAGCTCGGAATTGGATTCCGTTTTCTCCCGCCACCGACTCCCACCAAACCCGACCACGCCAGCCCAAAATCCCACGCCGCCCCCGAAACGTGAAATTTGGCCACGTGCTATAGCTCACGGATTTTGGCCTTTTCCGGCAGAAAAATGGGTGCAGGGCCTCCCGCATTATTTTCGCCATTTCTTCGAGTGGAAAACAGTACTTGTGCCGTGAGGAGGCCCCCGGCACAGTTCTACCACAATCGGACCAACTCGCAGGCACGTTTCATCCCCTTTTCGTACCCCTGCACTTTCGGTAAATCGGCCTTAAAACGAGGGTCAGACCTCGGAACCGACTCCCGTCTTTTCCGACGTTCAACTGTCGTACATATCTAATGCATCACCTGAAAATCCCGCACCGCCCCGGAAACGCGAAAGTTGGCCAAGATCCGCGAGCCACAGCAAAGGCCTTGGCCTTGCCCGCGGGGTGGCTGGGTGCCATGGCCTTGGCCGCGGGGTGGTTGGGTGCCATGGCCTTGGCCGCAGGGAGGCTGGGTGCCTTGGCCTTGGCCGCGGGCTGGCTGGGTGCCTAGGCCTTGGCCGCGGGCTGGCTGGGTGCCATGGCCTTGGCCACGGGCTGGCTGGATGCCATGGCCTTGGCCACGGGGCGGACGCGTGCCTTGGCCTTGGCCACGGGGCGGACGCGTGCCTTGGCCTTGGCCGCGGGCTGGCTCCGTGCCTTGCTCGAAATGCAGCACATGCTCGCGACCAACGCAGGTCGTGCACTCTCACGCACACACAACACACACTCGGGCCGCGCTCCCGAGGCAAGGATAAGGAGCTCGAGCGTGGCCCTGTGCCTTGGCCTTAGCCGCGTGGTGGCTGCGTGGCTTGGTTTGGCCGCGGGCGAGCATTTGCCCAAAATGTGAGCACACGGTCCTCGCCGTTTCTTCGTATTCTTGGACCAAAATTGAGATCCACACCTACCTTCCACTTCTTTCTCCAGTGTTGGCATAATCGTACGAGTTGGCCCACCCGTTTGGGCACCCGTTTGCTGCCGATAAAATGGCCGTAAAGCGAGTTTCGAAGCTCGGGATTGGATTCCGATTTCTTCCGCCACCAACCCCCACCAAACCCGACCACGCCAGCCCAAAATTCCACGCCGTCACCGAAACGCGAAATTTGGCCACAATCCGTGTGCTATAGCTCATGGATTTTGGCCTTTTCCGGCTGAAAAATGGGCGCAGGGCCTCCTGAATTATTTTCGCCATTTCTTCGAGCGAAAAACAGTACTTGCACCGTGAGGAGGCCCCCGGCCCAGTTCTACCACAATCGGACCAATTCGCGGGCACGTTTCGTCCCCTTTTCGCACCCCCGCACCCTCGGTAAATCAGCAGTAAAATGAGGTTCGGACCTCGGTATCGACTCCCCTCTTTTCCGACGTTCGACTGTCACACGTAACTAATGCATCGCCTGAAAATCCCGCGCCGCCCCGGAAACACGAAAGTTGGCCAAGATCCTTGAGCTACAGCACACGGCCTTGGCCTTGGCCGCGGGGTGGCTGCGTGCCTAGGCCTTGGCCGCGGGGTGGCTGGGTGCCATGGCCTTGGCCTCGGCCTCGGGGTGGATGCGTGCCAAGGCCTTGGGCACGGGGTGGCTGCGTGCCTCGGCCTTGGCCTTGGCCGCGGGCTGGCTCCGTTCCTTGCTCAAAATGCAGCACATGCTCGCAACCAAGGCAGGTCCCACACTCTCACGCACACACAACACACACTCGAGCCGCGCTCCCGAGGCAAGGATAGGGAGCTCGAGCGCGACCCTGTGCCTTGGCCTTGGCCGCGGGGTGCCTGCGTGGCTTGGCCTTGGCCGTAGGCGAGCATTTGGCCAAAATGTGAGCACACGGTCCTCGCCGTTTCTTCGTATTCTTGGACCAAAAACTGAGATCCACAACTACCTTCCACTTCTTTCTCCGGTTTTGCCTGATTCGGACGAGTTGGCCCACCCATTCGCTGCCGGTAAAATGGCCCTAAAACGAGTTTCGGAGCTCGGAATAAATTCCGTTTTCTCCCGCGACCGACTCCCACCAAACACGACAACGCCAGCCAAAAATCCCACGCCGCCCCCGAAACGTGAAATTTGGCCACAATCTGTGCGCTATAGCTCTCGGATTTTGGCCTTTTCCGGCGGAAAAATGGGCGCAGGGCCTCCCGCATTATTTTCGCCATTTGTTCGAGCGGAAAACAGTACTTGCGCCATGAGGAGGCCCCTGGCCCAGTTCTACCAGAATCGGACCAATTCGCGGCCACGTTTCGTCCCCTTTACGCACCCCTGCACGTTCGGTAAATCGGCCGTAAAACGAGGTTCGGACCTCGGAATCGACTCCCCTCTTTTCCGACGTTCGACTGTCGCACGTATCTAATGCGTCACCCCAAAATCCCGCACCGCCCCGATAACGCGAAAGTTGGCCAAGATCCGTGAGCTACAGCAGACGGCCTTGGCGTGGCTGCGTGCCTTGGCCTTGGCCTTGGCCACGGGGTGGCTGCGTGCCTTGGCCTTGGCCGCGGGCTGGCTGCGTGCCTAGGCCTTGGCCTTGGGTGCCTTGGCCTCGGGCGCGGGGTGGACGCATGCCTTGGCCTTGGCCACAGTGTGGCTGCGTGCTTTGGCCGTGGGCTGGCTCCGTGCCTTCCTCGAAATGCAGCACATGCTCGTGAACAAGGCACGTCATACACTCTCACGCACACACAACACACACTCGGCCCGCGCTCTGGAGACAAGGATAGGGTGCTCGAGCGTGGCCCTGTGCCTTGGCCTTGGCCGCGGGGTGGCTGCGTGGCTTGGCCTTGGCCGCAGGCGAGCATTTAGCCAAAATGTGAGCACACGGTTCTCGCCGTTTCTTCGTATTCTTGGACCAAAAACTGAGATCCACACCTACCTTCCACTTCTTTCAACGGTTTTCCCTGAATCGGACGAGTTGGCCCACCCATTCGCTGCCGGTAAAATGGCCTTAAAATGAGTTTTGGAGCTCGGAATTGGATTCCGTTTTCTCCCGCCACCGACTCCCACCAAACCCGACCACGCCAGCCCAAAATCCCACGCCGCCCCTGAAACTCGATATTTGGCCACAATCCATGTGCTATAGCTCTCGGATTTTGGCCTTTTCCGGCGGAAAAATGGGCACAGGGCCTCCCGCATTATTTTTGCCATTTCTTCGAGCGGAAAACAGTACTTGCACCATGAGGAGGCCCCCGGCCCAGTTCTACCACAATTGGACCAATTCACGGGCACGTTTCGTCCCCTTTTCGCACCCCTGCACGTTTGGTAAATTGGCCGTAAAACGAGGTTCGGACCTCGGAATCGACTCCCGTCCTTTCCGACGGTCGACTTTCGAACGTATCTAATGCATCGCCCCAAAAATCCGCACCGCCCCGGAAACGCGAAAGTTGGCCAAGATCCGTGAGCTACAGCACACGGCATTGGCCTTGGCCGCGGGGTGGTTGCGTGCCTAGGCCTTGGCCGCGGGCTGGCTGCGTGCCTAGGCCGTGGCCACAGGCTGGCTGCGTGCCCAGGCCGCGGCCAAGGCCTAGGCACGTAGCCAGCCCGCGGCCAAGGCCAAGGAACGCAGCCACCCCATGGCCATGGCCAAGGCACGTAGCCAGGCCTTGGCCGCGAGCTTGCTGGGTACCATGGCCTTGGCCGCTGGATGGACGCGTGCCTTAGCCTTGCCCACGGGGTGGCTGCGTGCCTCGGCCTTAGCCTTGGCCGCGTGCTGGCTCCATGCCTTGCTCGAAATGCAGCACAGGCTCGCGACCAAGGCAGGTCGCACACTCTCACGCACACATAACACACACTCGGGCTGCCATCCCGAGGCAAGGATAGGGAGCTCGAGCGTGGCCCTGCGCCATAGCCTTGGCCGCAGGCGAGCATTTGGCCAAAATTTGAGCACACGGTCCGCGCCGTTGCTTCGTATTCTTGGACCAAAAACTGAGATCCACACCTACCTTCCACTTCTTTCTCCGGTTTTGCCTGTATCGGACGAGTTGGCCCACCCGTTCGCTGCCGGTAATATGGCCGTAAAACGAGTTTCGGAGCTCGGAATTGGATTCCGTTTTCTCCCGCCACCAACTCCCACCAAACCCAACCACGCCAGTGGAAAATCACACGCCGCCCCCGAAATGCGAAATTTGGCCACAATCCGTGTGCTTAAGCTCACGGATTTTGGCCTTTTCCGGAGGAAAAATTGGCGCAGGGCCTCCCGAATTATTTTCGCCATTTCTTCGAGTGGAAAACAGTACTTACGCCGTGAGGAGGCCCCCGACCCAGTTCTACCACAATCGGACCAATTCGTGGGTACGTTTCGTCCCGTCTTTTCCGACGTTCGACTGTCGCACGTATCTAATGCATCACCCCAAAATCCCGCACCGCCCCAGAAACGCGAAAGTTAGCCAAGATCCGTGAGCTACAGCACACGGCCTTGGCCTTGGCCGCGGGGTGGATTCGTGTCTAGGCCTTGGCCGCGGGGTGGCTGGGTGCCATGGCCTTGGCCTTGGCCTCGGGGCGGCTGCGTGCCCAGGCCTTGGCCGCGGGCTGGCTGGGTGCCATGGCCTTGGCCGCAGGGTGGCTGCGTGCCTCGGCGTTGGCCGTGGCTGCGGGCTGGCTGGGTGCCATGGCCTTGGCCGCAAGGTGGCTGCGTGCCTCGGCGTTGGCCGTGGCCGCGGGCTGGCTGGGTGCCATGGCCTTGGCCGCAAGGTGGCTGCGTGCCTCGGCGTTGGCCGTGGCCGCGGGCTGGCTCCGTGCCGTGCTCGAAGTGCAGCACATGCTCGCGACCAAGGCAGGTCGCACACTCTCACGTACGAACATCACACACTCGGGCCACGATCCCGAGGCAAGAATAGGGAGCTCGAGCGTGGCCCTGTGCCTTGGACTTGGCCGTGGGGTGGCTACGTGGCTTGGCCTTGGCCGCGGGCGAGCATTTGGCCAAATTGTGAGCACGCGGTCCTTGCCATTTCTTCGTATTCTTGGACCAAAAACTGAGATCCACACCTACCTTCCACTTCTTTCTCCGGTTTTGCCTGAATCGGACGAGTTGGCCCACCCATTTGGGCACCCGTTTGCTGCTGGTAAAATGGCCGTAAAATGAGTTTCGGAGCTCGGAATTGGATTCTATTTTCTCCTGCCACCGACTGCCACCAAACCTGACCACGCCAGCCAAAAATTCCATGCCAGCCAAAAATCCCGCGCCACCCCCGAAACGCAAAATTTGGCCACAATCCGTGTGCTATAGCTCACTGATTTTGGCCTTTTCCGGCTGAAAAATGGGCGCAGGGCCTTCCGCATCATTTTCGCCATTTCTTCGGGCGGAAAACAGTACTTGCACCATGAGGAGGCCCCCGGCCCAGTTCTACGACAATCGGACCAATTGACGGGCACGTTTTTGCCCTTTTCGCACCCTGCACGTTCGGTAAATCGGCCGTAAACCAAGGTTCAGACCTCAGAATCGACTCCCATCTTTTCCGATGTTCGACTGTCGCGCGTATCTAATGCATCGCCAAAAATCCTGCACCGCACCGGAAACGCGTAAGTTGGCCAAGATCCGTAACCTACAGCACACGGCCTTGGCCTTGGCCGCGGGGTGGATTCGTGTCTAGGCCTTGGCCGCGGGGTGGCTGGGTGCCATGGCCTTGGCCTTGGCCTCGGGGTGGTTGCGTGCCTAGGCCTTGGCCGCGGGCTGGCTGCGTGCTTAGGCCTTGGCCGCGGGCTGGCTGGCTGCCATAGCCTTGGCCGTGGGCTGGCTGGGTGCCATGGCCTTGGCCGCAGGGTGGCTGCGTGCCTCGGCGTTGGCCGTGGCCGCGGGCTGGCTCCGTGCCGTGCTTGAAATGCAGCACATGCTCGCGACCAAGGCAGGTCTCACACTCTCACGCACGAACATCACACACTCGGGCCACGATCCCGAGGCAAGGATAGGGAGCTCGAGCGTGGCCCTGTTCCTTGGCCTTGGCCGTGGGGTGGCTACGTGGCTTGGCCTTGGCCGCGGGCGAGCATTTGGCCAAATTGAGAGCACGCGGTCCTTGCCATTTCTTCGTATTCTTGGACCAAAAACTGAGATCCACACCTACCTTCCACTTCTTTCTCCGGTTTTGCCTGAATCGGACGAGTTGGCCCACCCATTTGGGCACCCGTTCGCTGCCGGTAAAATGGCCGTAAAATGAGTTTCGGAGCTCGGAATTGAATTCTGTTTTCTCCTGCCACCGACTGCCACCAAACCTGACCACGCCACCCCCGAAACGCAAAATTTGGCCACAATCTGTGTGCTATAGCTCATTGATTTTGTCCTTTTCCGGCGGAAAAATGGGCGCAAGGCCTCCCGCATCATTTTCGCCATTTCTTCGGGCGGAAAACAGTACTTGCACCGTGAGGAGGCCCCCGGCCCAGTTCTACCACAATCGGACCAATTCACGGGCACGTTTTGTGCCCTTTTCGCACCCTGCACGTTCGGTAAATCGGCCGTAAACCGAGGTTCGGACCTCGGAATCGACTCCCGTCTTTTCCGA
Organism: Luvunga scandens; assembly: GCA_030449905.1. Lineage (NCBI taxonomy): Eukaryota > Viridiplantae > Streptophyta > Magnoliopsida > Sapindales > Rutaceae > Luvunga > Luvunga scandens. The sequence continues at coordinate 198,702 of JASUUG010000532.1, forward strand.
CGTTCAACTGTCGCGCGTATCTAATGCATCACCACAAAATCCCGCAACGCCCCCGAAAAGCGAAAGTTAGCCAACATCCGCGAGCCACAGCACACGGCCTTGGCCTTGGCGGCGGGGTGGCTGCGTGCCTAGGCCTTCGCCTTAGGGTGGCTGCGTGCCTCGGCCTTGGCCGAGGGCTGGCTGGGTGCATAGCCTTGGCCGTGGGTGCCTTGGCCATGGCCGCGGGGTGGACGCATGCCTTGGCCTTGGCCACAGGGTGGCTGCGTGCCTTGGCCGCGGGCTGGCTGCGTGCCTTGCTCGAAATGCAGCACATGCTCGTGACCAAGGCACGTCGCACACTCTCACGCACACACAACACACACTCGGGCCGCGCTCGCGAGGCAAGGATAGGGAGCTCGAGCGTGGCCCTGTGCCTTGGCCTTGGCCGCGGGGTGGCTGTGTGGCTTGGCCTTGGCCGCGGGCGAGCATTTGGCCAAAATGTGAGCACACGGACCTCGCCATTTCTTCGTGTTCTTGGACAAAAAACTGAGATCCACACATACCTTCCACTTCTTTCTCCGGTTTTGGCTGAATCGGATGAGTTGGCCCACCGGTGTGGGCACCCGTTCGCTGCCGGTAAAATGGCTGTAAAACGAGTTTCGAAGCTCAGAATTGGATTCCTTTTTCTCCCGCCACCAACTCCCACCAAACCCGACCACGCCATCGCAAAATCCCACGCCGCCCCCAAAACGCGAAATTTGGCCACAATCCGTGTGCTACAGCTCACGGATTTTGGGCTTTTCCTGCGGAAAAATGGGCGCAGGGCTTACCGCATTATTTTCGCCATTTCTTCGAGCGGAAAACAGTACTTGCGCCGTGAGGAGGCCCCCGGCCCAGTTCTACCACAATCTGAACAATTCGCGGGCACATTTCGTCCCCTTCTCGCACCCCTGCATGTTCGGTAAATCGGCCGTAAAACGAGGTTCGGACCTCGGAATCGACTCCCGTCTTTTCCGACGTTTGACTGTCGTACGTATCTAATGCACCACCCCAAAATCCTGCACCACCCCGGAAATGCAAAAGTTGGCCAAGATCCGTGAGCTACAGGACACGGCCTTGGCCTTGGCCGCGGCGTGGCTGCATGCCTAGGCCTTGGCCGCGGGCTAGCTGGGTGCATGGCCTTGGCCTTTGGTGCGTTGCCCACGGGCTGGCTCCGTGCCTTGCTCGAAATGCAGCACATGATCGCGACCAAGGCACGTCGCACACTATCACGCACACGCAACACACACTCAGGCCGCGCTCCCAAGGCAGGGATAGGGAGCTCGAGCGTGGCCCTGTGCCTTGGCCTTGGCTGGGGGGTGGCTGCGTGGCTTGGCCTTGGCCGCGGGTGAGCATTTGGAAAAAATGTGAGCACATGGTCCTCGCCGTTTCTTCGTATTCTTGGACCAAAAACTGAGATCCACACCTACCTTCCACTTCTTTCTCTGGTTTTGCCTGAATCGGACGAGTTGGCCCATCCCTTTGGGCACCCGTTCGCTGCCGGAAAAATGGCCGTAAAACGAGTTTCGGAGCTCAGAATTGGATTCCGTTTTCTCCCGCCACCGACCCCCACCAAACCCGACCACGCCAGCCAAAAATCGCACGCCGCCCCTGAAACGCAAAATTTGGCCACAATCCGTGCGCGATAGCTCACGGATTTTGGGCTTTTCCGGCGGAAAAATGGGCGCAGGGCCTCCCGCATTATTTTTACCATTTCTTCGAGCGGAAAACAGTACTTGCGCCGTGAGGAGGCCCCCGGCCCAGTTCTACCACAATCGGACCGATTCGCGGGCACGTTTTGCCCTTTTTTTGCACCCCTGCACTTTTGGTAAATCGGCCGTAAAACTAGGTTCGGACCTCGGATCGACTCCCGTCTTTTCCGACGTTCGACTGTCGCACGTATCTAATGCATCACCCCAAAATCCCGTACCGGCCCGGAAACATGAAAGTTGGCCAAGATCCATGAGCTACAGCACACGGCCTAGGCCTTGGCCGCTGGGTGGCTGCGTGCCTAGGCCTTGGCCTTGGCCACGGGGTGGCTGCGTGCCTTGGCCTTGGCCGTGGGCTGGGTACGTGCCTAGGCCTTGGCCGCGGGCTGGCTGCGTGCCTAGTCCGTGGCCACGGGCTGGCTGCGTGCCCAGGCCTTGGCCGCGAGCTTGCTAGGTACCATGGCCTCGGCCGCGGGATGGACGCGTGCCTTGGCCTTGGCCACGGGGTGGCTGCGTGCCTCAGCCTTGGCCTTGGCCGCGTGCTCGGCCCATGCCTTGCTCGAAATGCAACACATGCTTGGGACCAAGGCAGGTCGTACACTCTCACGCACACATAACACACACTCGGGCTGCCATACCGAGGCAAGGATAGGGAGCTCGAGCGTGGCCCTGCGCCATAGCCTTAGCCGCGGGCGAGCATTTGGCCAAAATTTGAGCACACGGTCCTCGCCGTTGCTTCGTATTCTTGGACTAAAAACTGAGATCCACACCTACCATCCACTTCTTTCTCCGGTTTTGCTTGTATCGGACGAGTTGGCCCACCCGTTTGGGCACCTGTTCGCTGCCGGTAAAATGGCCGTAAAATGAGTTTCAGAGTTCGGAATTGGATTCCATTTTCTCCCGCCACCGACTCCGCCCAATCCTGACCATGCCAGCCCAAAATCCCACGCCGACCCGAAACGTAAAATTTGGCCACAATCCGTGTGCTATAGCTCACGGATTTTGGCCTTTTCCGGCGGAAAAATGGGCTCAGGGCCTCCCGCATCATTTTCGCCATTTCTTCGGGCGGAAAACCGTACTTGCACCGTGAGGAGGCCCCCGGCCCAGTTCTACCACAATCGGACCAATTCACGGGCACGTTTTGTCCCCTTTTCGCACCCTGCACGTTCTGTAAATCGGCCGTAAAACGAGGTTTGGACCTCAGAATCGACTCCCGTCTTTTCCGACGTTCGACTGTCGCGCGTATCTAATGCATCGCCACAATATCCCGCACCGCCTCAGAAACACGAAATTTGGCCAAGAACCGCGGACCACAGCACACGGCCTTGGCCTTGGCCGCGGGGTGGCTGGGTGCCTGGGCCTTGGCCTTGGGGTGGTTGGGTGCCCAGGCCTTGGCCTTGGCCAAGGGGTGGCTGCGTGCCTTGGCCTTGGCCGTGGGCTGGCTGCGTGCATGGCCTTGGCCCTGGCCGCGGGGTGGACGCGTGCCTTCGCCTTGGCGACAGGGTAGCTGCGTGCCTTGGCCGCGGGCTGGCTCCGTGCCTTGCTCGTAATGCAGCACATGCTCGTGACCAAGGCGCGTCGTACACTCTCACGCACACATAACACACACTCGGGCCGTGCTCCCGAGGCAAGGATAGGGAGCTCGAGCATGGCCCTGTGCCTTGGCCTTCGCCGCGCGGTGGCTGCGCGGCTTGGCCTTGGCCGCGGGCGAGCATTTGGTCAAAATGTGAGCACACAGTCCTCGCCGTTTCTTCGTATTCTTGGACTAAAAACTGAGATGCACACCTACCTTCCACTTCTTTCTCTGGTTTTTCCTGAATCAGACGAGTTGGCCCACCCGTTTGGGCACCCGTTCGCTGCCGGTAAAATGGCCGTAAAACGAGTTTCGGAGCTCGGAATTGTATTCCGTTTTCTCCCGCCACCGACTCCCACTAAACCCAACCACGCCAGCCCAAAATCCCACGCCGCCCCCGAAACGCGAAATTTGGCCACAATCCGTTTGCTATAGCTCACGGATTTTGGCCTTTTCCGGCGAAAAAATGGGTGCAGGGCCTCCCGCGTTATTTTCGCCATTTCTTCATGCGGAAATCAGTACTTCCGCCGTGAGGAGACCCCGGCCCAGTTCTACCACAATCGGACCAATTCGCGGGCACATTTCGTCCCCTTTTCGCACCACCGCACCTTCGGTAAATCGGCCGTAAAACGAGATTCGGACCTCGCATCAACTCCCCTCTTTTCCGACGTTCGACTGTCATACGTATCTAATGCATCACCACAAAATCCCGCACCGCCCCGGAAACGTGAAAGTTGGCCAAGATCCGTGAGCTACAGTACACAGCCTTGGCCTTGGCCGCGGGGTGGCTGCGAGCCATGGCGTTGGCCGCGGGGTGGCTGGGTGCCTTGGCCTTGGCCGCGGGCTGGCTGCGTGCGTAGGCCTTGGCTGCGGGCTGGCGGGGTGCCATGGCCTTGGCCTTGGCCGCGGGGTGGACGCGTGCCTTGGCCTTGGCCACGGGGTGGCTGCGTTCCTTCGCCACGGGCTGGCTCCGTGCCTTGCTCGAAATGCAGCACATGCTCACGACCAAGGCACATCGCACACTCTCACGGACACACAACACACACTCGGGCTACGATCCCGAGGCAAGGATAGGGAACTCAAGCGTGGCCCTGTGCCTTGGCCTTGGCCGCGGGCGAGCATTTGGCCAAAATGTGAGCACACGGTCCTCGCCGTTGCTTCGTATTCTTGGACCAAAAACTGAGATCCACACCTACCTTCCACTTCTTTCTCCGGTTTTGCCTGAATCGGAGGAGTTGGCCCACCCGTTTGGGCACCCGTTCGCTGCCGGTAAAATGGCCGTAAAACGTGTTTCGGAGCTTGGAATTGTATTCCGTTTTCTCCCGCCACCGACTCCCACCAAACCCGACCACGCCAGCCCAAAATCCCACGCCGCCCACGAAATGCGAAATTTGGCCACAATCCGTGTGCTATAGCTCACGGATTTTGGCCTTTTCCGGCGGAAAAATGGGCGCAGGGCCTCCCGCATTATTTTCTCCATTTCTTCGAGCGGAAAACAGTACTTGCACCGTGAGGAGGCCCCCGGCCCAGTTCTACCACAATCGGACCAATTCGCGGGCACATTTCGTCCCCTTTTCACACCACCGCACCTTCGGTAAATCGGCCGTAAAACGAGGTTCGGACCTCGAAATCGACTCCCCTCTTTTCCGACGTTCGACTGTCGTACTTATCTAATGCATCACCCCAAAATCCCGCACCGCCCCGGAAACGCGAAAGTTGGCCAAGATCCGTGAGCTATAGCACACGGCCTGGGCCTTGGCCGCGGGGTGGCTGCGTGCCTAGGCCTTCGCCGCGGGCTGGCTGTGTGCCTAGGCCTTGGCCGCGGGGTGGCTGCGTGCCTAGTCCTTCGCCGCGGGCTGGCTGTGTGCCTAGGCCTTGGCCGCGGGCTGGCTCCGTGCCTTGGCCTTGGCGTGGCTGCGTGCCTTGGCCTTGGCCGCGGGCTGGCTGGGTGCATGGCCTTGGCCCTGGGTGCCTTGGCCTTGGCCGCGGGGTGGCTGTGTGCCTTGGCCTTAGCAGCGGGGTGGCTGTGTGCCTAGGCTTTGGCCTTGGGGTGGCTGTGTGCCTTGGCCTTAGCAGCGGGGTGGCTGTGTGCCTAGGCTTTGGCCTTGGGGTGGCTGCGTGTCTTGGCCTTGGCCTTGGCCACGGGGTGGATGTGTACCTTGGCCTTGGCCGCGGGCTGGCTGCGTGCCTAGACCTTGGCCTCGGGCTGGCGGGGTGCATGGCCTTGGCCTTGGCCGCGGGGTGGACGCGTGCCTTGGCCTTGGCCATGGGGTGGCTGCGTGCCTAGGCCTTGGCCGCGGGGTGGCTGCGTGCCTAGGCCTTGGCCTCGGGGTGGCTGCGTGCCAAGGCCTTGGCCGCGGGCTGGCTGCGTGCCTAGGCCTTGGCCGCAGGCTGGCTGGGTGCCATGGCCTTGGCCGCGGGGTGGACGGGTGCCTTAGCCTTGGCCACGGAGAGGCTGCGTGCATCGGCCTTCGCCTTTGCCGCGGGCTGGCTCCATGCCTTGCTCGAAATGCAGCACATGCTCCGAAACTCGTTTTACGGCCATTTTACCAGCAGCGAACAGGTGGGCCATCTCGTCCAATTCAGGAAAAACCGGAGAAGGAAGTGGAAGGTCGGTGTGGATCTCAGTTTTTGGTCCAAGAATACGAAGCAACGGCGAGGACCGTTTGCTCACATTTTGGCCAAATGCTCTCCCGCGGCCAAGGCTATGGCACAGGCAAAGGCCATGGCACCCAGCCAACCATCGGCCAAGGCCATGGCACCCAGCCACCGCGCGGCCAAGGCCATGGCACCCAGCCACCCCGCGGCCAAGGCTAAGGCCGTGTGCTGTTGCTCACGGATCTTGGCCAACTTTCGTGTTTCCGGGGCGGTGCAGGATTTTCGGGTGATGCATTAGATACATGCGACAGTCGAACGTCGGAAAAGACGGGAGTCGATTCCGAGGTCCGAACCTCATTTTACGGCCGATTTACCGAGGGTACGGGGGTGCGAAAAGGGGACGAAACGTGCCCGCGAATTGGTCCGATTGTGGTAGCACTGGCCGGGGGCCTCCTCACTGCGTAAGTACTGTTTTCCGCTCGAAGAAATGGCGAAAATAATGTGGGATGCCCTGCACCCATTTTTCCGCTGGAAAAGGCCAAAATCCGTGAGCTATAGCACATGGATTTTGGCCAAATTTCGCGTTTCAGGGGCGGCGTGGGATTTTGGGATGGCGTGGTCGGGTTTGGTGGGAGTCCGTGGCGGGAGAAAACGGAATCCTATTCCGAGCTCCGAAACTCGTTTTATGGCCATTTTACCGGCAGCGAACGGGTGGGCCATCTCGTCCGATTTAGGAAAAACCGGAGAAGGAAGTGGAAGGTCTGTGTGGATCTCAGTTTTTGGTCCAAGAATACGACGCAACGGCGAGGACCGTTTGCTCATATTTTGGCCAAATGCTTGCCCGCGGCCAAGGCTATGGCACAGGGCCACGCTCGAGCTCCCTATCATTGCCTCGGGATCGCAGCCCGAGTGTGTGTTGTGTGTGCGTGAGAGTGTGCGACGTGCCTTCCTCGCGAGCATGCACTGCATTTCGATCAAGGCATGCAGCCAGCCCGCGGCCAAGGCACGCAGCCACCCCGTGGCCAAGGCCAAGGCACGCGTCCACCCCGCGGCCAAGGACAAGGCACCCAAGGCCAAGGCCATGGCACCCAGCCATCTTGGGGCCAAGGGCTAGGCACGCAGCCAGCCCGCGGCCAAGGCCTAGGCACGCAGCCAGCCCGCGGCCAAGGCCTTGGCACGCAGCCTCCCCGAGGCCAAGGCCAAGGCCATGGCACCCAGCCACCCCGCGGCCAAGGCCTAGACACGCAGCCACCCCGCGGCCAAGGCCAAGGCCGTGTGCTGTAGCTCACGGATGTTGGCCAACTTTCGCGTTTCCAGGGCAGTGCATGATTTTGGGGTGATGCATTAGATATGTGCGACAGTCGAACGTCGGAAAAAAGGGGTCCGAACCTCGTTTTACGGCCGATTTACCGAGGGTGCGGGAGTGCGAAAAGGGGACGAAACGTGCCCGCGAATTGGTCCGATTGTGGTATTACTGGGCCGGGGGCCTCCTCACGGCGCAAGTACTGTTTTCCACTCAAAGAAATGGCGAAAATAATGCGGGAGGTCCTGCGCCCATTTTTCTGCCGGAAAAGCCCAAAATCCGTGAGCTATAGCACACTAATTGTGGCCAAATTTCGCGTTTCGGGGGCAGCGTGGGATTTTTGGCTGGCGTGGTCGGGTTTGGTGGGAGTCAGTGGCCGGAGAAAACGGAATTCAATTCCGAGCTCCGAAACTCGTTTTACTGCCATTTTACCGGCTTCGAACGGGTGCCCAAATGGGTGGGCCAACTCGTCCGATTCAGACAAAACTGGAGAAAGAAGTGGAAGGTAGGTGTGGATCTCAGTTTTTGGTCCAAGAATACGAAGCAACGGCGACGACCGTGTGCTCACATTTTGGCCAAATGCTCGCCTGCGGCCAAGGCTATGGCACAGGGCCACGTTTGAGCTCCCTATCCTTGCCTCGGGATCCCAGCCCGAGTGTGTGTTGTGTGTACGTGAGAGTGTGCGACGTGCCTTGGTCACGAGCATGTGCTGCATTTCGAGCAAGGCATGGAGCCAGCCCGCGGCCAAGGCCAAGGCCGAGGCACGCAGCCACCCCGTGGCGAAGGCCAAGGCACGCGTCTACCCCGCGGCCAAGCCCATGGCACCCAGCCAGCCCGCGGCCATGGCCATGGCACCCAGCCAGCCCGCGGCCATGGCCATAGCACCCAGCCAGCCCGCGGCCAAGGCCTAGGCACGCAGCCAGCCCGCGGCCAAGGCCTAGGCACGCAGCCAGCCCGCGGCCAAGGCCTTGGCACGCAGCCACCCCGAGGCCAAGGCCAAGGCCATGGCACCCAGCCACCCCAAGGCCAAGGCCTAGGCACGCAGCCACCCCGCGGCCAAGGCCAAGGCCGTCTGCTGTAGCTCACGGATCTTGGCCAACTTTCGCGGTTCCGGAGTGGTGCGGGATTTTGGGGTGATGCATTGGATATGTTCGACAGTCGAACGTCGGAAAATATGGGAGTCGATTCCGAGGTCCGAACCGCGTTTTACGGCCGATTTACCGATGGTGCGGGGGTTCGAAAAGGGGACGAAACGTGCCTACGAATTGGTCCGATTGTGTAAGCGCTGGGGCAGGGCCTCGTCACGGCGCAAGTACTGTTTTCCGCTTGAAGAAATGACGAAAATAATGCGGGAGGCCCTGCGCCCACTTTTCCGCTGGAAAAGGCCAAAATCCGTGAGCTGTAGCACACAGACTGTGGCCAAATTACGCGTTTCGGGGGCGGCATGGGATTTTCGGCTCGCGTGATCGGGTTTGGTGGTAATCGGTGGCGGGAGAAAACGGAATACAATTCCGAGCTCCGAAACTCGCTATACGGCCATTTTACCGGCAGCGAACGGGTGCCCAAATGGGTGGGCCAACTCGTCCGATTCAGGCAAAACTGGAGAAAGAAGTGGAAGGTAGGTGTGGATCTCAGTTTTTGGTCCAAGAATACGAAGAAACGGCGAGGACCGTGTGCTCATATAATGGCCAAATGCTCGCCCGCCGCCAAGGCCAAGCCACACAGCCACCCCGCGGCCAAGGCCAAGGCACAGGGCCATGCTCGACCTCCCTATCCTTGCCTCAGGAGCGCGGCCCGAGTGTGTGTTTTGTGTGCGTGAGAGTGTGCGACCTGCCTTGGTCGCGAGCATGTGCTGCATTTCGAGCAAGGCACGGAGCTAGCCCGCGGCCAAGGCCATGGCACCCAGCCAGCCCGCGGCCAAGGCCTAGGCACGCAGCCAGCCCGCGGCCAAGGCCAAGGCACGCAGCCACCCCGCGGCCAAGGCCAAGGCACGCAGCCACTCCGTGGCCGGCTAGGCACTCAGCCACCCCCAGGCCGAGGCCTAGGCACGCAGCCACCCCGCGGCCATGGCCAAGGCTGTAAAACCACGCCAGCCCAAAATCCCACACCGCCCCCGAAATGCGAAATTTGGCCACAATCAGTGTGCTATATCTCACGGATTTTGGCCTTTTCCGGGGAAAAAATGGGCGCAGGGCCTCCCACATTATTTTCACCATTTGTTCGAGCGGAAAACCGTACTTGCGCCGTGAGGAGGCCCCCGGCCCAGTTCTACCACAATCGGACTAATTCGCGGGCATGTTTCGTCCCCTTTTCGCACCCCCGCACGTTCGGTAAATCAGCAGTATCGACTCCCGTCTTTTCCGACGTTCGACTGTCGCACGTATCTAATGCATCACCCGAAAATTCTGCACTGCCCCGGAAACGCGAAAGTTGGCCAAGATCTGCGAGCAACAGCACACGGCCTTGGCCTTGGCCGCGGGGTGGCTCGGTGCCATGGCCTTGGCCGCGGGGTGGCTGGGTGCCATGGCCTTTGCCTTGGGTGCCTTGTCCTTGGCCGCGGGGTGGACGCGTGCCTTGGCCTTGGCCACGGGGTGGCTGCGTCCCTTGGCCGCGGGCTGGCTCCGTGAATTGCTCGAAATTCAGCACATGCTCGCGACCAAGGCACGTCGCACACTCTCACGTACACACAACACACACTCAGGCTGCAATCCCGAGGCAAGGATAGGGAGCTCAAACGTGGCCCTGTGCCATAGCCTTGGCCGCAGGCGAGCATTTGGCCAAAATGTGAGCACACGGTCGTCGCCGTTGCTTCGTATTCTTGGACCAAAAACTGAGATCCACACCTACCTTCCACTTCTTTCTCCAGTTTTGCCTGAATCGGACGAGTTGGCCCACCCATTTGGGCACCCGTTCGCTGCCGGTAAAATGGCCGTAAAATGAGTTTCGGAGCTCGGAATTGGATTCCGTTTTCTCCCGCCACCGACTCCCACCAAACCCGACCACGCGGCCCAAAATGCCACACCGCCCCCAAAACGCGAAATTTGGCCACAATCCGTGTGCTATAGCTCACGGATTTTGGCCTTTTCCGGCGGAAAAATGGGCGCAGGGCCTCCCGCATTATTTTCTCCATTTCTTTGAGCGTAAAACAGTACTTGCACCGTGAGGAGGCCCCCAGCCCAGTTCTACCACAATCGGACCAATTCGAGGGCACGTTTCGTTCCCTTTCGTACTCCTGCACCCTCGGTAAATCGGCCGTAAAACGAGGTTCGGACCTCGAAATCGACTCCCCTTTTTTCCGACATTCGACTGTCGCACGTATCTAATGCATCACCCCAAAATGCTGCACCGCCCCGGAAACGCGAAAGTTGGCCAAGATTCGTGAGCTACAGCACACGGCCTTGGCCTTGGCCGCGGGGTGGCTGCGTGCCTTGGCCTTGCCTTGGCCACGGGGTGGCTGCGTGCCTTGGCCGTGGGCTGGCTCCGTGCCTTGCTCGAAATGCAGCACATGCTCGTGACCAAGGCACGTCGCACACTCTCACGCACACACAACACACACTCGGCCCACGCTCCCGAGGCAAGGATAGGGAGCTCGAGCGTGGCCCTGTGCCTTGGCCTTGGCCGCGGGGTGGCTGAGTGGCTTGTCCTTGGCCGCGGGCGAGCCTTTGGCAAAAATGTGAGCACACGGTCCTCGCCGTTTCTTAGTATTCTCGGACCAAAAACTAAGATCCACACCTACCTTCCACTTCTTTCTCCGGTTTTGCCTGAATCGGACGAGTTGGCCCACCCGTTTGGGCACCCGTTCGCTGCCGGTAAAATGGCCGTAAAACGAGTTTCGTAGCTCAGAATTGGATTCCGTTTTCTCCCACCACAAACTCCCACCAAACCTGACCACGCCATCCCAAAATCCCACGCCGCCTCCAAAACGCGAAATTTGGCCACAATCCGTGTGCTATAGCTCACGGATTTTGGCCTTTTCCGGCGGAAAAATGGGCGCAGGGCCTCCCGCATTATTTTCGCCATTTCTTCAAGTGGAAAACAGTGCTTGCGCCGTGAGGAGGCCCCCGGCCAAGTTCTACCACAATCGGACAAATTCGCGGGCACGTTTCATACCCTTTTCGCAACCCCGTACGTTCGGTAAATCGGCCATAAAACGAGGTTCGGACCTCGGAATCGACTCCCGTTTTTTCCGACTTTTGACTGTCGCACGTATCTAATGCATCACCCAAAAATCCCTCACCGCCCCGGAAACGCGAAAGTTGGCCAAGATCCTTGAGCTACAGCACACGGCCTTGGCCTTGGCCGCGGGGTGGCTGCGTGCCTTGGCCATGGCCTTGGGGTGGCTGCGTGCCTTGGCCATGGCCTTGGGGTGGCTGCGTGCCTAGGCCTTGGCCTTGGGGTGGCTGCGTGCCTTTGGCCTTTTCCGGCGGAAAAATGGGCGCAGGGCCTCCCGCATTATTTTCGCCATTTCTTTGAGCGTAAAACAGTACTTGCGCCGTGAGGAGGCCCCCGGCCCAATTCTACAACAATCGGACCAATTCGCGGGCACGTTTCGTCCCCTTTTCGCACCCCTGCACGTTCGGTAAATCGGCCGTAAAATGAAGTTCGGACCTCGGAATTGACTCCCGTCTTTTCCGACGTTTGACTGTCGCACGTATCTAATGATTCACTCCAAAATCCCACACCGCCCCAGAAACGCGAAAGTTGGCCAAGATCCATGAGCTACAGCACACGGCCTTGGCCGCGGGGTGGCTGCGAGCCTAGGCCTTGGCCTTGGGGTGGCTCCGTGCCTTGGCCTTGGCCTTGGCCACGGGGTGGCTGCGTGCCTAGGCCTTGGCCGCGGGGTGGCTGGGTGCATGTCCTTGGCCTTGGCCGCGGGGTGGCTGCGTGGCTTGGACTTGGCCGCGGGCGAGCATTTGGCCAAAATGGGAACACACAGTCTTCTCCGTTTCTTCGTATTCTTGGACCAAAGACTGAGATCCACACCTACCTTCCACTTCTTTCTCTGGTTTTGCCTGAATCGGACGAGTTGGCCCACCCGTTTGGGCACACGTTCGCTGCCGGTAAAATGGCCTAAAACGAGTTTCGGACCTTGGAATTGGATTCAATTTTCTCCCGCCACGGACTCCCACCAAACCCGACCACACCAGCCCAAAATCCAACGCCGCCCCCAAAACGCGAAATTTGGCCACAATCCGTGTGCTATAGCTCACGGATTTTGGCCTTTTCCGGCAGAAAAATGGGCGCAGGGCCTCCCGCATTATTTTTGCCATTTCTTTGAGCGGAAAACAGTACTTACACCGTGAGGAGGCCCCCGGCCCAGTTGTACCACAATTGGAGCAAATCGCGGGCACGTTTCGTCCCCTTTTCCGAGGTCCGAACCCCATTTTACGGCTGATTTACCGAACGTGCGGGGGTGCGAAAAGGGGACGAAACGTGCCCGCGAATTGGTCCGGTTGTGGTAGAACTGGGCCGGGCGCCTCCTCACGGCGTAAGTACTGTTTTCCGCTCGAACAAATGCCGAAAATAATGCGGGAGGCCCTTCGCCCATTTTTCCACCGGAAAAGGCCAAAATCCATGAGCTATAGCACACGGATTGCGGCTAAATTTCGCGTTTGGGGGGCGGTGTGGGATTTTGGGCTGGCGTGGTCGGGTTTGGTGGGAGTCGGTGGCGGGAGAAAACGGAATCCAATTCCGAGCTCCGAAACTCGCTTTACGGCCATTTTACCGGCAGAGAACGGGTGCCCAAACGGGTGGGGCAACTCCTCCGATTCAGGCCAAATCGGAGAAAGAAGTTGAAGATAGGTGTGGATCTCAGTTTTTGGTCCAAGAGTACAAAGGAACGGCGAGGACCATGTGCTCACATTTTGGCCAAATGCTCGCCCGCGGCCAAGGCCAAGGCACGCAGCCACCCCACGGCCAAAGTCAAGGCACAGGGCCACGCTCGAGCTCCCTGTCCTTGGCTCGGGAGCGCGGCCCGAGTGTGTGTTGTGTGTGCATGAGAGTGTGCGACGCACATTTTAAATTAAATGTGAAATATTCAGATATGTTGTTTTGGAAATTAGTGTAATAATATGTAAAGAGAATATTCGGAGCTTTAGCTCCAGCTTGAACCCTTAACATGGAGGTTGAAAATGCAAATAAATTTTCAAGCCTACCATTGAGACAACTTAAAATATCAATATGCAACTCACAAATAAAATTTTTATTTGGATCTAAGATAAAAATTAATTATAAATCAAATAATTAACGATTTCACATCACAATTGGTCATTTAAGTTGCTGCTTTCTGTGGTCAAATCCAAATTAAAATGTCTTATTGTTGAAAAAGGTTAGGGTTAAAAAATTCATGCTACAAAAAATGTGTGAAAACATAAGAGAAACACAAAATTAAGGGTCGGGAAAGCCCCCCAAGCTCCTACGGATCTTGACCGCCGCGATCGTCTCGAAAAGTTATGCAGTTTAAAAAAAAAAACACCTCAATCGGACCTCCAAACAAAAAGTTATCGCATTTCGAAGATTTCGACCCTTTCCAAATGGTCCCCCACGCGCCAATGACGCTAGAACGCACCATTTCTTTTAACTTAGTATAAAAGGGACCTTCAGTGCGTATTCCCGCACAAATGAAGCACACTTCAAAGGTTCTTGTTAACATGAGTAACTGATAAACTTGTCGTGCTGGCGTCATAGTGCTCCCATATATGGTTACTTTAGTTGGCACTTCTTAGTTTTGCTTAAAATTAACTGCCAGATCTTTTCAGTTGCAATCTTACAGAAATTGTGCTCTGCTGCTTCAATTGTACTTTCCCATGAGCGCTAGTATTAGCTTTTGTCTCCTGAAATAAGAAATAAAAGATGGTCTATATTTCTACATTTATAGTGAAGAATCAGCTCAAGTTGCTCAATATGAGGAGCATGAAGATGAATGAGAGTTGATTTTGTTGTCATCCATGGTTCTCTTTTGGATGCTTATCCTGTTCACCGTTATTGCATTGCTGACAGACAAAACATGGTACAAATGTGACAACAAAACATTGAACCTGTAATTGTTGTCACTACTTGTTAGGGATCTTACACTTCAGTTATGAACCCAAATTCTTTACTCCTTCTCTCAAATCCCAAGGTTTGGATTGACTGTTGACTAGTTTGAGATTATCAGTTTACCCATTTCATACATGTGCGTAAAATTGTTTACATTTGCACTTCATATTGCTTCACAAGTTTTTGGGTTAATAGCAAGGAACACTGAGCCAAATCATAGCTTGGGTTTGGGAAGGGGGAAAAAGCCATTAAATTAAAGTCGTTTAGGATACAAATTCACCCAAGGCCAAGGCGAAGGCACCCAAGGCCAAGGCCTAGGCACGCAGCCACCCCGCAGCCAAGGCCAAGGCCCAGGCACCCAGCCACCCCGCGGCCGAGGGCAAGGCAAGCAGCCCTCCCGCGCGCGGGATCCACTGCAAATGCAGAAACCAGGCGGGGCCCAAGCGTCTGTCCGACTTTGTTTGGGTCGAAATATTAGGAGGTGACGTATTTCGACTGAGGTTATCTTACGGGACTGGAAATTGGGGAGAACAGCGCGGAAGCTCCGGGCCCCATTTTTCGGGCCAAAATGGCCAAAGACCGTGTGCTGTAGCTCACGGATCTGGGCCAACTTTCGCGTTTTTGGGGAGGTGCGGTATTTTGGGGTGATGCATTAGATACGTGCGACAGTCATACGTTGGAAAATACGGGAGTCGATTCCGAGGTCCGAACCCCGTTTTAAGGCCTGGGCACGCAGCTAGCCCGTGGCCACGGCCTAGGCACGCAGCCAGCCTGCGGCCAATGCCTTCGCACGCAGCCACCCCGAGGCCAAGGCCAAGGCCATGGCACCCAGCCACCCCGCAGCCAAGGCCATGGCACCCAGCCACCCCGCTGCCAAGGCCAGGGCCGTGTGCTGTAGCTCACGGATCTTGTCCAACTTTCTCATTTCCGGGGCGGTGCGGGATTTTTGGGTGATGCATTAGATATGTGCGACAGTCGAACATCGGAAATGACGGGAGCCGATTCCGAGGTCCGAACCCCATTTTACGACCGATTTACCGAACGTCCGGGGGTGCGATAAGGGGACGAAACGTGCCCGTGAATTGGTCCGGTTGTTCTAGAACTGGACGGGGTGCCTCCTCACGGCGCAAGTACTGTTTTCCGCTCGAAGAAATGGCGAAAATAATGCGGGAGGCCCTGCGCCCATTTTTCCGCCGGAAAAGGCCAAAATCCGTGAGCTATAGCACACGGATTGTGGCCAACTTTCGCGTTTTGGGGGCGGCGTGGGATTTTGGGCTGGCGTGGTCGAGTTTTGTGGGAGTCGGTGGCGGGAGAAAACGGAATCCAATTCTGAGCTCCGAAACTCGTTTTACGGCCATTTTACCGGCAGCGAACGGTTGCCCAAACGGGTGGGCCAACTCGTCTGATTCAGGCAAAACCGGAGAAAGAAGTGGAAGGTAGGTGTGGATCTCAGTTTTTTGTCCGAGAATACGAAGAAACAGCGAGGACCGTGTGCTCACATTTTGGCCAAATGCTCGCCCGCGGCCAAGTCCAAGCCATGCAGCCACCCCGCGGCCAAGGCCAAGGCATAGTGCCACGCTCGAGCTCCCTATGCTTGCCTCGGGAGGGCGGCCCGAGTGTGTGTTGTGTGTGCGTGAGAGTGTGCAACCTGCCTTGGTCGCGAGCATGTGCTGCATTTCGGGCAAGGCACGGAGCCAGCCCGCGGCCAAGGCACGCAGCCACCCCGTGGCCAAGGCCAAGGCCCGCGTCCACTCCGCTGCCAAGGCCAAGGCCCGCGTCCACCCCGCTGCCAAGGCCATGGCACCCAGCCACCCCGCGGCCAAGGCCATGGCACCCAGCCAGCCCGCGGCCAAGGCCTAGGCACGCAGCCAGCCTGCGGCCAAGGCCTTCGCACGCAGCCACCCCGAGGCCAAGGCCAAGGCCATGGCACCCAGCCACCCCGCAGCCAAGGCCATGGCACCCAGCCACCCCGCGGCCAAGGCCAGGGCCGTGTGCTGTAGCTCACGGATCTTGTCCAACTTTCTCATTTCCGGGGCGGTGCGGGATTTTTGGGTGATGCATTAGATACGTGGCCAAGGCCACGGCACGCGTCCACCCCGCGGCCAAGGCCAAGGCCATGCACCCACTTCTTTCTCCGGTTTTGGACCAAAATTGAGATCCACACCTACCTTCCACTTCTTTCTCCGGTGTTGGCATAATCGGACGAGTTGGCCCACCCGTTTGGGCACCCGTTTGCTGCCGATAAAATGGCCGTAAAACGAGTTTCGGAGCTCGGGATTGGATTCCGATTTCTCCCGCCACCGACCCCCACCAAACCCGACCACGCCAGCCCAAAATCCCACACCGCCACCGAAACGCGAAATTTGGCCACAATCCGTGTGCTATAGCTCATGGATTTTGGCCTTTTCCGGCTGAAAAATGGGCGCAGGGCCTCCCGAATTATTTTCGCCATTTCTTCGAGCGAAAAACAGTACTTGCACCGTGAGGAGGCCCCCGGCCCAGTTCTACCACAATCGGACCAATTCGCGGGCACGTTTCATCCCCTTTTCGCACCCCCGCACCCTCGGTAAATCAGCCGTAAAACGCGGTTCGGACCTCGAAATCGACTCCCCTCTTTTCCAACGTTCGACTGTCGCACGTATCTAATGCATCACCCAAAAATCCCGCACCGCCCCGGAAATGAGAAAGTTGGACAAGATCCGTGAGCTACAGCACACGGCCCTGGCCTTGGCCGCGGGGTGGCTGGGTGCCATGGCCTTGGCTGCGGGGTGGCTGGGTGCCATGGCCTTGGCCTTGGCCTCGGGGTGGCTGCGTGCGAAGGCATTGGCCGCAGGCTGGCTGCGTGCCTAGGCCGTGGCCACGGGCTGGCTGCGTGCCCAGGCCTTGGCCGCGAGCTTGCTGGGTACCATGGCCTTGGCCGCGGGATGGACGGGTGCCTTAGCCTTGCCCACGGGGTGGCTGCGTGCCTCGGCCTTAGCCTTGGCCGCGTGCTGGCTCCATGCCTTGCTCGAAATGCAGCACAGGCTCGCGACCAAGGCAGGTCGCACACTCTCACGCACACATAACACACACTCGGGCTGCCATCCCGAGGCAAGGATAGGGAGCTCGAGCCTGGCCCTGCTCCATAGCCTTGGCCGCAGGCGAGCATTTGGCCAAAATTTGAGCACACGGTCCGCGCCGTTGCTTCATATTCTTGGACCAAAAACTGAGATCCACACCAACCTTCCACTTCTTTCTCCGGTTTTGCCTGTATCGGACGAGTTGGCCCACCCATTTGGGCACCCGTTCGCTGCCGGTAAAATGGCCGTAAAATGAGTTTCGGAGCTCGGAATTGGATTCCGTTTTCTCCCGCCACCAACTCCCACCAAACCCAACCACTCCAGCCAAAAATCACACGCCGCCCCCGAAATGCGAAATTTGGCCACAATCCGTGTGCTTAAGCTCACGGATTTTGGCCTTTTCCGGCGGAAAAATTGGCGCAGGGGCTCCTGAATTATTTTTGCCATTTCTTCGAGTGGAAAACAGTACTTACGCCGTGAGGAGGCCCCCGGCCCAGTTCTACCACAATCGGACCAATTCGTGGGCACGTTTCGTCCCGTCTTTTCCGACGTTCGACTGTCGCACGTATCTAATGCATCACCCCAAAATCCCGCACCGCCCCGGAAACGCGAAAGTTGGCCAAGATCCGTGAGCTACAGCACACGGCCTTGGCCTTGGCCGCGGGGTGGATTCGTGTCTAGGCCTTGGCCGCGGGGTGGCTGGGTGCCATGGCCTTGGCCTTGGCCTCGGGGTGGCTGCGTGCCCAGGCCTTGGCCGCAGGCTGGCTGCGTGCCTAGGCCATGGCCTTGGCCGCAGGGTGGCTGCGTGCCTCGGCATTGGCCGTGGCCGCGGGCTGGCTCCGTGCCATTTTCGAAATGCAGCACATGCTCGTGACCAAGGCAGGTCGCACACTCTCACGCACGAACATCACACACTCGGGCCACGATCCCGAGGCAAGGATAGGGAGCTCGAGCGTGGCCCTGTGCCTTGGCCTTGGCCGTGGGGTGGCTACGTGGCTTGGCCTTGGCCGCGGGCGAGCATTTGGCCAAATTGTGAGCACGCGGTCCTTGCCATTTCTTCGTATTCTTGGACCAAAAACTGAGATCCACACCTAGCTTCCACTTCTTTCTCCGGTTTTGCCTGAATCGGACGAGTTGGCCCACCCATTTGGGCACCCGTTCGCTGCCGGTAAAATGGCCGTAAAATGAGTTTCGGAGCTCGGAATTGGATTCTGTTTTCTCCTGCCACCGACTGCCACCAAACCTGACCACGCCAGCCAAAAATCCCACGCCACCCCCGAAACAAAAAATTTGGCCACAATCCGTGTGCTATAGCTCACTGATTTTGGCCTTTTCCGGCGTAAAAATGGGCGCAGGGCCTTCCGCATCATTTTCGCCATTTCTTCGGGTGGAAAACAGTACTTGTACCGTGAGGCAAGAATAGGGAGCTCGAGCGTGGCCCTGTGCCTTGGCCTTGGCCGCGGGGTGGCTGCGTTGCTTGGCCTTGGCCGCGGGTGAGCATTTGGCCAAAATGTGTGCACCCGGACCTCGCAATTTCTTCGTGTTCTTGGACAAAAAACTGAGATCCACACATACCTTCCACTTCTTTCTCCGGTTTTGCCTGAATCGGACGAGTTGGCCCACCCGTGTGGGCACCCGTTCGCTGCCGGTAAAATGTCCGTAAAACGAGTTTCAGAGCTCAGAATTGGATTCCGTATTCTCCTGCCACCGACTCCCACCAAACCCGACCACGCCATCCCAAAATCCCACGCCACCCCCGAAACACGAAATTTGGCCACAATCCGTGTGCTACAGCTCACGGATTTTGGGCTTTTCCGGCGGAAAAATGGTCGCAGGACTTCCCTCATTATTTTCACCATTTCTTCGAGCAGAAAACAGTACTTGCGCCTTGAGGAGGCCCCGGCCCAGTTCTACCACAATCTGAACAATTCGCGGGCACATTTCGTCCCCTTTACACACCCCTGCATGTTCGGTAAATCGGCCGTAAAACGAGCTTCGGAGCTCGGAATCGACTCACGTCTTTTCCGACGGTTGACTGTCGCATGTATCTAATGCATCACCCAAAAATCCTGCGCCACCCCAGAAACGCGAAAGTTGGCCAAGATCCGTGAGCTAGAGGACACGGCCTTGGCCTTGGCCGCGGCGTGGCTGCATGCCTAGGCCTTGGCCGCGGGCTGGCTGGGTGCATGGCCTTGGCCTTTGGTCCGTTACCCGTGGGCTGGCTCCGTGCCTTGCTCGAAATGCAGCACATGCTCGCGACCAAGGCACGTCGCACACTCTCACGCACACGCAACATACACTCAGGCCACACTCCCGAGGCAAGGATAGGGAGCTCGAGCGTGGCCCTGTGCCTTGGCCTTGGCTGCGGGGTGGCTGCGTGGCTTGGCCTTGGCCGCGGGCGAGCATTTGGCCAAAATGTGAGCACATGGTCCTCGCCCTTTCTTCGTATTCTTGGACCAAAAACTGAGATCCACACCTACCTTCCACTTCTTTCTCTGGTTTTGCCTGAATCGGACGAGTTGGCCCACCCGTTTGGGCACCCGTTCGCTGCCGGAAAAAAGGCCGTAAAACGAGTTTCGGAGCTCAGAATTGGATTCCGTTTTCTCCCGCCACCGACTCCCACCAAACCCGACCATGCCAGCCCAAAATCCCACGCCGCCCTTGAAACACAAAATTTGGCCACAATCCGTGCGCTATAGCTCACGGATTTTGGCCTTTTCCGGCTGAAAAATGGGCGCAGGGCCCCCCGCATTATTTTTGCCGTTTCTTTGAGCGGAAAACAGTACTTGCACCGTGAGGAGGCCCCCGGCCGAATTCTACCACAATCGGACCGATTCGCAGGCACGTTTCATCCCCTTTTCGCACCCCCGCACCCTCGGTAAATCAGCCGTAAAACGAGGTTCGGACCTCGGATCGACTCCTATCTTTTCTGACGTTCGACTGTCGCACGTATCTAATGCATCACCCCAAAATCCTGTACCACCCCAGAAATGCGAAAGTTGGCCAAGATCCGTGAGCTACAGCACACGGCCTTGGCCTTGGCCGCGGGGTGGCTGCTTGCCTAGGCCTTGGCCTTGGCCACGGGGTGGCTGCGTGCCTTGGCCTTGGCCGAGGGCTGGCTACGTGCCTAGCCCTTGGCCGCGGGCTGGCTGCGTGCCCAGGCCTTGGCCACGAGCTTGCTGGGTACCATGGCCTTGGCCGCGGGATGGACGCGTGCCTTAGCCTTGCCCACGGGGTGGCTGCGTGCCTCGGCCTTAGCCTTGGCCGCGTGCTGGCTCCATGCCTTGCTCGAAATGCAGCACATGCTCGCGACCAAGGCAGGTCGCACACTCTCACGCACACATAACACATACTCGGGCTGCCATCCCGAGGCAAGGATAGGGAGCTCGAGCGTGGCCCTGCGCTATAGCCTTGGCTGCAGGCGAGCATTTGGCCAAAATTTGAGCACACGGTCCTCGCCGTTGCTTCGTATTCTTGGACCAAAAACTGAGATCCACACCTACCTTCCACTTCTTTCTCCGGTTTTGCCTGTATCGGACGAGTTGGCCAACCCGTTCGCTGCCGGTAATATGGCCGTAAAATGAGTTTCGGAGCTCGGAATTGGATTCCGTTTTCTCCCGCCACCAACTCCCACCAAACCCGACCACGCCAGCCTAAAATGACGCGCCGCCCCCGAAACACGAAATTTGGCCACAATCCGTGTGCTATAGCTCTTGGATTTCGGCCTTTTCCGGCGGAAAAAATGGCGCAGGGCCTGCCGCATTATTTTCGCCATTTCTTGGAGCGGAAAACAGTACTTGCGCCGTGAGGAGGCCCCCGGCCCAGTTCTACCGCAATCGGACCAATTCGTGTGCACGTTTCGTCCCCTTTTCGTACCCCCGCACGTTCGGTAAATCGGCCGTAAAACGAGGTTCGGAACTCGGAATTGGTTCCCGTCTTTTCCGACGTTTGACTTTCGCACGTATCTAATGCATCACCCGAAATCCCGCACCACCCCGGAAACGCGAAAGTTGGCCAAGATCCGTGAGCTGCAGCGCACGGCCTTGGCCTTGGCCGCGGGGTGGATTCGTGTCTAGCCCTTGGCCGCGGGGTGGTTGGGTGCCATGGCCTTGGCCTTGGCCTCGGGGTGGCTGCGTGCCTAGGCCTTGGCCGCGGGCTGGCTGCATGCCTAGGCCTTGGCCGCGGGCTGGCTGCATGCCTAGGCCTTAGCCGTGGGCTGGCTGGGTGCCATGGCCTTGGCCGCAGGGCGGCTGCGTGCCTCGGCGTTGGCCGTGGCCGCGGGCTGGCTCCGTGCCGTGCTCGAAATGCAGCACATGCTTGTGACCAAGGCAGGTCGCACACTCTCATGCACGAGCATCACACACTAGGGCCACGATCCCGAGGCAAGGATAGGGAGCTCGAGCGTGGCCCTGTGCCTTGGCCTTGGCCGTGGGGTGGCTATGTGGCTTGGCCTTGGCCGCGGGCGAGCATTTGGCCAAAATGTGAGCACGCGGTCCTTGCCATTTCTTCGTATTCTTGGACCAAAAACTGAGATCCACACCTACCTTCCACTTCTTTCTCCGGTTTTGCCTGAATCGGACGAGTTGGCCCACCCATTTCGGCACCCGTTCGGTGCCGGTAAAATGGCCGTAAAATGAGTTTCGGAGCTCGGAATTGGATTCCATTTTCTCCCACCACCGACTGCCACCAAACCTGACCACGCCAGCCAAAAATCCCACGCCGCCCCCGAAACGCAAAATTTGGCCACAATCTGTGTGCTATAGCTCACGGATTTTGGCCTTTTCCGCCGGAAAAATGGGCGCAGGGCCTCCAGCATCATTTTCGCCATTTCTTCGGGTGAAAAACAGTACTTGCACCGTGAGGAGGCCCCCGGCACAGTTCTACCACAATCGGACCAATTCACGGGCACGTTTTGTCCCCTTTTCGCACCTGCACGTTCGGTAAATCGGCCGTAAAATGAGATTCGGACCTCGGAATCGACTCCCGTCTTTTCCGACATTCGACTGTCGCGCGTATCTAATGTATCGTTACAAAATCCCGCACTGCCCTGGAAATGCGAAAGTCGGCCAAGATCCACGGGCCACAGCACAAGGCCTTGGCCTTCGCCGCGGGGTGGCAGCGTGCCTGGGCCTTGGCCTTGGGGTGGTTGGGTGCCCTGGCCATGGCCTTGGGGTGGCTGCGTGCCTTGGCCTTGGCCGCGGGCTGGCTGCGTGCCTAGGCCTTGGCCGCGGGCTGGCTGGGTGCCTTGGCCTTGGCCGCGGGGTGGACGCGTGCCTTGGCCTCGGCCACGGGGTGGCTGCGTGCCTTGGCCGCGGGCTGACTAGTTGCCATGGCCTTGGCCGAGGGCTGGCTGGGTGACATGGCCTTGGCCGAGGGCTGGCTGGTTGCCATGGCCTTGGCCGTGGGGTGGACTCGTGCCTTGGCCTTGGCCACGGGGTGGCTCCATGCCTCGGCCTTGGCCTTGCCCGCGGGCTGGCTCCGTGCCTTGCTCGAAATGCAGCACATGGTCGCGACCAAGGCAGGTCACACACTCTCATGCACACACAACACATACTCGGGCCGCGCTCCCGAGGCAAGGATAGGGAGCTCGAGCGTGGCCCTGTGCCTTGGCCTTGGCCGCGGGGTGGCTGCGTGGGTTGGCCTTGGCCGCGGGCGAGCATTTTACCAAAATGTGAGCACATGATCCTCGCCGTTTCTTCGTATTCTTGGACCAAAAACTGAGATCCACACCTACCTTCCACTTCTTTCTCCGGTTTTTCCTGAATCGGACGAGTTGGCCCATCTGTTTGGGCACCCGTTCGCTGCCGGTGAAATGGCTGTGAAACGAGTTTCGGAGCTCAGAATTGGATTCCATTTTCTCCCGCCACCAACTCCCACCAAACCCGACCACGCCAGAACAAAATCCCACCCCGCCCCCGAAACACGAAATTTGGGCACAATCCTTGTGCTATAGCTCACGGATTTTGGCCTTTTCCGGCGGAAAATGAGCGCAAGGTCTCCCACATTATTTTCGCCATTTGTTCGAGACACAGCACACGGCCTTGCCCTTGGCCGCGGGGTGGCTGGGTGCCATGGCCTTGGCCGCGGGCGAGCATTTGGCCAAAATGTGAGCACACGGTGCTCGCCGTTGCTTCGTATTCTTGGACCAAAAACTGAGATCCACACCTACCTTCCACTTCTTTCTCCGGTTTTGCCTGAATCGGAGGAGTTGGCCCACCCGTTTGGGCACCCGTTCGCTGCCGGTAAAATGGCCGTAAAATGAGTTTCGGGGCTCATAATTGGATTCTGTTTTCTCCCACCACCGTCTCCCACCAAAACCGACCACGCCAGCCCAAAATCCCACGCTGCCCCCGAAACGCAAAATTTGGCCACAATCCGTGTGCTATATAGCTCATGGATTTTGGCCTTTTCCGGCGGAAAATGGGCGCAGGGCCTCCCGCATTATTTTTGCCATTTCTTCAAGCGGAAAACAGTACTTGCACTGTGAGGAGGCCCCCGGGCCAGTTCTACCACAATCGGGCCAATTCACGGGCACGATTCGTCCCCTTTTCGAACCCCTGCACGTTCGGTAAATCGGCCGTAAAATGAGGTTTGGACCTCGGAATTGACTCCCGTCTTTTCCGACGTTTGACTGTCGAATGTATCCAATGCATCACCCCAAAATCACGAACCACCCCGGAAATGCGAAAGTTGGCCAAGTTCCGTGAGCTACAACAGACGGCCTTGGCCTTGGCCGCGGGGTGGCTGCGTGCCTAGGCCTTGGACTTGGGGTGGTTGCGTGCCTTGGCCTTGGCCGCGGGCTGGCTGCGTGCCTAGGCCTTGGCCGCGGGCTGGCTGGGCACATGGCTTTGGCCTTGGGTGCCTTGGCCTTGGCCGCGGGGTGGACACGTGCCTTGGCCTTGGCCACGGGGTGGCTGCGTGCCTTGGCCGCGGGCTGGCTCCGTGCCTTGCTCGAAGTGCAGCACATGCTCGCGACCAAGGCACGTCACGCACTCTGACGCACACACAACACACACTCAGGCAACGCTCCCGAGGCAAGGATAGGGAGCTCGAGCGTGGCCCTGTGCCTTGGCCTTGGCCGCGGGGTGGCTGCGTGGCTTGGCCTTGGCCGCGGGCTAGCATTTGGCCTAAATGTGAGCACACGGTCCTCGCCGTTTCTTCGTATTCTCGGACCAAAAACTGAGATCCACACCTACCTTCCACTTCTTTCTCCGGTTCTGCCTGAATCGAACGAGTTGGCCCTCCCGTTTGGGCACCTATTCGTTGCCGGTAAATGGCCACAAAACGAGTTTCGGAACTCAGAATTGGATTGAATTTTCTCGTGCCGCCGACTCCCTCCAAACCCGACCACGCCAGCCAAAAATCCCACGCCGCCCCCGAATCACGAAATTTGGGCACATTCCGTGTGCTATAGCTCATGGATTTTGGCCCTTTCCGGCGGAAAAAAGGGCGCAGGGCCTGCCGCATTATTTTCGCCATTTCTTCGAGCGGAAAACAGTACTTGTGCCGTGAGGAGGCCCCCGGCCCAGTTCTACCACAATCGGACCAATTCGCGTGCACGTTTCGTCCCCTTTTCGCACCCCCGCACGTTCGGTAAATCGGCCGTAAAACGAGGTTCGGACCTCGGAATTGGTTCCCATCTTTTCCGACGTTCGACTGTCGCACGTATCTAATGCATCACCCGAAATCCCGCACCGCCCCGGAAACGCGAAAATTTGCCAACATCCGCGAGCCACAGCACACGGCCTTGGCCTTGGTCGCGGGGTGGCTGGGTTCCATGGCCTTGGCCGCAGGGTGGCTGGGTGCCTTGGCCTTGGCCGCGGGCTGGCTGCGTGCCTAGCCCTTGGCCGCGGGCTGGCTGGGTGCCATGGCCTTGGCCTTGGGTGCCTTGGCCGCGGGGTGGCTGCCTGCCTAGGCCTTGGCCTTGGGGTGGCTGCGTGCCTTGGCCTTGGCCGCGGGCTGGCTGCGTGCCTAGGCCTTGGCCGTGGGCTGTCTGCCTGTCTAGGCCTTGGCCGCGGGGTGGATGCGTGCCTTGGCCGCAGGCTGGCTGCGTGCCTTGCTCGAAATGCAGCATATGCTCGCGACCAAGGCACGTCGCACACTCTCACGCACACACAACACACACTCGGGCAGCGCTCCCGAGGCCAGGATAGGGAGCTCGAGCAGAAAACAGTACTTGTACAGTGAGGAGGCCCCCGGCCTAGTTCTACCACAATCGGACCAATTCGCGGCACGTTTCGTCCGCTTTTCGCACCTCTGCACGTTCGGTAAATCGGCCGTAAAATGAGGTTCGGACCTCGGAATCGAATCCCTTCTTTTGCTACGTTCGACTGTCGTACATATCTAATGCATCACCCAAAAATCCCGTATCGCCCCGGAAACGCG
This sequence comes from Luvunga scandens, assembly GCA_030449905.1. Taxonomy (NCBI): domain Eukaryota; kingdom Viridiplantae; phylum Streptophyta; class Magnoliopsida; order Sapindales; family Rutaceae; genus Luvunga; species Luvunga scandens. The sequence goes on from JASUUG010000532.1 coordinate 224,385, forward strand.
AAAGTTGGCCAAGACCCGCGAGCCGCAGCACACGGCCTTGGCCTTGGCCGCGGGGTGGCTGGGTGCCATGGCCTTGGCCGCGGGGTGGCTGGATACCTTGGCCTTGGCCGCGGGCAGGCTGCATGCCTAGGCCTTGGCAGCGGGCTGGCTCCTTGCCTTGCTCGAAATGCAGCACATGCTCGCGACCAAGGGATGTCGCACACTGTCACGCACACAGAACACACGCTATGGCTGCGATCCCGAGGCAAGGATAGGGAGCTCGAGCGTGGGCCTGTGCCATGGCCTGGGCTGCGGGCGAGCATTTGGCCAAAATGTGAGCGCACGGTCCTCGCCATTGCTTCGTATTCTTGGATCAAAAACTGAGATCCACACCTACCTTCCACTTCTTTCTCCGGTTTTGCCTGAATCGGACGAGTTGGCCCACCCGTTCGCTGCCGGTAAAATGGCCGTAAAACGAGTTTCAGAGCTCGGAATTGGATTCTGTTTCCTCCCGCCACCGATTCCCACAAAACCCCACAACGCCAGCCGAAAATCCCACGCCGCCCCCGAAACGCGAAATTTGGCCACAATCCGTGTGCTATAGCTCACGGATTTTGGCCTTTTGCGGCGGACAAATGGGCGCAGGGCCTCCCGCAATATTTTCGCCATTTCTTCGAGCGGAAAACAGTACTTGTGCAGTGAGGCAGCCCCCGGCCCAGTACTACCAAAATTGGACCAATTCGCGGCCACGTTTCGTCCCCTTTTCGCAGCCCCGCACCCTTGGTAAATCGGCCGTAAAACGAGCTTCGGACATCTAAATCGACTCCCCTCTATTCCGACATTCGACTGTCGCACGTATCTAATCCATCACCCAAAATCCCGTACCGCCCCGGAAACGCAAAAGTTGGCCAAGATCCGTGAGCTACAGCACAAGGCCTTGGCCTTGGCCGCGGGGCGGCTGGGTGCCATGGCCTTGGCCGCGCGGTGGACGCGTGCCTTGGCCTTGGCCACAGGGTGGCTGCGTGCCTCGGCCATGGCCTTGGCCGCGGGCTGGCTCCGTGCCTTGCTTGAAATGCAGCACATGGTCGCGACCAAGGCACGTCACACACTCTCACGCACACACAACACACACTCAGGCCGCGCTCCCGAGGCAAGGATAGGGAGCTCGAGCGTGGCCCTGTGCCTTGGCCTTGGCCGCGGTGTGGCTGCGTGGCTTGTCCTTGGCCGCGGGCAAGCCTTTGCCAAAAATGTGAGCACACGGTCCTCACCGTTTCTTCGTATTCTCGGACCAAAAACTGAGATCCACACCTACCTTCCACTTCTTTCTCCAGTTTTGCCTGAATCGGACGAGTTGGCCCACCCGTTTGGGCACCCGTTCGCTGCCGGTAAAATGGCCGTAAAACGAGTTTCGGAGCTCAGAATTGGATTCCGTTTTCTCCCGCCACCGACTCCCACCAAACCCGACCACGCCAGCCCAAAATCCCACGCCGCCCCCAAAACGTGAAATTTGGCCACCTTCCGTGTGCTACAGTTCACGGATTTTGTCCTTTTGCGGTGGAAAAATGGGCGCAGTGCCTCTCACATTATTTTTGCCATTTCTTCGAGCGGAAAACAGTACGTTCGCCGTAAGGAAGCCCCCGGCACAGTTCTACCACAATCGGACCAATTCGCAGGCACGTTTCGCCCCTTTTTGCACCCCCGCAACCTCGGTAAATCGGCCGTAAAACGAGGTTCGGACCTCGAAATCGACTCCCCTCTTTTCCGACGTTCGACTGTCGCACGTATCTAATGCATCACCCCAAAATCCCGCACCGCCCCAGAAACGCGAAAGTTGGCTATGATCCGTGAGCTACAGGACACGGCATTGGCCTTGGCCGTGAGGTAGCTGCGTGACTAGGCCTTGGCCGCGGGGTGGCTGGGTGCCATGGCCTTGGCCTTGGCCTCGGGGTGGGTGCGTGCCAAGGCCTTGGCCGCGGGCTGGCTGCGTTCCTAGGCCTCGGCCGCGGGCTGGCTGCGTGCCAAGGCCGTGGCCGCGGGCTGGCTGCGTGCCAAGGCCGTGGCCGCGGGCTGGCTGGGTGCATGGCCTTGGCCTCGGGGTGGACGCCTGCCTTGGCCTTGGCCACGGGGTGGCTGCGTGCCTCGGCCTTGGCCTTGGCCGCGGGATGGCTCCGTTCCTTGCTCGAAATGCAGCACATGCTCGCAACCAAGACAGGTCGTACACTCTCACGCACGCACAACACACACTAGGGCCGTGCTACCGAGGCAAGGATAGGGAGCTCGAGCGTGGCCCTGTGCCTTGGCCTTGGCCGCGGGGTGGCTGCGTGGCTTGGCCTTTGCCGCGGGCGAGCATTTGGCCAAAATGTGAGCACACTGTCCTCGCCGTTTCTTCGTATTCTTGGACCAAAAACTGAGATCGACACCTACCTTCCACTTCTTTCTCCGGTTTTGACTGAATCGGACGAGTTGGCCACCCGTTTGGGCACCCGTTCGCGGCCCGTAAAATGGCCGTAAAACGAGTTTCGGAGCTCAGAATTGCATTCAGTTTTCTCCCGCCATCGACTCCCAGCAAACCCGAGCACGCAAGCCCAAAATCCCACGCCACCCCCGAAACTCGAAATTTGGCCACAATCCTTGTGCTATAGGTCACGGGTTTTGGCCTTTTCTGGCGTAAAAATGGGCGCAGGGCCTCCCGCATTATTTTCGTCATTTCTTCGAGCGGAAAACAGTACTTGCGCCGTGAGGAGGCCCCCGGCCCAGTTTTACCAGAATCGGACGAATTCGCTGGCATGATTCATCCCCTTTTCGCACCGTTGCACGTTCGGTAAATCGGCCATAAAACGAGGTTCGAACCTCGAAATCGACTCCCGTCTTTTCCGATGTTCGACTGTCGCACGTATCTAATGCATCACCACAAAATCCCGCAATGCCCCGGAAACGCGAAAGTTAGCCAAGATCCGTGAGCCACAGCACACCGCCTTGGCCTTGGCCGCGGGGTGGCTGCGTGCCTAGGCCTTGGCCATAGGGTGGCTGCGTGCCTTGGCCTTGGCCGCGGGCTGGCTGCATGCCTAGGCCTTGGCCGCGGGCTGGCTGGGTGCATAGCCTTGGCCTTGGGTGCCTTCGCCATGGCAGCGGGTTGGACGCGTGCCTTGGCCTTGGCCACGGGGTGGCTGCGGGCCTTCGCCGCGGGCTGGCTGCGTGCCTTGCTCGAAATGCAGCACATGCTCGTGACCAAGGCACGTCGCACACTCTCACACACACACAACACACACTCGGGCCGCACTCCCGAGGCAAGGATAGGGAGCTCGAGCGTGGCCCTGTGCCTTGGTCTTGGCCGCGGGGTGGCTGTGTGGCTTGGCCTTGGCCGCGGGCGAGCATTTGGCCAAAATCTGAGCACACAGACCTCGCCATTTCTTCGTGTTCTTGGACAAAAAACTGAGTTCCACACATACCTTCCACTTCTTTCCCCGGTTTTGGCTGAATCGGATGAGTTGGCCCACGCGTGTGGGCACCCGTTCACTACCGGTAAAATGGCCGTAAAACGAGTTTTGGAGCTCAGAATTGGATTCCGTTTTATCCCGCCACCGACTCCCACCAAACCCGACCACGCCATCCCAAAATCCCACGCCGCCCTCGAAACGCGAAATTTGGCCACAATCCGTGTGCTACAGCTCACGGATTTTGGGCTTTTCCGGCGGAAAAATGGGCGCAGGGCTTCCCGCATTATTTTCGCCATTTCTTCGAGCTGAAAACAGTACTTGCGCCGTGAGGAGGCCCCCGGCCCAGTTCTACCACAATCTAAATAATTCGTGGGCACATTTCGTCCCCTTCTCGCACCCCTGCATGTTCGGTAAATCGGCCGTAAAACGAGGTTCGGACCTCGGAATCGACTCCCGTCTTTTCCGACGTTTGACTGTCGTACGTATCTAATGCACCACCCCAAAATCCTGCACCACCCCGGAAACGCGAAAGTTGGCCAAGATCCGTGAGCTACAGGACACGGCCTTGGCCTTGGCCACGGCGTGGCTGCATGCCTAGGCCTTGGCCGCGGGCTGGCTGGGTGCATGGCCTTGGCCTTTGGTGCGTTGCCCGTGGGCTGGCTCCGTGCCTTGCTCGAAATGCAGCACATGCTCGCGACCAAGGCACGTCTCACACTCTCAGGCACACACAACACACACTCGGGCCGCGCTCCCGAGGCAAGGATAGGGAGCTCGAGCGTGGGCCTGTGCCTTGGCCGCGGGGTGGCTACGTGGCTTGGCCTTGGCCGCGGGCGAGCATTTGGCCAAAATGTGAGCACACGGTCCTCGCCGTTTCTTCGTATTCTGGGACCAAAAACTGAGATCCACGCCTACCTTCCACTTCTTTCTCCGGTTTTGCCTGAATCGGACGAGTTGGCCCACCCGTTTGGGCACCCGTTCGCTGCCGGTAAAATGGACGTAAAACGAGTTTCGGAGCTCGGAATTGGATTCCGTTGTCTACCACCACTGACTCCCACCAAACCCGACCACGGCAGCCCAAAATCCCACGCCTCCCCCGAGACCCGAAATTTGGCCACAATCCGTGTGCTGTAGCTCACGGATTTTGGCCTTTTCCGGCGGAAATATGGGCGCAGGGCCTCTCGCTTTATTTTTGCCATTTCTTCGAGCGAAAAACAATACTTGCGCCGTGAGGAGGCCCCCGGCCCAGTTCTACCACAATCGGACCAATTAGCGGGCACGTTTCGTCCCCTTTTCGCACCCCTGCACGTTCGGTAAATCGGCCGTAAAATGAGGTTCGGACATCGGAATCGACTCCAGTCTTTTCTGACGTTCGACTGTCGTACATATCTAATGCATCACACCAAAATCCTGCACCGCCCCGGAAACGCGAAAGTTGGCAAAGATCCGTGAGCTACAGCACACGGCCTTGGCCTTGGCCGCGGGGTGGCTGCGTGCCTAGGCCTTGGCCTTGGGGTGGCTGCGTGCCTTGGCCTTGGCCACGGGGTGGCTGTGTGCTTAGGCCATGGCCGCGGGCTGGCTGCGTGTCTAGGCCTTCGCCGCGGGCTGGCTGCGTGCCTAGGCCTTGGCTGTGGGCTGGCTGGGTGCATGGCCTTGGCCTTGGCCGCGGGGTGGACGCGTGCCTTGGCCTTGGCCACGGGGTGGCTGCGTGCCTTGGCCGCGGGCTGGCTCCGTGCCTTGCTCGAAATGCAGCACATGCTCGTGACCAAGGCACGTCGTCCACTCCCACGCACACACAACACACACTCGGGCCGCACTCCCGAGGCAAGGATAGGGTGCTTGAGCGTGGCCCTGTGCCTTGGCCTTCGCCGCGGGGTGGCTGCGTTGCTTGGCCTTGTCTGCGGGCGATCATTTGGCCAAAATGTGAGCACATGGTCCTCGCCGTTTCTTCGTATTCTTGGAGAAAAAATGGAGATCCATACCTACCTTCCAATTCTTTCTCCGGTTTTGCCTGAATCGGACGAGTTGGCCCACCTGTTTGGGCACCCGTTCGCTGCCGGTAAAATGGCCGTAAAACGAGTTTTGGAGCTCGGCAATGGATTCCGTTTTCTCCCGCTACTGACTCCCACCAAACCCGACCACCCCAGCCCAAAATCCCACGCCGACCACGAGACGCGAAATTTGGCCACAATCCGTGTGCTATAGCTCACGGATTTTGGCCTTTTCCGGCGGAAAAATGGGCGCAGGGCCTCCCGCATTATTTTCGCCATTTCTTCGAGCGGAAAACAGTACTTGCGCCGTGAGGAGGTCCCATGCCCAGTTCTACCATAATCGGACCAATTCGCGGGCACGTTTCGTCCCCTTTTCACACCCCTGCACGTTTGGTAAATCGGCTGTAAAATGAGGTTCGGACCTCGGAATCAACTCCCGTCTTTTCCGACGTTCGACTGTCTAACGTCTCTAATGCATCACCCCAAAATCCCGCGCCGCCACGGAAACACGAAAGTTGGGCAAGATCCATGTGCTACAGCACACGGCCTAGGCCTTGGCCGCGGGGTGGCTGCGTGTCTAGGCCTTGGCCGCGGGCTGGCTGCGTGCCTAGGCCTTGTCCACGGGCTGGCGGCGTGCCTAGGCCTTGTCCGCGGGCTGGCTGTGTGCATGGCCTTGGCCTTGGCCGCGGGGTGGCTGCGTCGCTTGGCCTTGGCCGCGGGCGAGCATTTGGCCAAAATGTGAGCACACGGTCCTCGCCGTTTCTTCATATTCTTGGACCAAAATCTGAGATCCATGCCTACCTTCCACTTCTTTCTCCGGTTTTGCCTGAATCGGACGAGTTGGCCAACCCTTTTGGGCACCTGTTCGCTGCTAGTAAAATTGCCGTAAAAAGAGTTTCGGAGCTCGGAATTGGATTCCGTTTTCTCCCACCACCGACTCCCACCAAACCCGACCACGCCAACCCAAAATCCCATGCCGCCCGCGAAACGCGAAATTTGGCCACAATCCGTGTGCTATAGCTCACGGATTTTGGCCTTTTCCGGCGAAAAAATAGGTGCAGGGCCTCCCGCGTTATTTTCGCCATTTCTTCGAGCAAAAAACAGTACTTGCACCGTCAGGAGGCCCCCGGCCCAGTTCTACCACAATCGGACCAGTTCTACCATAATTCGCCTTGGCCACAGGGTAGCTGCGTGCCTTGGCCGCAGGCTGGCTCCGTGCCTTGCTCGTAATGCAGCACATGCTCGTGACTAAGGCACGTCACACACTCTCACGCACACACAACATACACTTGGGCCGCGCTCCTGAGGAAAGGATAGGGAGCTCGAGCATGGCCTTGTGCCTTGGCCTTGGCCGCGCGGTGGCTGCGTGGCTTGGCCTTGGCCACGGGCGAGCATTTGGCCAAAATGTGAGCACACAGTCCTCGCCGTTTCTTCGTATTCTTGGACAAAAAACTGAGATGCACACCTACCTTCCACTTCTTTCTCCGGTTTTGCCTGAATCGGACGAGTTGGCCCACCCGTTTGGGCACCCATTCGCTGCCGGTAAAATGGCCGTAAAACGAGTTTCGGAGCTCGGAATTGGATTCCATTTTCTCCCACCACCGACTCCCACCAAACCCGACCACGCCAGCCCAAAATCCCACGCCGGCCCGAAACGCGAAATTTGGCCACAATCCGTGTGCTATAGCTCACGGATTTTGGCCTTTTCCGGTGAAAAAATGGGTGCAGGGCCTCCCGCGTTATTTTCACCATTTCTTCGAGCGGAAATCAGTACTTGCGCCGTGAGGAGGCCCCCGGCCCAGTTCTAGCACAATCGGACCAATTCGTGGGCACATTTGGTCCCCTTTTCGCACCACCGCACTTTCGGTAAATCGGCCGAAAACGAGGTTCGGACCTCGAAATCAACTCCCCTCTTTTGCGACGTTCGACTGTCGTACGTATCTAATGCATCACCCCAAAATCCCGCACCGCCCAGGAAACGTGAAAGTTGGCCAAGATCCGTGAGCTACAGCACATGGCCTTGCCCTTGGCCGCGGGGTGGCTGCGTGCCATGGCGTTGGCCGCGGGGTGGCTGGGTGCCTTGGCCTTGGCCATGGGCTGGCTGCATGCCTAGGCCTTGGCTGCGGGCTGGCTGGGTGCCATGGCCTTGGCCTTGGCCGCGGGGTGGACGCGTGCCTTGGCCTTGGCCACGGCCGCGGGGTGGATGCGTGCCTTGGCCTTGGCCACGGGCTGGCTCCGTGCCTTGCTCAAAATGCAGCACATGCTCACGACCAAGGCACATCGTACACTCTCACGGACACACAACACACACTCGGGCTACGATCCCGAGGCAAGGATAGGGAGCTCAAGCGTGGCCCTGTGCCTTGGACTTGGCCGCGGGCGAGCATTTGGCCAAAATGTGAGCACACGGTCCTCGCCGTTGCTTCGTATTGTTGGACCAAAAACTGATATCCACACCTACCTTCCACTTCTTTCTCCGGTTTTGCCTGAATCGGAGGAGTTGGCCCACCCGTTTGGGCACCCATTCGCTGCCGGTAAAATGGCCGTAAAACGAGTTTCGGAGCTCGGAATTGGATTCCGTTTTCTCCCACCACCGACTCCCACCAAACCCGACCACGCCAACCCAAAATCCCATGCCGCCCACGAAACGCGAAATTTTGCCACAATCCGTGCGCTATAGCTCACGGATTTTGGCCTTTTCCGGCGGAAAAATGGGTGCAGGGCCTCCCGCGTTATTTTCGCCATTTCTTCGAGCGGAAAACAGTACTTGCGCTGTGAGGAGGCCCCCAGCCCAGTTCTAGCACAATCGGACCAATTCGCGGGCACATTTCGTCCCCTTTTCACACCACCGCACCTTCGGTAAATCGGCCGTAAAACGAGGTTCGCACCTCGAAATCGACTCCCCTCTTTTCCGACATTCGACTGTCGTACGTATCTAATGCATCACCCCAAAATCCTGCACCGCCCCGGAAACGCGAAAGTTACCCAAGATCCGTGAGCTACAGCACACGGCCTTGGCCTTGGCCGCGGGGTGGCTGGGTGCCATGGCCTTGGCCTCGGCCTCAGGGTGGCTGCGTGCCAAGGCCTTGGCCGCGGGCTGGCTCCGTGCCTTGGCCTTGGGGTGGCTGCGTGCCTATGCCTTGGCCTTGGGGTGGCTGCGTGCATGGCGTTGGGGCTGGGTGCCTTGGCCTTGGCCACGGGGTGGCTGTGTGCCTTGGCCTTGGCCGCGGGGCGGCTGTGTGCCAAGGCTTTGGCCTTGGGGTGGCTGCGTGTCTTGGCCTTGGCCTTGGCCACGGGATGGATGTGTACCTTGGCCTTGGCCGCGGGCTGGCTGCGTGCCTAGACCATGGCCGCGGGCTGGCGGCGTGCATGGCCTTGGTCTTGGCCGCGGGGTGGACGCGTGCCTTGGCCTTGGCCATGGGGTGGCTGCGTGCCTAGGCCTTGGCCGCGGGCTGGCGGCGTGCATGGCCTTGGTCTTGGCCGCGGGGTGGACGCGTGACTTGGCCTTGGCCATGGGGTGGCTGCGTGCCTAGGCCTTGGCCGCGGGCTGGCTGGGTGCCATGGCCTTGGCCGCAGGGTGGACCCGTGCCTTAGCCTTGGCCACGGAGAGGCTGCGTGCGTTGGCCTTGGCCTTGGCCGCGGGCTGGCTCCATGCCTTGCTCGAAATGCAGCACATGCTCACGACCAAGGCAGGTCGCACACTCTCACGCACACACAACACACACTTGGGCCGTGCTCCCGAGCCAAGGATAGGGAGCTCGAGCGTGGCCATGTGCCTTGGCCTTGGCCACGGGGTGGCTGCGTGGCTTGGCCTTGGCCGCGGGCGAGCATTTGGCGAAAATGTGAGCACACGGTCCTCGCCGTTTCTTTGTATTCCTGGACCATAAACTTAGATCCACACCTACCTTCCACTTCTTTCTCCGGTTTTGCCTGAATCGGACGAGTTGGCCCACCCATTTGGGCACCTTTTCGCTGCCGGTAAAATGGCCGTAAAACGAGTTTCGGAGCTCGGAATTGGATTCCATTTTCTCCGGCCACTGACTACCACCAAACCCAACCACGCCAGCCCAAAATACCACGCCGCCCCCGAAACGCGAAATTTGGCTACAATCCGTGTACGATAGCCCACGGATTTTGGCCTTCTCCGGCGGACAAATGGGCGCAGGGCCTCCTGCATTATTTTCGCCATTTCTTCGCGTGGAAAACAGCAGTTGCGCCGTGAGGAGGCCCCCGGCCCAATTCTACCACAATCGGACCAATTTGCAGGCACGTTTCATCCCCTTCTCGCACCCCTGTACGTTGGGTAAATCGGCCGTAAAACGAGGTTCGGACATCGGAATCGACTCCCGTCTTTTCTGACATTCGACTGTCGCACGTATCTAATGCATCACCGCAAAATCCCGCAAAGCCCCGGAAACGCGAAAGTTGGCCAAGATCCGAGAGCTACAGCACACGGCCTTGGCCTTGGCCGCAGGGTGGCTGCGTGCCTAGGTCTTGGCCGCAGGGTGGCTGCGTGCCTAGGCCTTGGCCGCAGGGTGCCATGGCCTTGACCTTGGCCTTGGCCTTGGCCTCGGGGTGGCTGCGTGCCAAGGCCTTGGCCGCGGGGTGGCTGGGTGCCTTGGCCTTGGCCGCGGGCTGGCTTTGTAGCTAGGCCTTGGCCGCGGGGTGGCTGCGTGCCATGGCCTTGTCCTTGGGTGCCTTGGCCTTGGCCGCGGGGTGGACGCGTGCCTTGGCCTTGGCCACGGGGTGGCTGCGTGCCTTGGCCGCGGGCTTGCTCCATGCCTTGCTTGAAATACAGTACATGCTCGTGACAAAGGCATGTCACACACTCTCACGCACACAGAACACACACTCGGGCTGCGATCCCGACGCAAGGATAGGGAGCTCTAGCGTGGCCCTGTGCCATAGCCTTGGCCGCGGCCGAGCATTTGGCCAAAATGTGAGCACACGGTCCTGACCGTTTCTTCGTATTCTTGGACCAAAAACTGAGATCCACACCTACCTTCCACTTCTTTCTCCAGTTCTACCTGAATCGGACGAGTTGGCCCACCCGTTCGCTGCCGGTAAAATGGCCGTAAAACGAGTTTCAGAGCTCAGAATTGGATTCCGTTTTCTCCAGCAACCGACTCCCACGAAACCCGACCACGCCAGTAAAAATCCCTCGCTGCCCCCGAAACGCGAAATTTGGCCACAATCCGTGTGCTATAGCTCACGGATTTTGGCCTTTTCCGGCGGAAAAATGGGCGCAGGGCCTCCCGCATTATTTTCACCATTTCTTCGAGTAGAAAACAGTACTTGTGCCGTGAGGAGGCCCATGGCCCAGTTCTATCACAATCAGACCAATTCGTGGGAACGTTTCGTCCCCTTTTCGCACCCCCGCACGTTCGGTAAATCGGCCGTAAAATGAGGTTCGGACCTCGGAATCGACTCCCGTCTTTTCCGACGTTAGACTGTCGCACGTATCTAATGCATTACCCGAAAATCCCGCACCGCCCCGGAGACCCGAAAGTTGGCCAAGATCCGCGAGCCACAGCACACAGCCTTGGCCTGTGCCGCGGAGTGGCTGGGTACCTTGACCTTGGCCGCGGGGTGGCTGTGTGCCTAGGCCTTGGCCTTGGGGTGGCTGCGTGCCTTGGCCACGGTGTGGCTACATGCCTATCCCGAGGCAAGGATAAGGAGCCCGCGGCCAAGGCCAAGGCACGCAGCCACCCCGTGGCCAAGGCCAAGGCCTAGGCACGCAGCCACCCCAAGGCCAAGGCCTAGGCACGCATCCACCACGCGGCCAAGGCCATGGCTGTGTGCTGTAGTTCACGGATCTTGGCCAACTTTCGCGTTTCTGGGGCGGTGTGTGATTTTGGGGTGATGCACTAGATACGTACGACAGTCGAACGTCGGAAAAGACGAGAGTCGATTCCGAGGTCTGAACCTCATTTTACGGCCGATTTACCGAACGTGCAGGGGTGCGAAAAGGGGAGGTAACGTGCCCGCGAATTTGTCCGATTGTGGTAGAACTGGGCCGGGGGCCTCCTCATGGTGCAAGTACTGTTTTCTGCTCGAAGAAATGGCGAAAATAATGCGGGAGGCTCTGCGCCCATTCTTCCGCCGGAAAAGGCCTAGATCCGTGCGCTATAGCACACGGATTGTGGCCAAATTTCGCATTTCGGGGGCGGCATGGGATTTTGGGCTGGCGTGGTCGGGTTTGGTGGGAGTCAGTGGCGGGAGAAAACGGAATCCAATTCCGAGCTCCGAAACTCTTTTTACGGCCATTTTACCGGCTGCGAACAGGTGCCCAAAAGGGTGGGCTAACTCGTCCGATTCAGGCAAAACCGGAGAAAGAAGTGGAAGGTAGGCGTGGATCTCAGATTTTGGTCCAAGAATACGAAGAAACGGTGAGGACCGTGTGCTCACATTTTGGCCAAATGCTCGCCCACGGCCAAGGCCAAGGCACGCAGCCACCCCGCGGCCAAGGCCAAGGCACAGGGCCACGCTCGAGCTTTCTATCCTTGCCTCGGGACTGCGGCCCGAGTGTGTGCTGTGTGTACGTGAGAGTGTGCGACGTGCCTTGGTCGCGAGCATGTGCTGCATTTCGAGCAAGGCACGGAGCCTGCCCACGGCCAAGGCACGCAGCCACCCCGCGGCCAAGGCCAAGGCACGCATCCACCCCGCGGCCAAGGCCAAGGCCATGCACACAGCAAGCCCGCGGACAAGGCCTAGGCACGCAGCCAGCCCGCAGTCAAGGCCTAGGCACGCAGCCAGCCCGCGGCCAAGGCCTAGGCACGCAGCCACCCCGCGGCGAAGGCCAAGGCCGTGTGCACACGGATCTTGGCCAACTTTCGCGTTTCCGGGGCGGCGCGGGATTTTGGGGTGATGCATTAGATACATGCGACAGTCGAACCTCATTTGATTCCGAGGTCCGAACCTCATTTTACGGCCGATTCAGGCAAAACCGGAGAAAGAAGTGGAAGGTAGGCGTGGATCTCAGATTTTGGTCCAAGAATACGAAGAAACGGCGAGGACCGTGCGCTCACATTTTGGCCAAATGCTCGCCCGCGGCCAAGGGCAAGCCACGCAGCCACCGCGCGGCCAAGGCCATGGCACAGGGCCATGCTCGAGCTCCCTATCCTTGCCTCGGGAGCTCGGCCCGAGTGTGTGTTGTGTGTGCGTGAGAGTGTGCGACGTGCCTTGGTCACGAGCATGTGCTGCATTACAAGCAAGGCACGGAGCCAGCCCGCGGCCAAGGCACGCAGCTACCCCGTGGCCAAGGCAAAGGCACGCATCCACCCCGCGGCCAGGGCCAAGGCCATGCACGCAGCCAGCCCGCGGCCAAGGCCAAAGCATGCAGCCACCCCGTGGCCAAGGCCAAGGCCTAGGCACGCACCCACCCCAAGGCCAAGCCACGGAGCCAGCCCGCGGCCAAGGGCTAGGCACGCAGCCAGCCCGCTGCCAAGGCCTTGGCACGCAGCCACCCCGAGGCCGAGGCCAAGGCCATGGTACCCAGACACCCCGCGGCCAAGGCCAAGGCCGTGTGCTGTAGCTCGAAGAAATGGCGAAAATAATGCGGGAGACCCTGCGCCCATTTTTCCGCCGGAAAAGGCCATAATCCGTGAGCTATAGCACAAGGATTGTGCCCAAATTTCGTGTTTCGGGGGCGGCGTGTGATTTTCAGCTGGCGTAGTCGGGTTTGGTGGGAGTCGGTGGCGGGAGAAAACGGAATCCAATTCCGAGCTCCGAAACTCGTTTTACGGCCATTTTACCGGCAGCGAACGGGTGGGCCAACTCGTCCGATTCAGGCAAAACCAGAGAAGGAAGTTGAAGGTAGGAGTGGATCTCAGTTTTTGGTCCAAGAATACGAAGCAACGGCGTGGACCGTGCACTCACATTTTGGCCAAATGCTCGCCCGCGGACAAGTCTATGGCACAGGGTCACGCTCGCGCTCCCTATCCTTGTCTCGGGATCGCTGTCCGAGTGTGTGTTGTGTGCGCATGAGAGTGTGTGACCTGCCTTGGTCGCGAGCAAGTGCTGCATTTCGAGCAAGGCACGCAGCCACCCCGTGGCCAAGGCCAAGGCACGCGTCCACCCCGCGGCCAACACCTAGGCACGCAGCCAGCCCGCGGCCAAGGCAAAGGCAGGCAGCCACCCCAAGGCCAAGGCCTAGACACGCATCCACCCTGTGGCCAAGGCCAAGGCCGTGTGCTGTAGCTCACGGATCTTGGCCAACTTTCGCGTTTCGCGGGCGGTGCGGGATTTTGGGGTCATGCATTAGATACGTACGACAGTTGAACGTCGGAAAAGACGGGAACCGATTCCGAGGTCCGAACCTCGTTTTACGGCCGATTTACCGAACATGCCGGGGTATGAAAAGGGGACGAAACGTGCCCGCGAATTCGTCCGATTGTGATAGAACTGGGCCGGGGGCCTTGTCACTGTTCAAGTACTGTTTTCCGCTCGAAGAAATGGCGAAAATAATGCGGGCGGCCCTGCGCCCATTTTTCCGCCGGAAAAGGCCAAAATCCGAGAGCTATAGCACACGGATTGTGGCCAAATTTCATGTTTCGGGGGCGGCGTCGGATTTTGGGCTGGCATGGGAATTTGGGCTGGCGTGGTCGGGTTTGGAGGGAGTCGGTGGCGGGAGAAAACAGAATCCAATTCTGAGCTCCGAAACTCGTTTTACAGCCATTTTACCGGCAGCGACCGGGTGCCCAAACGGGTTGGCCAAATCGTCCGATTCAGGCAGAACTGGAGCAAGAAGTGGAAGGTAGGTGTGGATCTTAGCTTTTGGTCCAAGAATACGAATCAACGGCGAATCAAAGGCTATGGCACATGGCTATGCTCGAGCTCCATATCCTTGCCTCGGGATCGCAGCCCGAGTGTGTTCTGTGTGTCCGTGAGAGTGTGCGACGTGCCTTGGCCGCGAGCATGTGCTGGAGTTTGATCAAGGCTTGCAGCCAGACCACGGCCAAGGCCAAGGCACCCAGCCACCCCGCGGCCAAGGCCAAGGCCGTGTGCTGTGGATCGCGGATCTTGGCCAACTTTCGCGTTTCCGGGGCGGTGCGGGATTTTGGGGTGATGCATTAGATACGTGCGCCAGTCGAACGTTGGAAAAGACGGGAGTCGATTCCGAGGTCCAAACCTCGTTTTACGACCGATTTACCGAACGTGCGGGGGTGCAAAAAGGGGACGAAACGTGCCCACAAATTGGTCCGATTGTGGTAGAACTGGGCCGGGGGCCTCCTCACGGTGCAAGTACTGTTTTCTGCTCACAGAAATGGCAAAAATAATGCTGGAGGCCCTGCGCCCATTTTTCTGCCGGAAAAGGCCAAAATCCATGAGCTATAGCACACGGATTGTGGCCAAATTTCGCGTTTTGGGGGTGGCGTGGGATTTTGGGCTGGCGTGGTCGGGTTTGGTGGGAGTCAGTGGCGGGAGAAAACAGAATCCAATTCCGAGCCTCGAAACTCGTTTTACGGCCATTTTACCGGCAGTGAACGGGTGCCCAAACGGATTGGCCAACTCGTCCGATTCAGGCAAAACCGGAGAAAGAAGTGGAAGGTAGGTGTGGATCTCAGTTTTTGGTCCCAGAATACGAAGAAACGGCGAGGACCGTGTGCTCACATTTTGGCCAAATGCTCGCCTGCCGCCAAGGCCAAGCCACACAGCCACCCCGCAGCCAAGGCCAAGCCACGCAGCCACCCCGCGGCCAAGGCCAAGGCATTGGGCCACGCTCGAGCTCCCTATCCCTGCCTTGGTAGCGCGGCCCGAGTGTGTATTGTGTGTGCGTGAGAGTGTGCGACATGCCTTGGTCGCTAGCATGTGCTGCATTTCGAGCAAGGCACGGAGCCAGCCCAAGGCCAAGGCACGCGTCCACCCCGCGGCCAAGGCAACCAAGGCGAAGGCCAGGCACCCAGCCAGCCCACGGCCAAGGCCTAGGCACGCAGCCAGCCTGAGGCCAAGGCCTAGGCACGCAGCCAGCCCGTGGCCAAGGCCAAGGCACGCAGCCACCCCGTGGCCAAGGCACGCAGCCACCCCAAGGGCAAGGCCTAGGCACGCAGCCACCCCGCGGCCAAGGCCAAGGCCGTGTGCTGTAGCTCACGGATCTTGGCAAACTTTTGCGTTTCCGGGGTGGTGCGCGATTTCGGGGTGATGCATTTAATACGTGCAACAGTCAAACATTGGAAAAAACGGGAGTCAATTCCGAGGTCCGAACCTCATTTTACGGCCGATTTACCGAACGTGCAGGGGTGCGAAAAGGGGACGAAACGTGCCCGCGAATTGGTCCGATTGTTGTAGAACTGGGCCGGGGGCCTCCTCACGGTGCAAGTACTGTGTTACGCTCGAAGAAATGGCGAAAATAATGTGGGAGGCCCTTCGCCCATTTTTCCACCGGAAAAGGCCAAAATCTGTGAGCTATAGCACACGGATTGTGACCAAATTTCGCGAGCTATAGCACACGGATTGTGGCCAAACTTTGCGTTTCGGGGGCGGCGTGGGATTTTGGGCTGGCGTGGTCGGGTTTGGTGGGAGTCGGTGGTGGGAGAAAACGGAATCCATTTCCGAGCTCCGAAACTCGTTTTACGGCCATTTTACCGGCAGCGAATAGGTGCGCAAATGGGTGGGCCAAATCGTCCGATTTAGGCAAAACCGGAGCAAGAAGTGGAAGGTAGGTGTGGATCTCAGTTTTTGGTCCAAGAATATGAATCAACGGCGAATCAAAGCTATGGCACAGGGCCACGCTCGAGCTCTCTATCCTTGCCTTGGGATTGCAGCCCGAGTGTGTTCTGTGTGTCTGTGAGAGTGTGCGGCGTGCCTTGGCCGCGAGCATGTGCTGGATTCTGAGCAAGGCTTGCAGCCAGCCCGCGGCCAAGGCACGCAGCCACCCCGTGCCCAAGGCCAAGGCACGCGTCCACCCCGCGGCCAAGGCCAAGGCCATGGCACCCAGCCAGCCCGCGGCCAAGGCCTAGGCACGCAGCCAGCCCGCGGCCAAGGCCAAGGCACCCAGCCACCTTGCGGCCAAGGCCATGGCACCCAGCCACCCCGCGAATTGGTCCGATTGTGGTAGAACTGGGCTGGGGGCCTCCTCACGGCGCAAGTACTGTTTTCCGCTCGAAGAAATTGCGAAAATAATGCGGGAGGCCCTGCGCCCATTTTTCCGCCGCAAAAGGCCAAAATCCGTGACCTATAGCACACGGATTGTGGCCAAATTTTACGTTTCAGGGGCGGCGTGGAATTTTGGGCTGGCGTGGTCGGGTTTGGTGGGAGTCAGTGGCGGGAGAAAACAGAGTCCAATTCCGAGCCCCGAAACTCATTTTACGCCCATTTTACCAGCAGCGAACGGGTGCCCAAACGGATTGGCCATCTCGTCCGATTCAGGCAAAACCGGAGAAAGAAGTGGAAGGTAGGTGTGGATCTCAGTTATTAGTCCCAGAATACGAAGAAACGGCGAGGACCGTTTGCTCACATTTTCGCCAAATGCTCGCCCGCCGCCAAGGCCAAGCCACGCAGCCACCCCGCAACCAAGGCCAAGCCACGCAGCCACCCCGCGGCCAAGGCCAAGGCACAGGGCCACGCTCGAGCTCCCTATCCCTGCCTTGGGAGCGCGACCTGAGTGTGTGTTGTGTGCGCGTGAGAGTGTGCGACGTGCCTTGGTCGCGAGCATGTGCTGCATTTCGAGCAAGGCACGGAGCCAGTCCAAGGCCAAGGCATGCGTCCACCCCGCGGCCAAGGCCAAGGCCAAGGAAACCAAGGCCAAGGCCATGCACCCAGCCAGCCCACGGCCAAGGCCTAGGCACGCAGCCTGCCCGCTGCCAAGGCCAGGCACCCAGCCAGCCCACGGCCAAGGCCTAGGCACGCAGCCATCCCACGGCCAAGGCCTAGGCACGCAGCCACCCCATGGCCAAGGCACGCAGCCACCCCATTTTACCGGCAGCGAACGGGTGCCCAAACGGGTGGGCCAACTCGTCCGATTCAGGCAAAACCAGAGAAAGAAGTGGAAGGTAGGTGTGGATCTCAGTTTTTGGTCCAAGAATACGAAGAAACGGCGAGGACTGTGTGCTCACATTTTGGCCAAATGCTCGCAGCGGTCCGAGTTTGTGTTGTGTGTGCATGTGAGTGTGCGACATGCCTTGGTCGCGAGCATGTGTTGCATTTCGAGCAAGGCACGGAGCCAGCCCGCGGCCAAGGGACGCAGCCACCCCGTGGCCAAGGCCAAGGCACGCGTCCACCCCGCGGCCAAGGCGAAGGCACCCAAGGACAAGGCCATGCGCCCAGCCAAGGTGTAGGCACGCAGCCAGGCCGCGGCCAAGGCCAAGGCACGCAGCCACCCCAAGGCCAAGGCCTAGCTAGGCACGCAGCCACCCCGCGGCCAAGGCCAAGGCCGTGTGCTGTAGCTCACGGATCCTGGCCAACTTTCATGTTTCGGAGGCTGCATGGGATTTTGGGCTGGCGTGGTCGGGTTTGGTGGGAGTCGGTTGCTGGAGAAAACGGAATCTAATTCCGAGCTCCGAAACTCGTTTTACGGCCATTTTACCGGCAGCGAACGGGTGGGCCAACTTGTCCGATTCAGGCAAACCCGAAGAAAGAAGTGGAAGGTAGGTGTGGATCTCAGTTTTTGGTCCAAGAATACGAAGAAACGGTGAGGACCGTGTGCTCACATTTTGGCATAATGCTCGCCCGCCGCCAAGGCCAAGCCACGCAACCAGCCCGTGGCCAAGGCTAAGGCACAGGGCCACGCTCGAGCTCCCTATCCTTGCCTCGGGAGCGCGGCCCGAGTTTGTGTTGTGTGTACGTGAGAGTGTACGACGTGCCTTGGTCGCGAGCATGTGCTGCATTTCGAGCAAGGCACGGTGCCAGCCCGCGGCCAAGGCACGCAGCCACCCCGTGGCCAAGGCCAAGGCACGAGTCCACCCCGCGGCCAAGGCTGCGGCCATGCACCCAGCCAGCCCGCGGCCAAGGCCTAGGCAGGCACCCAGCCTGCGGCCAAGGCCAAGGCACGCGGTCACCCCGTGGCCAAGGCACGCTGCCGCCCCGCGGTCAAGGCCAAGGCCGTGTGCTGTAGCTCACGGATCATCGCCAACTTTCGCGTTTCCGGGGTGGTGCGGGATTTTGGGGTGATACATTAGATACGTGCGACAGTCGAAAGTCGGAATAGACGGGAGTCGATTCCGAGGTCCGAACCTCATTTTATGGCCGATTTATCGAATGTGCAGGGGTGTGAAAAGGGGACGAAACATGCCCGCGAATTGGTCCGATTGTGGTAGAACTGGGCCAGGGCCTCCTCATGGTGCAAGTACTGTTTTCCGCTCGAAGAAATGGTGAAGATAATGTGGGAGGCCCAGCGCCCATTTTTCTGCTGGAAAAGCCCAAAATCCGTGACCAATAGCACACGGATTGCGGCCAAATTTCGCGTTTCGGGGGCGGCGTGGGATTTTTAGCTGGCGTGGTCGGGTTTGGTGGGAGTCAGTGGTGGGAGAAAACGGAATCCAATTCCGAGCTCCGAAACTCGTTTTACGGTCATTTTACCAGCAGCGAACGGGTGCCCAAACGGGTGGGCCAACTCGTCCGATTCAGGCAAAACCGGAGAAAGAAGGGGAAGGCAGGTGTGAATCTCAGGTTTTGGTCGAAGAATACGAAGAAACGGCAAGGACCGTGTGCTCACATTTTGGCCAAATGCTCGCCCGCGGCCAAAGACAAGCCACGCAGCCACCCCGCGGCCAAGGCCAAGGCACAGGGCCACGCTCGAGCTCCCTATCCTGGCCTCGGGAGCGCGGGCCGAGTGTGTGTTGTGTGTGCGTGAGAGTGTACGACGTGCCCTGGTCACGAGCATGTGCTGCATTTCGAGCAAGGCACGGAGCCAGCCCGCGGCCAAGGCACGCAGCCACCCCGTGTCCAAGGCCAAGGCACACGTCCACCCCTCGGCCAAGGCCGCAGTCATGCACCCAGCCAGCCCGCGGCCAAGGCCAAGGCAAGCGGCCACCCCGTGGCCAAGGCCAAGGCACGCAGACACCCCAAGCCCAAGGCCTAGGCACGCAGCCACCCCGTGGCCAAGGCCATGACCAAGGCACGCAGCTACCCCAAGGCCAAGGCCTAGGCACGCAGCCACCCCGCGGCAAAGGCCTAGGCCGTGTGCTGTAGCTCACGGATCCTGGCCAACTTTCGCGTTTCCGGGGCGGTACGGAATTTTGGGGTGATGCATTAGATACGTGCGACAGCCGAACGTCGGAAAAGACGGGAGTCGATTCCGAGGTCCGAACCTCATTTTACGGCCGATTTACCGAACGTGAAGGGGTGCGAAAAGGGGACGAAACGTGCCCGCGAATTGGTGCGATTGTGGTAGAACTGGGCCGGGGGCCTCCTCACGGCACAAGTACTGTTTTCTGCTTGAAGAAATAGCAAAAATAATGCGGGAGGCCCTGCGCCCATTTTTCCGCCGGAAAAGGCCAAAATCAGTGAGCTATAGCACACGGATTGTGGCCAAATTCCGCGTTTCGGGGCGGCGTGGGATTTTTGGCTGGCGTGGTCGGGTTTGGTGGGAGTCAGTGGTGGGAGAAAACGGAAACTAATTCCGAGCTCCGAAACTCATTTTACGGGCATTTTACCGGCAGCGAACGGGTGCCCAAACGGGTGGGCCAACTCGTCCGATTCAGGCAAAACCGGAGAAAGAAGGGGAAGGCAGGTGTTAATCTCAGTTTTTGGTCGAAGAATACGAAGAAACGGCAAGGACCGTGTGCTCACATTTTGGCCAAATGCTCGCCCGCGGCCAAGGCCAATCCACGCAGCCACCCCGCGGCCAAGGCCAAGGCACAGGGCCATGCTCGAGCTCACTATCCTTTCCTTGGGAGCGCGGCCCGAGTGTGTGTTGTGTGTGCGTGAGAGTGTGCGACGTGCCTTGGTCACGAGCATGTGCTGCATTTCGAGCAAGGCACGGAGCCAGCCCGCGGCCAAGGCACGCAGCCACCCCGTGGCCAAGGCCAAGGCATGTGTCCACCCCGCGGCCAAGGTTGCGCCCATGCACCCAGCCAGCCCGCGGCCAAGGCCTAGGCATGCAGCCAGCCCGCGGCCAAGGCCAAGGCACGCAGCCACCCCTTGGCCAAGGCCAAGGCACTCGGCCACCCCGGGGCCCAGTACTGTTTTCCGTTCGAACAAGTGGAGAAAATAATGCGGGAGCCCCTGCCCCCATTTTTCCGCCGGAAAAGGCCAAAATACGTGGGCTATAGCACACGGATTGTGGCCAAATTTCGTGTTTCGGGGGCGGTATGGGATTTTGGGCTGGTGTGGTCGGGTTTGGTGGGAGTCGGTGCCGGGAGAAAACGGAATCCAATTCTGAGCTCCGAAACTCGTTTTACGGCCATTTTACCGGCAGCTAACGGGTGGGCCAACTCGTCCGATTAGGGCAAAACCGGAGAAAGAAGTGGAAGGTAGGTGTGGATCTCAGTTTTTGGTCCAAGAATACGAAGAAATAGTGAGAACCGTGTCCTCACATTTTGGCCAAATGCTTGCCCGCGGCCAAGGCCAAGCCACGCAGCCTCCCCGCGGCCAAGGCCAAGGCACAGGGCCACGCTCGAGCTCCCTATCCTTGCCTCGGGAGCGCGGCCCGAGATTGTGTTGTGTGTGCGTGACAGTGTGCGACGTGCCTTGGTCGCGAGCATGTGCTGCATTTTGATCAAGGCACGGAGCCAGCCCGCGGCAAAGGCACGCAGCCACCCCGTGGCCAAGGCCAAGGCACGCCTCCACCCCGCGGCCAAGGCCAAGGCACCAAAGGTCAAGGCCATGCACCCAGCCAGCCTGCGGCCAAGGCCTAGGCACACAGCCAGCCCGCGGCCAAGGCCTAGGCACGCAGCCACCCCGCGGCCAAGGCCTAGGCACGCAGCCACCCCGCAGCCAAGGCCAAGCCACGCAGCCACTCACCAGCCAAGGCCAAGGCACAGGGCCACGCTCGAGCTCCCTATCATTGCCTCGGGAGCGCGGCCCGAGTGTGTGTTGTGTGTGCGTGAGAGTGTGCGACGTGCCTTGGTCGCAAGCATGTGCTGCGTTTCGAGCAAGGCACAGAGACAGCCGCGGCCAAGGCACGGAGCCAGCCGCAGCCAAGGCACGCAGCCATCCCTTGGCCAAGGCCAAGGCACCCAAGGCCAAGGCACTCAAGGCCAAAGGCATGCACCCAGCCAGCCCGCGGCCAAGGCCTAGGCACGCAGCCAGACCACGGCCAAGGCTTAGGCACGCAGCCACCCCGCGGCCAAGGCCAAGGCACGCAGCCACCCCACGGCCAAGGGCAAGGCCGTGTGCTGTGGCTCGTGGATCTTGGCCAACTTTCGCGTTTCCCGGGCGGTACGGGATTTTCAGGTGATGCATTAGATACATGCGACAGTCGAACGTCGGAAAAGACGGGAGTCGATTCCGTGGTCCGAACCTCGTTTTACAGCCGATTTACCGAACGTGCGGGGCTGCGAAATGGGGTCGAAACGTGCCCGCTAATTGGTCTGGTTGTGGTAGAACTGGGCCGGGGGCCTCCTCACGGCGAAAGTACAGTTTTCCGCTCAAATGTTTTTAGCTCGAACAAATGGCGAAAATAATGCGGCAGGTACTGCGCCCATTTTTCCGCCAGAAAAGGCCAAAATCCATGAGCTATAGCACACGGACTGTGGCCAAATTTCGCGTTGCGGAGGCAGCGTGGGATTTTGGGCTGGCGTGGTCGGGTTTGGTGGCAGTCGGTGGCGGGAGAAAACGGAATCCAATTCTGAGCTCCGAATCCATTTTACGGGCAGCAAACGGATGCCCAAACGGGTGGGCCAACTCGTCCGATTCAGGCAAAACCGGAGAAAGAAGTGGAAGGTAGGTGTGGATCTCAGTTTTTGGTCCAAGAATACGAAGAAACGGCTAGGACCGTGTGCTCACATTTTGGCCAAATGCTCACACGCGGCCAAGGCCAAGCCACGCAGCCACCCCGCGGCCAAGGCCAAGGCACAGGGCCACGCTCGAGCTCCCTATCCTTGCCTCGGGGGCGCGGCCCGAGTTTGTGTTGTGTGTGCGTGAGAGTGTGCGACGTGCCTTGGGCGCGAGCATGTGCTGCATTTCGAGAAAGGCACGGAGCCAGCCCGCGGCCAAGGCCAAGGCTCGCGTCCACTCCGCGGCCAAGGCTATGGCACCCAGCCAGCCCTCGGCCAAGGCCATGGCACCCAGCCACCCCGCGGCCAAGGCCTAGGCACCCAGCCAACCCGCGGCAAAGGCCAAGGCCGTGTACTGTAGCTGCTCACGGATCTTGGCCAACTTTCGCGTTTCCAGGGCGGGGTGGGATTTTTGGGTGATGCATTAGATACGTGCGACAGTCGAACATTGGAAAAGAGGGAAGTCGATTTCGAGGTCTGAACCTCGTTTTACATCCGATTTACCGAGGGTGCGGGGGTGCAAAAAGGGGACGAAACGTGCCCGCGAATTGGTCTGATTGTGGTAGAACTGGGCCGGGGGCCTCCTCACGGCGCAAGTACTGTTTTCCGCTCGAACAAATGGCGAAAATAATGCGGGAGGCCCTGCGCCCATTTTTCCGCCGGAAGAGGCCAAAATCCGTGAGCTATAGCACACGGATTGTGGCCAAATTTCGCATTTCGGGGGCGGCGTGGGATTTTGGGCTGGCGTGGTCGGGTTTGGTGGGAGTCGGTGGCGGGAGAAAACGAATCCAATTATGAGCTCCGAAACTCATTTTACGGCCATTTTACCGGCTGCGAACGGGTGCCCAACCGGGTGGGCCAACTCGTCCGATTCAGGCAAAACTGGAGAAAGAAGTGGAAGGTAGGTGTGGATCTCAGTTTTTGGCCCAAGAATATGAAGAAACGGCAAGGACCGTGTGCTCACATTTTGGCCGAATGCTCGCCCGCGGCCAAGGCCAGGCCACGCAATCACCCCGAAGCCAAGGCCAAGACTCAGGGCAACGCTCGAGCTCCCTATCCTTGCCTCGGGAGCCCGGGCTGAGTGTGCGTTGTGTGTGCGTGAGAGTGTGCGACTTGCCTTGCTGGCGAGCATGTGCTGCATTTCGAGCAAGGCACGGAGCCAGCCCGCGGCCAAGGCATGCAGCTACCCCGTGGCCGTGGCCAAGGCACGCAGCCACCCCGCGGCCAAGGCCAAGGCCTTCTGCTGTAGCTCACAGATCTTGGCCAACTTTCGTGTTTCCGGGGCGGTGCGGGATTTTAGGGTGATACATTGGATAGATACGACAGTCGAACGTCGGAAAAGATGCGAGTCGATTCTGAGGTCCAAACCTCGTTTTACGGCTGATTTACCGAACGTACAGGGGTGCGAAAAGGGGATGAAAAGTGCCCGCGAATTGGTCCGATTGTGGTCGAACTAGGCCGGGGGACTCCTCACGGTACAAGTACTGTTTTCCGCTCGAAGAAATGGCGCAAATAATGCTGGAGGCCCTGCGCCCATTTTTCCGCCGGAAAAGGCCAAAATCCCTGAGCTATAGTACACGGATTGTGGTAAAATTTCGCGTTTCGTGGGCGACGTGGTCGGGTTTGGTGGGAGTCAGTGGCGGGAGAAAACAGAATCCAATTCTGAGCTCCGAAACTCATTTTACGGCCATTTTACCGGCAGCGAAGGAGTGCCCAAATGGGTGGGCCAACTCGTCCGATTCGGGCACACCCGGAAAAAGAAGTGGAAGGTAGGTGTGGATCTCAGTTTTTGGTCCAAGAATACGAAGAAACGGTGAGGACCGTGTGCTCACATTTTGGCATAATGCTCGCCCGCCGCCAAGGCCAAGCCATGCAACCAGCCCGCGGCCAAGGCTAAGGCACAGGGCCACGCTCGAGCTCCCTATCCTTGCCTCGGGAGCGCGGCGCGAGTGTGTGTTGTGTGTGCGTGAGAGTGTGCGACGTTCCTTGGTCGCGAGCATGTGCTGCATTTCGAGCAAGGCATGCAGCCACCCCGAGGCCAAGGCCAAGGCCATGCACCCAGCAAGCCTGCGGCCAAGGCACGCAGCCACCCCGTGGCCAAGGCCTAGGCACGCAGCCACCCCAAGGCCAAGGCCTAGGCATGCAGCCAGCCCGCAGCAAAGGCCAAGGCACGCAGCCACCCCAAGGCCAAGGCCTAGGCACGCAGCCACCCCTCGGCCAAGGCCAAGGCCGTGTGCTGCAGCTCACGGATCTTGGCCAACGTTCGCGTTTCCGGGCCAGCGCGGGATTTTGGGTTGATGCATTGCATACGTGCGACAGTCGAACGTCGGATAAGACGGGAGACGATTCCGATGTCCGAACCTTGTTTTACGACCGATTTACCGAACGTGCAGGGGTACGAAAAGGAAACGAAACATGCCCGCGAATTAGTCAGATTGTGGTAGAACTGGGCCGGGGGCCTCCTCACGGTGCAAGTTCTATTTTCCGCCCGAACAAATGGCGAAAATAATGCGGGAGGCCCTGCGCCCATTTTTCCGCCGGAAAAGGCCAAAATCCGTGAGCTATAGCACACGGATTGTGGCCAAATTTCGCGTTTTGGAGGCGGCATGGGATTTTGGGATGGCGTGGTCGGGTTTGGTTGGAGTTGGTGGTGGGAGAAAACGGAATCCAATTCTGAGCTACGAAACTCGTTTTACGGCCATTTTACCGGCAGCAAACGGGTGCCCAAACGGGTGGGCCAACTCGTCCGATTCAGGCAAAACCGGAGAAAGAAGAGGAAGGTAGGTGTGGATCTCAGTTTTTGGTCCGAGAATACTAAAAAACAGCGAGGACCGTGTGGTCACATTTTTGCCAAAGGCTCGCCCGCGGCCAAGGACAAGCCACGCAGCCACCCCGCGGCCAAGGCCAAGGCACAGGGCCACGCTCGAGCTCCCTATCCTTGCCTCGGGAGCACGGGCCGAGTGTGTGTTGTGTGTGCGTGAGAGTGTATGACGTGCCTTGGTCGCGAGCATGTGCTGCATTTCGAACAAGGCACGGAGCCAGCCCACGGCCAAGGCACGCAGCCACCCCGCGGCCAAGGCCAAGGCCGTGTGCTGTCACTCACAGATCTTGGCCAACTTTCGCGTTTCCGGGGCGGTGCGGGGTTTTGGGGTGATGCATTAGACACGTGCGACAGTCGAACATCGGAAAAGAGGGGAGTTCATTTCGAGGTCCGAACCTCGTTTTACGGCCGATTTACCGAGGGTGCGGGAGTGCGAAAAGGGGACGAAACGTGCCCTCGAATTGGTCCGATTGTGCTAGAACTGGGCCGGGGGCCTCCTCACGGCACAAGTACTGTTTTACGCTTGAAGAAATGGCAAAAATAATGTGGGAGGCCCTGTGCCCATTTTTCCGCCGAAAAAGGCCAAAATCCGTGAGCTATAGCACACGGATTGTGGCCAAATTTCGCGTTTTGGGGGAGCATGGCATTTTGGGCTGGCGTGGTCGGGTTTGGTGGGAGTCGGTGGCGGGAGAAAACGGAATCCAATTCCGAGCTCCGAAACTCCTTTTACGGCCATTTTACCGGCAGTGAACGGGTGCCCAAATGGGTGGGCCAACTAGTCCGATTCAGGCAAAACCGGAGAAAGAAGTGGAAGGTAGGTGTGGATCTCAGTTTTTGGTCCAAGAATACGAAGCAACGGCGAGGACCGTGTGCTCACATTTTGGCCAAATGCTCACCTGCGGCCAAGGCTATGGCACCGGGCCACGTTTGAGCTCCGTATCCTTTCCTCGGGATCGCAGCCCGAGTGTGTGTTGTGTGTACGTGAGAGTGTGCGACGTGCCTTGGTCGCGAGCATGTGCTGCATTTCGAGCAATTCACGGAGCCAGCCCGCGGCCAAGGTACGCAGCCACCCCGTGGCCAAGGCCAAGGCACGCGTCCACCCCGCGGCCAAGGACAAGGCACCCAAGGCAAAGGCCATGGCACCCAGCCACCCCGCCGCCAAGGCCATGGCACCCAGCCACCCCGCGGCCAAGGCCAAGGCCGTGTGCTGTTGCTCGCGGATCTTGGCCAACTTTCGCGTTTCCGGGGCGGTGCAGAATTTTCGGGTGATGCATTAGATACGTGCGACAGTCGAACGTCGGAAAAGACGGGAGTCGATACTGCTGATTTACCGAACGTGCAGGGGTGCAAAAAGGGGACGAAACGTGCCCGCGAATTGGTCCGATTGTGATGGAAGTGGGCCGGGGGCCTCCTCACGGCGCAAGCATGGTTTTCCGTTCGAACAAATGGTGAAAATAATGCGGGAGGCCCTGTGCCCATTTTTCCGCCGGAAAAGGCCAAAATGCGTGAGGTATAGCACACTGACTGTGGCCAAATTTCGCGTTTCGGGGGCGGTGTGGGATTTTTGGCTGGCGTGGTCGGGTTTGGTGAGAGTCAGTGGCGGGAGAAAACGGAATCCAATTCCGAGCTCCGAAACTCGTTTTATGGACATTTTACCGGCAGCGAACGGGTGCCCAAACGGGTGGGCCAACTCGTTCGATTCAGGCAAAACCGGAGAAAGAAGTGGAAGGTAGGTGTGGATCTCAGATTTTGGTCCAAGAATACGAAGAAACGGCAAGGACCGTGTGCTCACATTTTGGCCAAATGCTCGCCAGCGGCCATGGCCAAGCCACGCAGCCACCCCGCGGCCAAAGCCAAGGCACAGGGCTATGCTCGAGCTCCCTATCATTGCCTCGGGAGCGCGGCCCGAGTGTGTGTTGTGTGTGCGTGGCAGTGTGCGACCTGCCTTGGTCGCAAGCATGTGCTGCATTTCAAGCAAGGCGCGGAGCCAGCCTGCGGCCAAGGCAAAGGCCGAGGCATGCAGCGACCCGGTGGCCAAGGCACGCATCCACCCTGCGGCCAAGGCCAAGGCACGCGTCCATCCCGCGGCCACCGCCATGGCACCCAGCCAGCCCGCGGCCAAGGCCATGGCACCCAGCCAGCACGCAGCCAAGGCCAAGGCACACAGCCAGCCCGCGGCCAAGGCCTTGGCACGCAGCCACCCCGAGGCCAAGGCACCCAGCCACCTCACGGCCAAGGCCTGGGCACGCAGCCACCCCGCGGCCAAGGCCTGGGCACGCAGCCACCCCGCGGCCAAGGCCAAGGCCGTGTGCTGTAGCTCACGGATCTTGGCCAACTTTCGCATTTTCGGGGTGGTGCGGCATTTTGGGGTGATGCATTAGATACGTGCAACAGTCGAACGTCGGAAAAAAGGGGAGTCGATTTCGAGGTCCGAACCTCGTTTTACGGCCGATTTACCGAGGGTGCGGGAGTGTGAAAAGGGGACGAAACGTGCCCTCGAATTGGTCCGATTATGGTAGAACTGGGCCGGGGGCCTCCTCACGGTGCAAGTACTGTTTTCTGCTCGAAGAAATGGCGAGAATAATGCGGGAGGCCCTGCGCCCATTTTTCCGCCGGAAAAGGCCCAAATCCGTGAGCTATAGCGCACAGATTGTGGCCAAATTTCGCGTTTCGGGGGCGGCGTGGGATTTTGGGCTGGCGTGGTCGGGTTTGGTGGGAGTCGGTTGCGGGAGGAAACGGAATCCAATTCCGAGCTCCGAAACTCGTTTTACGGCCATTATACCGGCAACTAACTGGTGGGCTAACTCGTCCGATTCAGGCAAAACCGGAGAAAGAAGTGGAAGGTAGGTGTGGATCTCAGTTTTCGGTCCAAGAATACAAAGCAACGGCGAGGACTGTGTGCTCACATTTTGGCCAAATGCTCGCCCGCGGCCAAGGCTAGGGCACAGGGCCGCGCTCGAGCTCCCTATCCTTGCCTCCGGATCGTAGCCCGAGTGTGTGTTGTGTGTTAGTGATTGTGTGCGACGTGCCTTGGTCGCGAGCATGTGCTGCTTTTTGAGCAATGCATGGAGCCAGCCCGCGGCCAAGGCACGCATCCACCCCACGCCCAAGGCCAAGGCACGCGTCCACCCCGCGGCCAAGGCCATGGCAACCAGCCACCCCGCGGCCAAGGCCATGGCACCCAGCCACCCCGTGGCCAAGGCCAAGGCCGTGTGCTGTGCCTTGCGGATCTTGGCCAACTTTCGCATTTCCGGGGCGGTGCGGGATTTTCGGGTGATGCATTAGATACATGCAACAGTCGAACGTCGGAAAAGAGGGGAGTCGATATCGACGTCCGAACCTCGTTTTACGGCCGATTTACCGAATGTTTGGGGGTGCGAAAAGGGGACGAAACGTGCCCGCGAATTGGTCCGATTGTGGTAGAACTGGGCCGGGGGGCTCCTCACGGCGCAAGTACTGTTTTCCACTCGAAGAAATGGAAAAAATAATGATGGAGGCCCTGCGCCCATTTTTCCGCCGAAAAAGGCCAAAATCCGTGAGATATATGACACGGATTGTGGCCAAATTTGGCGTTTCCGGGGCGGCCACCCCGTGGCCAAGGCACGCAGCCACCCCCAGGCCAAGGCCTAGGCACGCAGCCACCTCTCGGCCAAGGCCTAGGCACGCAGCCACCTCGCGGCCAAGGCCAAGGCCGTGTGCTGTAGCTCATGGATCTTGGGCAACTTTCCCGTTTCCGGGGTGGTGCGGGATTTTGGGGTGATGCATTAGATACGTGGGACAGTCGAAAGCCGGAAAAGAGGGGAGTCGATTTTGAGGTCCAAACCTCGTTTTACGGCCGATTTACCGAGGGTGCAGGGGTGCGAAAAGGGGACGAAACGTGCCCGAGAATTGGTCCGATTGTGGTAGAACTTGGCCGGGGGCCTCCTCACGCCACAAGTACTGTTTTCCGCTCGAAGAAATGGCGAAAATAATGCGGGAGGCCGCGCTCCCATTTTTCCGCCGGAAAAGGCCAAAATCCGTGAGCTATAGCACACGGATTGTGGCCAAATTTCGCGTTTTGGAGGCGGCGTGGGATTTTGGGCTGGCGTGGTCGGGTTTGGTGGGAGTCGGTTGCGGGAGAAAACAGAATCCAATTCCGAACTCCAAAACTCGTTTTACGGCCATTTTACTGGCAGCGAATGGGTGGGCCAACTCATCTGATTCAGGCAAAACCGGAGAAAGAAGTGGAACGTAGGTGTGGATCTCAATTTTTGGTCCAAGAATACGAAGCAACAGCGAGGACCGTGTGCTCACATTTTGGCCAAATGCTCGCCCGTGGCCAAGGCTATGGCACAGGGCCACGCTCGAGCTCCCTATCCTTGTCTCGGGATCGCAGCCCGAGTGTGTATTGTGTGTGCGTGAGAGTGTGCGACGTGCCTTGGTCGTGAGCATGTGCTGCATTTCGAGCAAGGAACGGAGCCAGCCCACGGCCAAGGCACGCAGCCACCCCGCGGCCAAGGCCATGGCACCCAGCCACCCTGCAGCCAAGGCCAAGGCACGCAGCCACCCCGCGGCCAAGGCCAAGGCCGTGTACTGTGGCTCGCGGATCTTGGCCAACTTTCGCGTTTCCGAGGCGGTGAGGGATTTTCTGGTGATGCATTAGATATGTGCGACAGTCGAATGTCGGAAAAGACGGGATTCGATTCCAACGTCCGAACCTTGTTCTACGGCCGATTTACCGAACATGCGGGGGTGCGAAAAGGGGACGAAACGTGCCCGTGAATTGGTTCGATTGTGGTAGAACTGGGCCAGGGGCCTCCTCACGGCACAAGAACTGTTTTCCACTCGAAGAAATGGCGAAAATAATGCGGGAGGCCATGCGCCCATTTTTCCGCCGAAAAAGGCCAAAATCCGTGACCTATAGCACACGGATTGTGGCCAAATTTCATGTTTTGGAGGCGGCGTGTGATTTTGGGCTGGCGTGGTCGGGTTTGGTGGGAGTCGGTTGTGGGAGAAAACGGAATCCAATTCCGAACTCCGAAACTCGTTTTATGGCCATTTTACTGGCAGCGAATGGGTGGGCCAACTCGTCCGATTCAGGCAAAACCGGAGAAAGAAGTGGAAGGTAGGTGTGGATCTCAGTTTTTGGTCCAAGAATATGAAGCAACGGCGAGGACCGTGTGCTCACATTTTGGCCAAATGCTCGCCCGCGGCCAAGGCTATGGCACAGGGCCACGCTCGAGCTCCCTATCCTTGCCTCGGGATCGCAGCCCGAGTGTGTTGTGTGTGCGTGAGAGTGTGCAACGTGCCTTGGACGCGAGCATGTGCTGCATTTCGAGCAAGGCACGGAGCCAGCCCGTGGCCAAGGCATGCAGCCCGCCCGCGGCCAAGGCCATGGCACCCAGCCAGCCCGCGCCCAAGGCCCAGCCACCCCACGGCCAAGGCCATGGCACGCAGCCACCCAGCGGCCAAGGCCAAGGCCGTCTGCTGTGGCTCCGGATCTTGGACAACTTTCGCGTTTGCGGGGCGGTGCGGGATTTTTGGGTGATGCATTAGATACGTGCGACAGTCGAGCTCCCTATCCTTGCCTCGGGAGCGCTGCCTGAGTGTGTGTTGTGTGTGCGTGAGAGTGTGCGACGTACCTTGGTTGCGAGCATGTGCTGCATTTCGAGCAGGTCACGGAGCCAGCCCGCGGCCAAGGCACGCAGCCACCCCGTGGGCGAGGCCACGGCACCCGTCATCCCTGCGGCCAAGGCCAAGGCCATGCACCCAACCAGCCCGCGGCCAAGGCCTAGGCATGCAGCCAGCCCGCGGCCAAGGCCAATGCACGCAGCCACCCCGTGGCCAAGGCATGCATCCACCCCAAGGCCAAGGCCTAGGCACGTAGCCAGCCCGCGGCAACTTTCGCGTTTCCGGGGCGGTGCGGGATTTTCAGGTGATGCATTAGATACGTACGGCAGTCGAACATCGGAAAAGACGGGAGTTGATTCCGAGGTCCGAACCTCATTTTACGGCCGATTTACCGAACTTGCAGGGGTGCGAAATGGGGACGAAACGTGCCCGCGAATTGGTCCGATTGTGGTAGAACTGGGCCGGGGGCCTCCTCACGGCGCAAGTACTGTTTTCCGCGTGAAGAAATGGCGAAAATAATGTGGGAGGCCCTGCGCCCATTTTTCCGTCGGAAAAGGCCAAAATGCATGAGCTATAGCACACGGATTGTGGCCAAATTTTGCGTTTCGGGGGCGGCGTGGGATTTGGGGCTGGCGTGGTCGGGTTTGGTGGGAGTCGGTGGCGGGAGAAAGCGGAAACCAATTCCGAGCTCCGAAACTCGTTTTACGGCCATTTTACCGGCAGCAAACGGGTGGGCAACTCGTCCGATTCAGGCAAAACCGGAGAAAGAAGTGGAAGGTAGGTGTGGATCGCAGTTTTTGGTCCAAGAATACGAAGAAACGGCGAGGACCGTGTGCTCACATTTTGGCCAAATTCCCGCCCGCGGCCAAGGTCAAGCCACACAGCCACCCTGCGGCGAAGGCCAGGGCACAGGCCCACGCTCGAGCTCCCTATCCTTGCCTCGCGAACGCTGCCCGAGTGTGTGTCGTGTGTGTGTGAGAGTGTGCGGCGTGCCTTGGTAACGAGCATGTGCTGCATTTCGAACAAGGCACAGAGCCAGCCCGCGGCCAAGGCACGCAGCCACCCCGTGGCCAAGGCCAAGGCACCCGTCCACCCCGCGGCCAAGGACAAGGCACCCAAGGCCAAGGCCATGCACCCAGCCAGCCCGCGGCCAAGGCCTAGGCACGTAGCCACCCCGTGGCCAAGGCCAAGGCGAAGGCACGCATCCACCCCAAGGCCAAGGCCTAGGCACGCAGCCACCCCGCGGCCAAGGCCAAGGCCGTGTGCTGTAGCTCATGGATCTTGGCCAACTTTTGCATTTCCGGGGCGGTGCGGGATTTTGCGGTGATGCATTACATACGTACGACAGTCGAACATCGGAAAAGACGGGAGTCGATTCCGAGGTCCGAACCTCATTTTACGGCCGATTTACCGAACGTGTAGGGGTGCGAAAATGGGACGAAACGTGCCCACAAATTGGTCGGATTGTGGTAGAACTGGGCCGGGGGCCTCCTCACGGCGCAAGTACTGTTTTCTGCTCGAAGAAATGGCCCTGTGCCCATTTTTCCGCCGGAAAAGGCCAAAATGCATGAGCTATAGCACACGGATTGTGGCCAAATTACACGTTTCGGAGGGGGCATGGGATTTTGGGCTGGCGTAGTGAGGTTTGATGGGAGTCGGTGGCAGGAGAAAACGGAATCCAATTCTGAGCTCCAGAACTCCCTTTACGGCCATTTTACCGGCAGCGAACGGGCGCCCAAACGGGTGGGCCAACTCTTCCGATTCAGGCAAAACCGGAGAAAGAAGTGGAAGGTAGGTGTGGATCTCAGTTTTTGGTCCAAGAATACGAAGAAACGGCGAGGACCGTGTGCTCACATTTTGGCCAAATGCTCGCCCGCGGCCAAGGCCAACGCACAGGGCCACGCTCGAGCTCCCTATCCTTGCCTTGGGAGTGCGGCCCGAGTCTGTGTTGTGTGTTTGTCAGAGTGTGCGACCTGCCTTGGTCGCGAGCATGTGCTGCATTTCGAGCAAGGCACGGAGCCAGCCCACGGCCAAGGGCAAGGCCGAGGCACGCAGCCACCCCGTGGCCAAGGCCAAGGCATGCGTCCACCCCGCGGCCAAGGCCTAGGCACACAGCCACCCCGCGGCCAAGCCCTTGGCACGCAGCCACCCCGAGGCAAAGGCCAAGGCCATGTCACCCAGCCAGTCTGCGGCCAAGGCCTAGGCACGCAGCCACCCAGCGGCCAAGGCCAAGGCCGTGTGCTGTAGCTCACGGATCTTGACCAACTTTCGCATTTCCGGGGTGGTGCGGGATTTTGGGGTGATGCATTAGATACGTGCGACAGTCGAACGTCGGAAAAGACGGGAGTCGATTCCGAGGTCCAAACCTCATTTTACGGCCCATTTACCAAACGTGCAGGGCTGCGAAAAGGGGACGAAAAGTGCCCGCGAAATGGTCTGATTCTGGTAGAACTGGGCCGGGGGCGTCCTCACGGCGAAAGTACTGTTTTCCACTCGAACAAATGGCGAAAATAATGCGGGAGGCCCTGCGCCCATTTTTCCACCAGAAAAGGCCAAAATCCGTGAGCTATAGCACACGGTTTGTGGCCAAATTTCGCATTTCGGGGGCGGAGTGGGATTTTGGCTGGCGTGGTGGGGTTTGGTGGGAGTCGGTGGTGGGAGAAAATAGAATCCAATTCAGAGCTCTGAAACTCGTTTACGGCCATTTTACCGGCAGCGAATGGGTGCCCAAACGGGTGGGCCAACTCGTCCGGCTCAGGCAAAACTGGAGAAAGAAGTGGAAGGTAGGTGTGGATCTCAGTTGTTGGTCCAGGAATACGAAGAAACGGCGAGGACCGTGTGCTCACATTATGGCCAAATGCTCGCCCGCGGCCAAGGCCAAGCCACGCAGCCACCCTGCGGCCAAGGCCAAGCCACAGGGCCACGCTCGAGCTCCCTATCCTTGCCCCTGGAGCGCGGCCCGAGTGTGTGTTGATTGTGCGTGAGAGTGTGCGACCTACCTTGGACGCGAGCATGTGCTGCATTTCGAGCAAGGCACGGAGGCATCCGCGGCCAAGGCACGCAGCCACCCCAGGGCTAAGGCCTAGGCACACAGCCACCCCGCGGCCAAGGCCTAGGCACACAACCACCCCGCGGCCAAGGCCAAGGCCGTGTGCTGTGGCTCGCGGATCTTGGCCAACTTTCACGTTTCTGGGGCGGTGCGGGATTTTTGGGTGATGCATTAGATACGTGCGACAGTCGAACGTCGGAAAAGACGGGAGCCGATTCCGTGGTCCGAACCTCGTTTTACGGCCGATTTACCGAACGTGCGGGGGTGCGAAAAGGTGTCAAAACATGCCCGCGAATTGGTCCGATTGTGGTAGAACTGGGCCGGGGGCCTCCTCACGGTGAAAGTACTGTTTTCCGCTCGAACAAATGGCGAAAATAATGCGGGAGGCCCTGCGCCCATTTTTCCGCTGGAAAAGGCCAAAATCCGTTAGCTATAGCACACGGTTTGTGGCAAAATTTCGCGTTTTGGCGGTGGCGTGCGATTTTGGACTGGCATGGTTGGGTTTGGTGGGAGTCGGTGGCGGGAGAAAACGGAATCCAATTCTGAGCTCCGAAACTCGTTTTACGGCCATTTTACCGGCAGCGAACGGGAGGGCCAACTCGTCCGATTCAGGCAAAACCGGAGAAAGAAGTGGAAGGTAGGCGTGGATCTCAGTTTTTGGTCCAAGAATACGAAGAAACGGCGAGGACCGTGTGCTCACATTTTGGCCAAATGCTCACCCGCGGCCAAGGCAAAGCCACGCAGCCACCCCACGTCCAAGGCCAAGGCACAGGGCCACGCTCGAGCTCCCTATCGTTGCCTCGGAAGCGCGGCCCGAGTGTGTGTTGTGTGTGCGTGAGAGTGTGTGACATGCCTTGGTCACGAGCATGTGCTGCATTTCGAGCAAGGCACGGAGCCAGCCCGCGGCCAAGGCACGCAGCGACCCCATGGCCAAGGCCAAGGCACAAGTCCACCCCGCGGCCAAGGCACGCAGCGACCCCATGGCCAGGGCCAAGGCACACGTCCACCCCGCGGCCAAGGCCAAGGCACGCAGCCACCCCAAGGCCAAGGCCTAGACTCGCAGCCACCCCGCGGCCAAGGCCAAGGCCGTGTGCTGTAGCTCATGGATCTTGGCCAACTTTCTCGTTTCCGGGGCGGTGTGGGATTTTGGGGTGATGCATTAGATACTTGCGACAGTCGAACGTCGTAAAAGACGGGAGTCAATTCCGAGGTCCGAACCTCATTTTACGGCTTTTCCGACGTCCGAACCTCATTTTACGGCCGATTTACCGAACATTCAAGGGTGCGAAAAGGGGACGAAACGTGCCCGCGAATTGGTCCGATTGCGGTAGAACAGGGCCGGGGGCCTCCTCACGGCGCAAGTACTGTTTTCCACTCGAAGAAATGGCGAAAATAATGCACGAGGCCCTGCGCCCATTTTTCCACCGGAAAAGGCCAAAATCCGTGAGCTATAGCACACGGATTGTGGCCAAATTTCGCGTTTCAGGGGGCGGCGTGGGATTTTGGGCTGGCGTGGTCGGGTTTGGTGGGAGTCGGCGGTGGGAGAAAACGGAATCCAATTCCGAGCTCCGAAACTCGTGTTACGGCCATTTTACCGGCAGCGAACGGGTGGGCCAACTCGTCCGATTCAGGCAAAACTGGAGAAAGAAGTGGAGGGTAGGTGCGGATCTCAGTTTTTGGTCCAAGAATATGAAGCAACCACGAGGACCGTGTGCTCACAATTTGGCCAAATGCTCGCCCGCGGCCAAGGCCAAGCCACGCAGCCAGCCCGCGGCCAAGGCCAACGCACAGGGCCACGCTCGAGCACCCTATCCTTGCCTCCGGAGCGCGGCCCAAGTGTGTGTTGTGTGTGCGTGAGAGTGTGCGACGTGCCTTGTTCGAGAGCATGCGCTGCATTTCGAGCAAGGCACAGAGCCAGCCCGCGGCCAAGGCACGCAGCCACCCCATGGCCAACGCCAAGGCATGCGTCCACCCCGCGCCCGAGGCCAAGGCACCCAAGGCGAAGGCCATGCACCCAGCCAGCCTGCGGCCAAGGCCTAGGCACGCAGCCAGCCCGTGGCCAAGGCCAAGGCACGCAGCCACCCCGTGGCCAAGGCCAAGGCCAAGGCATGCAGCCAGCCCAAGGCCAAGTCCTTGGTACGCAGCCACCCCGCGGCCAAGGCCAATGCAGTGTGCTGTAGCTCACGGATCTTGGCCAGCTTTCGCGTTTCCGGGGCGGTTCGGGATTTTGGGGTGATGCATTAGATACGTTCGATAGTCGACCGTCGGAAAAGACGGGAGTCGATTCCGAGGTCCGAACCTCGTTTTACGGCCAATTTACCGAACGTGCAGGGGTGCGAAAAGAGGACGAAACGTGCCCGTGAATTGGTCCGATTGTGGTAGAACTGGGCCGGGGGCCTCCTCACGGTGCAAGTACTGTTTTCCGCTTGAAGAAATGGCAAAAATAATGCGGGAGGTCCTGCACCCATTTTTCCGCCGAAAAAGACCAAAATCCGAGAGCTATAGCACACGGATTGTGGCCAAATATCGAGTTTCGGGGGCGGCGTGGGATTTTGGGCTGGCGTGGTCGGGTTTGGTGGGAGTCGGTGGCGGGAGAAAACAGAATCCAATTCCGAGCTCCGAAACTCATTTTAAGGCCATTTTACCGGCAGCGAATGGGTGGGCCAACTCGTCCGATTCAGGGAAAACCGTTGAAAGAAGTGGAAGGTAGGTGTGGATCTCAGTTTTTGGTCCCAGAATACGAAGAAACGGCAAGAACCGTGTGCTCACATTTTGGCTAAATGCTCCCTCGTGGCCAAGGCCAAGCCACGCACCCACCCCGCGGCCAAGGCCAAGGCACAGGGCCACGCTCGAGCACCCTATCCTTGCCCCCGGAGCGCGGGCCGGGTGTGTGTTGTGTGTGCGTGAGAGTGTACGACGTGCCTTGTTCACGAGCATGTGCTGCATTTCGAGCAAGGGACGGAGCCAGCCCGCGGCCAAGGCACGCAGCCACCCCGTTGCCAAGGCCAAGGCATGCGTCCACCCCGCGCCCGAGGCAGAGGCACCCAAGGCCTAGGCACGCAGCCAGCCCGCGGCCAAGGCCAAGGCATGCAGCCACCCTGTGGCCAAGGCCAAGGCACGCAGCCACCCCAAGGCCAAGGCCTAGGCACGCAGCCACCCCGCGGCCAACGCCAAGGCCGTGTGCTGTAGCACACGGATCTTGGGCAACTTTCGCGTTACCGGGGCGGTGCAGGATTTTGGGGTGATGCATTAGATACGTGCGACAGTCGAACGTCGGAAAAGAGGGGAGTCGATTCCGAGGTCCGAACCTCGTTTTACGGCCGATTTACCGAACGTGCAGGGTGCGAAAAGGGGACGAAACGTGCCCGCGAATTGGTCCGATTGTGGTAGAACTGGGCCAGGGTCCTCCTCACGGTGCAAATACTGTTTTCCGCTCGAAGCAATGGCGAAAATAATGCGGGAGGCCCTGCGCCCATTTTTCCGCCGGAAAAGGCCAAAATTCGAGAGCTATAGCACACGGATTGTGGCCAAATTTCACGTTTTGGGGGCGGCGTGGGATTTTGGGCTGGCGTGGTCGGGTTTGGTGGGAGTCGGTGGCGGGAGAAAATGGAATCCAATTCCGAGCTCCGAAACTCGTTTTAAGGCCATTTTACCGGCAGCGAATGGGTGGGCCAACTCGTCCGATTCAGGCAAAACCGGAGAAAGAAGTGGAAGGTAGGTGTGGATCTCAGTTTTTGGTCCAAGAATACGAAGAAACGGCGAGGACCGTGTGCTCACATTTTGGCCAAATGCTCGCCCGCGGCCAAGGCCAAGCCACGCAGCCACCCCGCAGCCAAGGCCAAGGCACAGGGCCGTGCTCGAGCTCCCTATCCTTGCCTCGGGAGCGCGGCTAGAGTGTGTGTTGTGTGTGCGTGAGAGTGTGGGACCTGCCTTGGTTGCAAGCATGTGCTGCATTTTGAGCAAGGGACGGAGCCAGCCCGCGGCCAAGGCCAAGGCACGCGTCCATCCCACGGCCAAGGCAATGGTACCCAGCCAGCCCGTGGCCAAGGCCAAGGCCGTGTGCTGTAGCTCACGGATCTTGGCCAACTTTCGCGTTTGCGGGGCGGTCCAGGATTTTGGGGCGATGCATTAGATACGGGAGGGCTGGCTGTAGCACACGGATTGTGGCCAAATTTCGCATTTCGGGGGCGGCGTCGGATTTTGGGCTGGCGTGGTCGCGTTTGGTGGGATTCGGCGGCGGGAGAAAACGGAATCCAATTCGGATCTCCGAAACTCGTTTTACGGCCATTTTACCGACAGGGAACGGGTGCCCAAACGGGTGGGGCAACTCGTCCGATTCAGGCAAAATCGGAGAAAGAAGTGGAAGGTAGGTGTGGATCTAATCTTTTGGTCCAAGAATACGAAGAAACGGCGTGGACCGTGTGCTCACATTTTGGGCAAATGCTCGCCCGCGGCCAAGACCAAGCCACGCAGCCACCACGCGGCCAAGGCCAAGGCACAGGGCCACGCTCGAGCTCCTTATCCTTGCCTCGGGAGCGCGGCCCGAGTGTGTGTTGTGTGTGCGTGAGAGTGTGCGACCTGCCTTGGTCGCGAGCATGTGCTGCATTTCGAGCAAGGCACGGAGCCAGCCCGCGGCCAAGGCCAAGGCCGAGGCACGCAGCCACCCCGCGGCCAAGGCCAAGGCACGTGTCCGCCCCGCGGCCAAGGAACGCGTCCGCCCCGCGGCCAAGGCCATGGCATCCAGCCAGCCCGTGCCAAAAGCCATGGCACCCAGCCAGCTCGCGGCCAAGGCCTAGGCACCCAGCCAGCCCGCGGCCAAGGCCAAGGCACCTAGCCACCCTGCGGCCAAGGCCATGGTACCCAACCACCCCGCGGCCAAGGCCATGGTACACTGCCACCCCGCGGCCAAGGCCAAGGCCGTGTGCTGTGGCTCACGGATCTTGGCCAACTTTCGCGTTTCCGGGGCGGTGCGGGATTTTCGGGTGATGCATTACGTACGTACGACAGTCGAACGTCGGAAAAGACGGGAGTCGATTCCGAGGTCCGAACCTCGTTTTAAGGCCGATTTACCGAACGTGCAGGGGTACGAAAAGGGGACGAAACGTGCCCGCGAGTTGGTCCAACTGTGGTATAACTGTGCCGGGGGCCTCCTCACAGCGCAAGTACTGTTTTCCACTCGAGGAAATGCCGAAAATAATGCGGGAGGCCCTGCGCCCATTTTTCTGCAGAAAAAGGCTAAAATCCGTGAGCTATAGCACACGGATTGTGGCCAAATTTCACGTTTCGGGGGCGGCGTGTGATTTTGGGCTGTCGTGGTCGGGTTTGGTGGGAGTCGGTGGTGGGAGAAAACAGAATCCAATTCTGAGCTCCACTACTCGTTTTACGGCCATTTTACCAGCAGCGAACGGGTGCCCAAACGGGTGGCCAAACTCGTCCGATTCAGGCAAAACTGGAGAAAGAAGTCGAAGGTAGGTGTGGATCTCAGCTTTTGGTCCAAGAACACGAAGAAACGGTGAGGACCGTGTGCTCACATTTTGGCCAAATGCTCGCCCACGGCCAAGGCCAAGCCACGCAGCCACCCCGCGGCCAAGGCCAAGGCACAGAAACACGCTCGAGCCCCCTATCCTTGCCTCGGGAGCGCGGCCCGAGTTTGTGTTGTGTGTTCGTGAGAGTGTGCGACGTGCCTTGGTTGCGAGCATGTGCTGCATTTCGAGCAAGGCACAGAGCCAGCCCGCGGGCAAGGCACGCAGCCACCCCGTGGCCAAGGCCAAGGCACGCGTCCACCATGCGGCCAAGGACAAGGTACCCAAGGCCAAGGCCATGCACCCAGCCAGCCCACGGCCAAGGCCTAGGCTCGCAGCCAGCCCGCGGCCAAGGCCAAGGCATGCAGCCACCCCGTGGCCAAGGGCAAGGCCAAGGCACGCAGCCACACCAAGGCCAAGGCCTAGGCACGCAGCCAACCTGCGGCCAAGGCCAAGGCCGTGTGTTGCAGCTCACTGATCTTGGCCAACTTTCGCGTTCCCGGGGCGGTACGGGATTTTGGGGTGATGCATTAGACACGTGCGACAGTGAAACATCGGAAAAGACGGGAGTCAATTCCTCGGTCCGAACCTCGTTTTACGGCCGATTTGCCGAACGTGCGGGGGTGCAAAAGGGGATAAAACGTGCATGCGAATTGGTCCGATTGTGGTAGAACTGGGCCGGGGGCGGCGTGGGATTTTGGGTTGGCGTGGTCGGGTTTGGTGGGAGTCAGTGGCGGGAGAAAACGGAATCCAATTCTGAGCTCCACTACTCGTTTTACGGCCATTTTACCCGCAGTGAACGGGTGCCCAAACGGGTGGGTAAACTCGTCCGACTCAGGCAAAACCGAAGAAAGAATTGGAAGGTAGGTGTGGATCCCAGTTTTTGGTCCAAGAATACGAAGAAACGGTGAGGACCGTGTGCTCACATTTTGGCCAAATGCTCGCCCGCGACCAAGGCCAAGCCACGCAGTCACCCCGCGGCCAAGGCCAAGGCACAGGGCCACGCTCGAGCTCCCTATCCTTGCCTTGGCAGCACGGCCCGAGTGTGTTTTGTGTGTGCGTGAGACTGTACGACCTGCCTTGGTCGCGAGCATGTGCTGCATTTCGAGCAAGGCACGGAGCCAGCCTGCGGCCAAGGCCAAGGCTGAGGCACGTGTCCACCCCGCGGCCAAGGCCATGGCACCCAGCCAGCCCGCGGCCAAGGCCTAGGCTCGCAGCCAGCCCGCGGCCAAGGCCTTCGCACGCAGCCACCTCGAGGCCAAGGCCAAGTCCATGGCACCCAGCCACCCCGCGGCCAAGGCCTAGGCACGCAGCCACCCCGCGGCCAAGGCCTAGGCACGCAGCCACCCCGCGGCCAAGGGCAAAGCCGTGTGCTGTAGCTCAAGGATCTTGGCCAACTTTCGCGTTTCTGGGGCGGTGCGGGATTTTCAGGCGATGCATTAGTTACGTGCGACAGTCGAACGTCGGAAAAGACGGGAGTCGATTCCGAGGTCCGAACCTCATTTTACGGCCGATTTACCGAACATGCGGGGGTGCAAAAAGGGGACGAAACGTGCCTGCGAATTGCTCCGATTGTGGTAGAACTGGGCCGGGGGCCTCCTCATGGCGCAAGTACTGTTTTCTGCTCGAAGAAATGGCGAAAATAATGCGGGAGGACCTGCACCCACTTTTCCGCCGGAAAAAGGCCCAAATCCGTGAGCTATATAGCAAACGGATTGTGGCCAAATTTCACGTTTCGGGGGCGGCGTGGGATTTTGGGCTGGCGCGGTCGGGTTTTGTGGGAGTCGGTGGCGGGAGAAAACGGAATCCAATTCTGAACTCCGATAATCGTTTTACGGCCATTTTACCGGCAGCGAACGGGTGCCCAAACGGCTGGACCAACTCGTCCGATTCAGGCAAAACCGGAGAAAGAAGTGGAAGGTAGGTGTGGATCTCAGTTTTTGGTCCAAGAATACGAAGAAACGGCGAGGACCGTGTGCTCACATTTTGGCCAAATGCTCGCCTGCGGCCAAGGCCAAGCCACGCAGCCACCCCTCGGCCAAGGCCAAGCCACACAGCCACCCCGCGGCCAAGGCCAAGGCACAGGGCCACGCTCGAGCTCCCTATCCTTGCCTCGGGAGCGCGGCCCGAGTGTGTGTTGTGTGTGCGTGAGAGTGTGCGACCTGCCTTGGTCGCGAGCATGTGCTACATTTCGGGTAAGGCACGGAGCCAGCCCGCGGCCAAGGCACCCAGCCACCCCGTGGCCAAGGCCAAGGCACGCCAGTACTTGCGCCGTGAGGAGGCCCCCGGCCAGCTTCTACCACAATCGGACCAATTCACGGGCACGTTTTGTCCCCTTTTCGCACCCCTGCACGTTCGGTAAATCGGCCGTAAAACGAGGTTCAGACCTCGGAATCGAGTCCCGTCTTTTCCTACGTTCGACTGTCGAACGTATCTAATGCATCACCCGAAAATCCCGCACCGCCCCGGAAACGCAAAAGTTGGCCAAGATGCGCTAGCCACAGCACATGGCCTTGGCCTTGGCCGCGGGGTGGCTGGGTGCCTTGGCCTTGGCCGCAGGCTGGCTGTGTGCCTAGGCCTTGGCCGCGGGCTGGCTGGGTGCATGGCCTTGGCCTTGGCCGTGGGGTGGACGCGTGCCTTGGCCATGGCCACGGGGTCGCTGCGTGCCTTGGCCGTGGGCTGGCTCCGTGCCTTGGCCGTGGGCGGGCTCCGTGCCCTGCTCGAAATGCAGCACATGCTTGCGACCAAGGCACGTCGCACACTCTCACGTACACACAACACACACTCAGGCCGCGGTCCCAAGGCAAGGATAGGAAGCTCGAGCGTGGCCCTATGCCTTGGCCTTCGCCGCGGGGTGGCTGCGTGGCTTGGCCTTGGCCGCAGGCGAGCATTTGGCCAAAATGTGAGCACACAGTCCTCGCCGTTTCTTCGTATTCTCGGACCAAAAACTGAGATCCACACCTAGCTTCCACTTCTTTCTCTGGTTTTGCCTGAATTGGACGAGTTGGCCCACCCGTTTGGGCAACGGTTCACTGCCGGTAAAATGGCCGTAAAACGAGTTTCGGAGCTCAGAATTGGATTCTGTTTTCTCCCACCACTGACTCCCACCAAACCAGGTCACGGCAGCCCAAAATCCCACGTTGCCCCCAAAACGCGAAAGTTGGCCACAATCCGTGTGCTATAGCTCACGGATTTAGTCCTTTTGCGGCGGAAAAATGGGTGCAGGGCCTCCCGTATTATTTTCGCCATTTCTTCGAGCGGAAAACAGTAGTTGCGTCGTGAGGAGGCCCCCGGCTCAGTTCTACCACAATCGAATCAATTCGCGGGAACGTTTCGTCCCCTTTTCGCACCCCCGCACCCTCGGTAAATCGTCCATAAAATGCGGTTCGGACCTCGAAATTGACTCCCCTCTTTTCCAACGTTCGACTGTCGCACGTATCTAATGCATCACCCCAAAATCCCGCACCGCCCCGGAAACGAGAAAGTTGGCCAAGATCCGTGAGCTACAGCACACGGCCCTGGCCTTGGCCATGGGGTGGCTGGGTGCCATGGCCTTGGCTGCGGGGTGGTTGGGTGCCATGGCCTTGGCCTTGGCCTCGGGGTGGCTGCGTTCGAAGGCCTTGGCCGCAGGCTGGCTGCGTGCCTAGGCCTTGGCCGCGGGCTGGCTGGGTGCCAAGGCCTTGGCCGCGGGCTGGCTGGGTTCGATGGCCTTGGCAGCGGGGTGGACGCCGGCCTTGGCCTTGGCCACGGGGTGGCTGCGTGCCTTGGCCGTGGGCTGGCTCCGTGCCCTGCTCGAAATGCAGCACATGCTCGTGACCAAGGCAGGTCGCACACTCTCATGCACACACAACACACACTCGGGACGCCCTCCCGAGGCAAGCATAGGGAGCTCGAGCGTGGCCCTATGCCTTGGCCTTGGCCGCGGGGTGGCTGCATGGCTTGGCCTTGGCCGCGAGCGAGCATTTGGCCAAAATGTGAGCACACGGTCCTCGCCGTTTCTTCGTATTCTTGGACCAAAAACTGAGATCCACACCTACCTTCCACTTCTTTCTCCGGTTTTGCCTGAATCGGACGAGTTGGCCCACCCGTTTGGGCACCCGTTTGCTGCTGGTAAAATGGCCGTAAAACGAGTTTCGGAGCTCGGAATTGGATTCCGTTTTCTCCCGCCACCGACTTCCACCAAACCCGACCACACCAGGCCAAAATCCCACGACGCCCCGAAACCCAAAATTTGGCCACAATCACTATACTATAGCTCACGGATTTTGGCCTTTTCCGGCGGAAAAATGGGTGCAGGGCCTCCCGCATTTTTTTTGCCATTTTTGTGAGCGGAAAACAGTACTTGCGCCGTGAGGAGGCCCCCGGCCCAGTTCTACCAAAATCGGACCAATTCGCGGGCACGTTTCGTCCCCTTTTGCACCCCGCACGCTCGGTAAATCAGCCAAAAACGAGGTTCGGACCTCAGAATCGACTCCCGTCATTTCCGACGTTCGACTGTCGTACGTATCTAATGCATCACCCAAAAATCCCGCACCGCCCTGGAAACGCGAAAGTTGGCCAAGATCCAAGAGCCACAGCACATGGCCTTGGCCTTGGCCACGGGGTGGCTGGGTGCCATGGCCTTGGCCGTGGGGTGGCAGGGTGCCTTGGCCTTGGCCGCGGGCTGGCTGCGTGCCTAGGACTTGGCCGTGGGCTGGCTGGGTGCCATGGCCTTGGCCTTGGGTGCCTTGGCCTTGGCCGCGGGGTGGACGCGTGCCTTGGCCTTGGCCCCGGTGTTGCTGCGTGCCTTGGCCGCAGGCTGGCTCCGTGCCTTGCTCGAAATGTAGAACATGCTCGTGACCAAGGCACGTCACACATTCTCACGCACACACAACACACACTCAGGCTACGATCCCAAGGCAAGGATAGGGAGCTTGAGTGTGGCCCTGTGACATAGCCTTGGCCGCGGGCGAGCATTTGGCCAAAATGTGAGCGTACGGTCCCCGCCGTTGCTTCGTATTCTTGGACCAAAAACTGAGATCCACACCTACCTTCCACTTTTTTCTCCGGTTTTGCCTGAATCGGACGAGTTGGCCCACCCGTTTGGGCACCCGTTCGCTGTTGGTAAAATGGCCGTAAAACGAGTTTCGGAGCTCAGAATTGGATTCCATTTTCTCCTGCCACCGACTCCCACCTAACCCGACCACGCCAGCCCAAAATCGTATGCCGCCCCCGAAACGCGAAATTTGGCCACAATCCGTTTGCTATAGCTCACGGATTTTGGCCTCTTCCGGCGGAAAAATGGGTGCAGGGCCTCCCGCATTATTTTCGCCATTTCTTTGAGCGGAAAACAGTACTTGCACCATGAAGAGGCCCCCGGCCCAGTTCTACCACAATCGGACCAAAAGAATCGGGCACATTTCGTCCCCTTTTCGCACCCACGTACCCTCGGTAAATCGGGCGTAAAACGAGGTT
This sequence comes from Luvunga scandens, assembly GCA_030449905.1. Classification (NCBI taxonomy): domain Eukaryota; kingdom Viridiplantae; phylum Streptophyta; class Magnoliopsida; order Sapindales; family Rutaceae; genus Luvunga; species Luvunga scandens. The sequence goes on from JASUUG010000532.1 coordinate 269,119, forward strand.
CGGACCTCGAAATCGACTCCCCTCTTGTCCAATGTTCGAATGCCGCACGTATCTAATGCATCACCACAAAATCACACACCGCCCCAGAAACGCGAAAGTTGGACAAGATCCGTCAGCTACAGCACACGGCCTTGGCCTTGGCCGCGGCGTGGCTGCGTGCCTATGGCTTGGCCGCGGGGTGGCTGGGTGCCATGGCCTTGGCCTTGGCCTCGGGGTGGCTGCGTGCCAAGGCCTTGGCCGCGGGCTGGCTGCGTGCCTAGGCCTTGGCCGCGGGCTGGCTGTGTGCCATGGCCTTGGCCGCGGGGTGGATGCGTGCCTTGGCCTTGGCCACGGGGTGGCTGCGTGCCTCGGCCACGGGGTGGCTGCGTGCCTCGGCCTTGGCCACGGGGTGGCTGCGTGCCAAGGCCTTGGCCGCGGGTTGGCTGCGTGCCTAGGCCTTGGCCGCGGGCTGGCTGTGTGCCATGGACTTGGCTGCGGGGTGGATGCATGCCTTGGCCTTGGCCACGGGGTGGCTGCGTGCCTCGGCCTTGGCCACGGGGTGGCTGCGTGCCTCGGCCTTGGCCTTGGCCGCGGGCTGGCTCCGTGCCTTGCTCGAAATACAGCACATGCTCGCGACCAAGGCAGGTCGCACAGTCTCATGTACACACAACACACACTCGGGCCTCACTCCCGAGGCAAGCATAAGGAGCTCGAGCGTGGCCCTGTGCCTTGGCCTTGGCCGCGGGGTTGCTGCGTGGCTTGGCCTTGGCCGCGGGCGAGCATTAGTTACGTGCGACAGTCGATGCATTAGTTACGTGCGACAGTCGAACGTCGGAAAAGACGGGAGTCGATTCCGAGGTCCGAACCTCATTTTACGGCCGATTTACCGAACATGCGGGGGTGCAAAAAGGGGACGAAACGTGCCTGCGAATTGCTCCGATTGTGGTAGAACTGGGCCGGGGGCCTCCTCATGGCGCAAGTACTGTTTTCTGCTCGAAGAAATGGCGAAAATAATGCGGGAGGACCTGCACCCACTTTTCCGCCGGAAAAAGGCCCAAATCCGTGAGCTATATAGCAAACGGATTGTGGCCAAATTTCACGTTTCGGGGGCGGCGTGGGATTTTGGGCTGGCGCGGTCGGGTTTTGTGGGAGTCGGTGGCGGGAGAAAACGGAATCCAATTCTGAACTCCGATAATCGTTTTACGGCCATTTTACCGGCAGCGAACGGGTGCCCAAACGGCTGGACCAACTCGTCCGATTCAGGCAAAACCGGAGAAAGAAGTGGAAGGTAGGTGTGGATCTCAGTTTTTGGTCCAAGAATACGAAGAAACGGCGAGGACCGTGTGCTCACATTTTGGCCAAATGCTCGCCTGCGGCCAAGGCCAAGCCACGCAGCCACCCCTCGGCCAAGGCCAAGCCACACAGCCACCCCGCGGCCAAGGCCAAGGCACAGGGCCACGCTCGAGCTCCCTATCCTTGCCTCGGGAGCGCGGCCCGAGTGTGTGTTGTGTGTGCGTGAGAGTGTGCGACCTGCCTTGGTCGCGAGCATGTGCTACATTTCGGGTAAGGCACGGAGCCAGCCCGCGGCCAAGGCACCCAGCCACCCCGTGGCCAAGGCCAAGGCACGCCAGTACTTGCGCCGTGAGGAGGCCCCCGGCCAGCTTCTACCACAATCGGACCAATTCACGGGCACGTTTTGTCCCCTTTTCGCACCCCTGCACGTTCGGTAAATCGGCCGTAAAATGAGGTTCAGACCTCGGAATCGAGTCCCGTCTTTTCCTACGTTCGACTGTCGAACGTATCTAATGCATCACCCGAAAATCCCGCACCGCCCCGAAAACGCAAAAGTTGGCCAAGATGCGCTAGCCACAGCACATGGCCTTGGCCTTGGCCGCGGGGTGGCTGGGTGCCTTGGCCTTGGCCGCAGGCTGGCTGTGTGCCTAGGCCTTGGCCGCGGGCTGGCTGGGTGCATGGCCTTGGCCTTGGCCGTGGGGTGGACGCGTGCCTTGGCCATGGCCACGGGGTCGCTGCGTGCCTTGGCCGTGGGCTGGCTCCGTGCCTTGGCCGTGGGCGGGCTCCGTGCCCTGCTCGAAATGCAGCACATGCTTGCGACCAAGGCACGTCGCACACTCTCACGTACACACAACACACACTCAGGCCGCGGTCCCAAGGCAAGGATAGGAAGCTCGAGCGTGGCCCTATGCCTTGGCCTTCGCCGCGGGGTGGCTGCGTGGCTTGGCCTTGGCCGCAGGCGAGCATTTGGCCAAAATGTGAGCACACAGTCCTCGCCGTTTCTTCGTATTCTCGGACCAAAAACTGAGATCCACACCTAGCTTCCACTTCTTTCTCTGGTTTTGCCTGAATTGGACGAGTTGGCCCACCCGTTTGGGCAACGGTTCACTGCCGGTAAAATGGCCGTAAAACGAGTTTCGGAGCTCAGAATTGGATTCTGTTTTCTCCCACCACTGACTCCCACCAAACCAGGTCACGGCAGCCCAAAATCCCACGTTGCCCCCAAAACGCGAAAGTTGGCCACAATCCGTGTGCTATAGCTCACGGATTTAGTCCTTTTGCGGCGGAAAAATGGGTGCAGGGCCTCCCGTATTATTTTCGCCATTTCTTCGAGCGGAAAACAGTAGTTGCGTCGTGAGGAGGCCCCCGGCTCAGTTCTACCACAATCGAATCAATTCGCGGGAACGTTTCGTCCCCTTTTCGCACCCCCGCACCCTCGGTAAATCGTCCATAAAATGCGGTTCGGACCTCGAAATTGACTCCCCTCTTTTCCAACGTTCGACTGTCGCACGTATCTAATGCATCACCCCAAAATCCCGCACCGCCCCGGAAACGAGAAAGTTGGCCAAGATCCGTGAGCTACAGCACACGGCCCTGGCCTTGGCCATGGGGTGGCTGGGTGCCATGGCCTTGGCTGCGGGGTGGCTGGGTGCCATGGCCTTGGCCTTGGCCTCGGGGTGGCTGCGTTCGAAGGCCTTGGCCGCAGGCTGGCTGCGTGCCTAGGCCTTGGCCGCGGGCTGGCTGGGTGCCAAGGCCTTGGCCGCGGGCTGGCTGGGTTCGATGGCCTTGGCAGCGGGGTGGACGCCGGCCTTGGCCTTGGCCACGGGGTGGCTGCGTGCCTTGGCCGTGGGCTGGCTCCGTGCCCTGCTCGAAATGCAGCACATGCTCGTGACCAAGGCAGGTCGCACACTCTCATGCACACACAACACACACTCGGGACGCCATCCCGAGGCAAGCATAGGGAGCTCGAGCGTGGCCCTATGCCTTGGCCTTGGCCGCGGGGTGGCTGCATGGCTTGGCCTTGGCCGCGGGCGAGCATTTGGCCAAAATGTGAGCACACGGTCCTCGCCGTTTCTTCGTATTCTTGGACCAAAAACTGAGATCCACACCTACCTTCCACTTCTTTCTCCGGTTTTGCCTGAATCGGACGAGTTGGCCCACCCGTTTGGGCACCCGTTTGCTGCTGGTAAAATGGCCGTAAAACGAGTTTCGGAGCTCGGAATTGGATTCCGTTTTCTCCCGCCACCGACTTCCACCAAACCCGACCACACCAGGCCAAAATCCCACGACGCCCCGAAACCCAAAATTTGGCCACAATCACTATACTATAGCTCACGGATTTTGGCCTTTTCCGGCGGAAAAATGGGTGCAGGGCCTCCCGCATTTTTTTTGCCATTTTTGTGAGCGGAAAACAGTACTTGCGCCGTGAGGAGGCCCCCGGCCCAGTTCTACCAAAATCGGACCAATTCGCGGGCACGTTTCGTCCCCTTTTTGCACCCCCGCACGTTCGGTAAATCAGCCGTAAAACGAGGTTCGGACCTCAGAATCGACTCCCGTCATTTCCGACGTTCGACTGTCGTACGTATCTAATGCATCACCCAAAAATCCCGCACCGCCCTGGAAACGCGAAAGTTGGCCAAGATCCAAGAGCCACAGCACATGGCCTTGGCCTTGGCCACGGGGTGGCTGGGTGCCATGGCCTTGGCCGTGGGGTGCCAGGGTGCCTTGGCCTTGGCCGCGGGCTGGCTGCGTGCCTAGGACTTGGCCGTGGGCTGGCTGGGTGCCATGGCCTTGGCCTTGGGTGCCTTGGCCTTGGCCGCGGGGTGGACGCGTGCCTTGGCCTTGGCCCCGGTGTTGCTGCGTGCCTTGGCCGCAGGCTGGCTCCGTGCCTTGCTCGAAATGTAGAACATGCTCGTGACCAAGGCACGTCACACATTCTCACGCACACACAACACACACTCAGGCTACGATCCCAAGGCAAGGATAGGGAGCTTGAGTGTGGCCCTGTGACATAGCCTTGGCCGCGGGCGAGCATTTGGCCAAAATGTGAGCGTACGGTCCCCGCCGTTGCTTCGTATTCTTGGACCAAAAACTGAGATCCACACCTACCTTCCACTTTTTTCTCCGGTTTTGCCTGAATCGGACGAGTTGGCCCACCCGTTTGGGCACCCGTTCGCTGTTGGTAAAATGGCCGTAAAACGAGTTTCGGAGCTCAGGTGGATTCCATTTTCTCCTGCCACCGACTCCCACCTAACCCGACCACGCCAGCCCAAAATCGTATGCCGCCCCCGAAACGCGAAATTTGGCCACAATCCGTTTGCTATAGCTCACGGATTTTGGCCTCTTCCGGCGGAAAAATGGGTGCAGGGCCTCCCGCATTATTTTCGCCATTTCTTTGAGCGGAAAACAGTACTTGCACCATGAAGAGGCCCCCGGCCCAGTTCTACCACAATCGGACCAAAAGAATCGGGCACATTTCGTCCCCTTTTCGCACCCACGTACCCTCGGTAAATCGGGCGTAAAACGAGGTTCGGACCTCGAAATCGACTCCCCTCTTGTCCAATGTTCGAATGCCGCACGTATCTAATGCATCACCACAAAATCACACACCGCCCCGGAAACGCGAAAGTTGGACAAGATCCGTCAGCTACAGCACACGGCCTTGGCCTTGGCCGCGGCGTGGCTGCGTGCCTATGGCTTGGCCGCGGGGTGGCTGGGTGCCATGGCCTTGGCCTTGGCCTCGGGGTGGCTGCGTGCCAAGGCCTTGGCCGCGGGCTGGCTGCGTGCCTAGGCCTTGGCCGCGGGCTGGCTGTGTGCCATGGCCTTGGCCGCGGGGTGGATGCGTGCCTTGGCCTTGGCCACGGGGTGGCTGCGTGCCTCGGCCTTGGCCACGGGGTGGCTGCGTGCCAAGGCCTTGGCCGCGGGTTGGCTGCGTGCCTAGGCCTTGGCCGCGGGCTGGCTGTGTGCCATGGACTTGGCTGCGGGGTGGATGCATGCCTTGGCCTTGGCCACGGGGTGGCTGCGTGCCTCGGCCTTGGCCACGGGGTGGCTGCGTGCCTCGGCCTTGGCCTTGGCCGCGGGCTGGCTCCGTGCCTTGCTCGAAATACAGCACATGCTCGCGACCAAGGCAGGTCGCACAGTCTCATGTACACACAACACACACTCGGGCCTCACTCCCGAGGCAAGCATAAGGAGCTCGAGCGTGGCCCTGTGCCTTGGCCTTGGCCGCGGGGTTGCTGCGTGGCTTGGCCTTGGCCGCGGGCGAGCATTTGGCCAAAATGTGAGCACACGGTCCTCGCCATTTCTTCATATTCTTGGACCAAAAACTGAGATCCACACCTACCTTCCACTTCTTTCTCCGGTTTTTCCTGAATCGGACGAGCTGGACCACCCATTTGGGCACCCGTTCGCTGCCGCTAAAATGGCCGTAAAATGAGTTTCAGAGCTTAGAATTGGATTCCATTTTTTCCCACCACTGACTCCCACCAGACCCGACCATGCCATCAAAAAATGCCACGCCGCCCCCGAAACGCAAAATTTGGCCACAATCCGTGTGCTATAGCTCATGGATTTTGGCCTTTTCCGGCGGAAAAATGGGCGCAGGGCCTCCCGCATTATTTTCGCCATTTCTTCGAGCGGAAAACAGTACTTGCGCCGTGAGGAGGCCCCCGGCATAGTTCTACCACAATCGGACCAATTCGTGGGCACGTTTCGTCCCCTTTTCGCACCCCCGCACATTCGGTAAATCGGCCGTAAAATGAGGTTCGGACATCGGAATCGACTCCCATCTTTTCCGACGTTTGACTGTCGCACGTATCTAATGCATCACCCCAAAATCCCGCACTGCCCCGGAAACGCGAAAGTTGGCCAAGATCCGTGAGCTGCAGCACACGGCCTTGGCCTTGGCCGAGGGGTGACTGCGTGCCTAGGCGTTGGCCTTGGCCGCGGGCTGGCTGCGTGCCTAGGCCTTAGCCGTGGGTTGGCTGGGTGCCATGGCCTTGGCCCTGGGTGCCTAGGCCTTGGCCACGGGGCGGCCGCGTGCCTTGTCCTTGGCCGCGGGGTGGCCACGTGCCTTGGCCGCGGGCTGGCTGCGTGCCTAGGCCTTGGCCGCGGGCTGGCTAGGTGCCATGGCATTGGCCCTGGGTGCCTAGGCCTTGGCCACGGCCCCGTGCCTTGGCCTTGGCCGCGGGGTGGCCACGTGCCTTCGCCTTAGCCTTGGCCGCAGCCTGGCTCCATGCCTTGCTCGAAATGCAGCACATGCTCGCGACCAAGGCACGTCGCACACTCTCACGCACACACAACACACACTCGGGCTGCGCCCCTGAGGCAAGGACAGGGAGCTTGAGCGTGGCCCTGTGCCTTGGCCTTGGCCACGGGGTGGCCGCGTGCCTTGGCCTTGGCCGCGGGCTGGCTGGGTGCCTAGGCCTTGGCCGCGGGCTGGCTCGGTTCCATGGCCTTGACCCAGGGTGCCTAGGCCTTGGCCACGGGGCGGCCGCGTGCCTTGGCCTTGGCCGCGGGGTGGCCACGTGCCTGGGCTGGCTCCGTGCCTTGCTCGAAATGCAGCACATCCTCGCGACCAAGGCACGTCGCACACTCTCACGCACACAGAAAACACACTCGGGCCGTGCCCCCGAGGCAAGAACAGGGAGCTCGAGCGTGGCCCTGTGCCTTGGCCTTGGCCGCAGGGTGGCTGCGTGCCTTGGCCTTGGCGGCGGACGAGCATTTTTCCAAAATGTGAGCACACGGTCCTCGCTGCTTCGTATCCTTGGATCAAAAACTGAGATCCAAACCTATCTTCCGCTTCTTTCTCCGGTTTGTCCTGAATCGGACGAGTTGGCACACCCGTTTGGGCGCCCATTCTCTGCCGGTAAAATGGCCGTAAAACGAGTTTCGGAGCTCAGAATTCGATTCCATTTTCTCCCGCCACCGACTCCCACCAAACCCGACCACGCCAGCCCAAAATCCCATGCCGCCCATGAAACACGAAATTTGGCCGCAATCCGTGTGCTATAGCTCACGGATTTTTGCCTTTTTCGGCGGAAAAATGGGCGCAGGGCCTCCCGCATTATTTTCGCCATTTCTTCGAGCGGAAAACAGTACTTGCTCCGTGAGGAGGCACCCGGCCCAGTTCTAGAACAACCGGACCAATTCACGGGCACGTTTCGTCCCCTTATCGCACCCCCGCACATTCGGTAAATCGGTCGTAAAACGGGGTTCGGACCTCGGAATCGACTCCCGTCATTCCCGATGTTTGACTGTCGCACATATCTAATGCATCACCCCAAAATCCCGCACCGCCCTGGAAACGCGAAAGTTGCCCAAGATCCGTGATCTACAGCAGACGGCCTTGGCCTAGGGCGCGGGGTTGCTGCGTACCTAGGCCTTGTCCGTGGGGTGGCGGTGTGCCATGGCCTTGGCCTTGGCCACGGGATGGCTGCGTCCCTTGGCCTTGGCCGCGGGCTGGCTGGGTGCCATGGCCTTGGCCTTGGGTGCCTAGGCCTTGGCCACGGGGCGGCCGCGTGCCTTGGCCTTGGCCACGGGGGGGCCACGTGCCTTGGCCGCGGGCTGGCTCCGAGCCTTGCTCGAAATGCAGCACATGTCTTTTCCGACGTTTGACTGTCTCACGTATCTAATGCACAACCCCAAAATCCCGTACTGCCCCGAAAACACGAAAGTTGGCCCAGATCCGTGTGCTACAGCACACGGTCTTTGGCCATTTTGGCCCAAAAAATGGGGCCCGGAGCTTCCGCGCTGTTTGAACAAATTTTCAGTGCCGTAAGATAACTTCAGTCGAAATACGTCACCTACTAAATTTTGAGCCCAAACAAAGTCGGACAGACGCTTGGGCCCTGCATTGGCCCTGAATGCCGCGCGCGGGTGGGCTGCGTGCCTTGGCCTTGGCCGCGGGGTGGCCGTGTGCCTAGGCCTTCACTGCGGGCTGCCTGGGTGCCTTGGCCTTGGCCGCGGGGTGGCTGCGTGCCTAGGCCTTGGCCGCGGGGCTGGCTGCGTGCCTTGGCTTTGGTCAAAATGCAGCACATGTTTGCGGCCAAGGCACAGAGCGCCGCTCTCGGGAAAAATAGCCACAAAACTAGTTTCGGAGCCCGAAGTCGGGTTCCGCTTTCTCCCGCGGCCAACCCCCCACCAATACCGACAACACCAGCCCAAAATCCAACGCCGCCACGGAAACGCAAAATTTGGCCGCAATCCGTGTGCTATAGCTCACGGATTTTGCCCATTTCAGGGGGAAACATGGGCCCAGGGCCTCCTGCATTTTTTTCGCCATTTCTTCAATCGGAAAAGAGTACTTACACCGTGAGGAGGCCCTCGGCCCAGTTCTGCCACAATCGGAACCATTCGCGGGTACGTTTCATTCCCCTTTCGCACCCCCGCACGTTCGGTTAATTGGCTGTAAAACGGGGTTCGGACCTCGGAATCGACTCCCGTCTTTTCCGACGTATGACTGTCGCACGTATCTAATGCATCACCCCAAAATCTGGCATCGCCCCAAAAACGCGAAAGTTGGCCCAGATCCGTGAGCTACAGCACACGGTCTTTGGCCATTTTGGCTCGAAAAATGGGGCCCGGAGCTTCCGCGCTGTTCTCCCCAATTTCCAGTCCCGTAAGATAACTTCAGTTGAAATAGGTCACCTCCTAATATTTCGACCCAAACAAAGTTGGACAGACGCTTGGGCCCCGCCTGGTTTCTGCATTTGCCTGGATCCCGCGCGTGGGCGGGCTGCTTGCCTTGCCCCCGGCCGCGGGGTGGCTGGGTGCCTGGGCCTTGGCCTTGGCTGCGGGGTGGCTGCGTGCCTAGGCCTTGGCCTTGGGTGCCTTCGCCTTGGCCTTGGGTGAATTTGTATCCTAAACGACTTTAATTTAATTGCTTTTTCCCCCTTCCCAAACCCAAGCTATGATTTGGCTCAGTGTTCCTTGCTATTAACCCAAAAACTTGTGAAGCAATATGAAGTGCAAATGTAAACAATTTTACGCACATGTATGAAATGGGTAAACTGATAATCTCAAACTAGTCAACAGTCAATCCAAACCTTGGGATTTGAGAGAAGGAGTAAAGAAGTTGGGTTCATAATCGAAGTGTAAGATCCCGCAACAAGTAGTGACAACAATTACAGGCTTCAATGTTTTGTTGTCACATTTGTACCATGTTTTGTCTGTCAGCAATGCAATAACGGTAAACAGGATAAGCATCCAAAAGAGAACCATGGATGACAACAAAATCAACTCTCATTCATCTTCATGCTCCTCATATTGAGCAACTTGAGCTGATTCTTCACTATAAATGTAGAAATATAGACCATCTTTTATTTCTTATTTCAGGAGACAAAAGCTAATACTAGCGCTCATGGGAAAGTACAATTGAAGCAGCAGAGCACAATTTTTGTAAGATTGCAACTGAAAAGATCTGGCAGTTAATTTTAAGCAAAACTAAGAAGTGCCAACTAAAGTAACCATATATGGGAGCACTATGACGCCAGCACGACAAGTTTATCAGTTACTCATGTTAACAAGAACCTTTGAAGTGTGCTTCATTTGCGCAGGAATACGCACTGAAGGTCCCTTTTATACTAAGTTAAAAGAAATGGTGCGTTCTAGCGTCATTGGCGCGTGGGGGACCATTTGGAAAGGGTCGAAATCTTCAAAATGCGATAACTTTTTGTTTGGAGGTCCGATTGAGGTGTTGTTTTTTTAAACTGCATAACTTTTCAAGACGATCCTTAATTTTTTGTTTCTCTTATGTTTTCACACATTTTTTGTAGCATGAATTTTTTAACCCTAACCTTTTTCAACAATAAGACATTTTAATTTGGATTTGACCACAGAAAGCAGCAACTTAAATGTCCAATTGTGATGTGAAATCGTTAATTATTTGATTTATAATTAATTTGTATCTTAGATCCAAATATAAATTTTATTTGTGAGTTGCATATTGATATTTTAAGTTGTCTCAATGGTAGGCTTGAAAATTTATTTGCATTTTCGACCTCCATGTTAAGGGTTCAAGCTGGAGCTAAAGCTACGAATATTCTCTTCACATATTATTACACTAATTTCCAAAAAAACATATCTGAATATTTCACATTTAATTTAAAATGTGCGTCGCACACTCTCACGCACACACAACACACACTCGGACCGCGCTCCCGAGCCAAGGACAGGGAGCTCGAACGTGGCCCTGTGCCTTGGCCTTGGCCGCGGGGTGGCTGCGTGCCTTGGCCTTGGCCGCGGGCGAGCATTTGGCCAAAATGTGAGCACATGGTCCTCGCCGTTCCTTCGTATTCTTGGACCAAAAACTGAGATCCACACCTATCTTCAACTTCTTTCTCCGGTTTGGCCTGAATCGGAGGAGTTGCCCCACCCGTTTCGGCACCCGTTCTCTGCCGGTAAAATGGCCGTAAAACGAGTTTCGGAGCTCGGAATTGGATTCCGTTTTCTCCCGCCACCGACTCCCACCAAACCCGACCACGCCAGCCCAAAATCCCACGCCGCCCCCCAAACACGAAATTTGGCCGCAATCCGTGTGCTATAGCTCATGGATTTTGGCCTTTTCCGGCGGAAAAATGGGCGCAGGGCCTCCCGCATTATTTTCAGCATTTGTTCGAGCGGAAAACAGTACTTACACCATGAGGAGGTGCCCGGCCCAGTTCTACCACAACCGGACCAATTCGCGGGCACGTTTCATTCCCTTTTCGTACCCCCGCACGTTCGGTAAATCAGCCGTAAAATGGGGTTCGGACCTCGGAATCGACTCTCGTCTTTTCCGACGTTCCACCGCCGTACGTATCTAATGCGTCACCCCAAAATTCCGCACTGCCCCAGAAACGCGAAACTTGGCCAAGATCCGTGAGCTACAGCACACGGCCTTGGCCTTGGCCGCGGGATGGACGCGTCCAAGGCAGGTCGCACACTCTCACGCACACACAACACACACTCGGGCCGCGCTCCCAAGGCAAGGATAGGGAGCTCGATCGTGGCCCTGTGCCTTGGCCTTGTCCGCGGGGTGGCTGGGTGCCTCTACCTTGGCCGCGGGCTGGCTGCGTGCCTAGGCTTTGGCCGCGGGCTGGCTGGGTGCCATGGCCTTGGCCGCGGGCTGGCTGGGTGCCATGGCCTTGGCCGCGGGGTGGACGCGTGCCTTGGCGTTGGCCAAGGGGTGGCTGCGTGGCTTGGCCTTGGCCACGGGTGAGCATTTGGCCAAAATGTGAGCACACGGTCCTCGCCGTTGCTTCGTATTCTTGGACCAAAAACTGATATCCACACCTACCTTCCACTTCTTTCTCCGGTTTTGCCTGAATCGGACGAGTTGGCCAACCCGTTCGCTGCCGGTAAAATGGCCGTAAAATGAGTTTCGGAGCTCGGAATTGGATTCCGTTTTCTCCCACCACTGACTCCAACAAAACCCAACCACGCCAGCCCAAAATCCCATGCCGCTCCCGAAACGCGAAATTTGGCCACAATCCGTGTGCGATAGCTCACGGATTTTGGCCTTTTCCGGCGGAAAAATGGGCGCAGGACCTCCCACATTATTTTGTCATTTCTTCGAGTGGAAAACAGTACTTGCACCGTGAGGAGGCCCCCGGCCCAGTTCTACGACAATCGGACCAATTCGCGGTCACGTTTCGTCCCCTTTTTGCACCTCCGCACCCTCGGCAAATCGGCCGTAAAACGAGGTTCGGATCTCGAAGTCGACTCCCCTCTTTTCCGACGTTCGACTGTCGCACGTATCTAATGCATCAACCCAAAATCCCGCACCGCCCCGGAAACGCGAAAGTTGGTCAAGATCCGTGAGCTACAGCACACAGCCTTGTACTAGGCCTCGGGGTGGCTGCGTGCCAAGGACTTGGCCGCGGGCTGGCTGCGTGGCTTGGCCTTGGCCGTGGGCGAGCATTTGGGCAAAATGTGAGCACACGGTCCTCGCCGTTTCTTCGTGTTCTTGGACGAAAAACTGAGATCCACACCTACCTTCCACTTCTTTCTCCAATTTTGCCTGAATCGGACGAGTTGGGCCACCCGTTTGGGCACCCGTTCGCTGCCAGTAAAATGGCCGTAAAATGAGTTTCGGAGCTCAGAATTGGTTTCCATTTTCTCCCGCCGCCGACTCCCACCAAACCCGACCACGTCAGCCAAAAATACCACGCCGCCCCCGAAATGCGAAATTTGGCCACAATACGTGTGCTATAGCTCACGGATTTTGGCCTTTCCCGACGGAAAAATGGGCGCAGGGCCTCCCGCATTATTTTTTCCATTTCTTCGAGCGGAAAGCAGTACTTGCGCCGTGAGGAGGCCCCCGGCCCAGTTCTACCACAATCGGACCAATTCGCGGGCACGTTTCGTCCCCTTTTCGCACCCCTGCACGTTTGGTAAGTCGGCCGTAAAACGAGGTTCGGACCTCGGAATCGACTCCCGTCTTTTCCGACGTTCGACTGACGCACGTAATTAATGCATCACCCGAAAATCCCGCACCACCCCAGAAACGCGAAAGTTGGCCAAGATCCATGAGCTACGGCACACGGCCTTGGCCTTAGCTGCGGGGTGGCTGCGTGCCTTCGCCTTGGCCGCGGGGTGGCTGTGTGCCTAGGCCTTGGCCGCGGGGTGGCTGGGTGCATGGCCTTGGCCTTGGCCGCGGGGTGGACGCGTGCCTTGGCCTTCGCCACGGGGTGGCTGCGTGCCTTGGCCGCGGGCTGGCTCCGTGCCTTGCTCGAAATGCAGCACATGCTCGCGACCAAGGCAGGTCGCACACTCTCACGCACACACAACACACACTTGGGCCGCACTCCCAAGGCAAGGATAGGGTGCTTGAGCGAGGCCCTGTGCCTTGGCCTTGGCCGCCGGGTGGCTGCGTGGCCTGGCCTTTCCTGCGGGCGAGCATTTGGCCAAAATGTGAGCACACGGTCCTCGCCGCTTCTTCGTATTCTTGGACCAAAAACTGAGATCCACACCTACCTTCCACTTCTTTCTCCGGTTTTGCCTGAATCGGACGAGTTGGCCCACCCGTGTGGGCAGCCGTTCGCTGCCGGTAAAATGGCCGTAAAACGAGTTTCGGAGCTCAGATTGGGATTCCGTTTTCTCCCACCACCAACTCCCACCAAACCCGACCACGCCAGCCCAAAATCCCACGTTTCGTCCCCTTTTCTCACCCCTGCACGTTCGGTAAATCGGCCGTAAAACGAGGTTCGGACCTCAGAATCGACTCCCGTCTTTTTCGCCGTTCGACTGTCGCACGTATCTAATGCATCACCCAAAAATCCCGCACCGCCCCGGAAATGCGAAAGTTGGCCAAGATCCGCGAGCCACAGCACACGGCCTTGGCATTGGCTGAGGGGTGGCTGGGTGCCATGGCCGTGGCCGAGGGTTGGCTGGGTGCCTTAGCCTTGGCCGCGGCCTGGCTGCGTGACTAGGCCTTGGCCGCGGGCTGGCTGCGTCACTAGGCCTTGGCCGCGGGCTGGCTGGGTGCCATGGCCTTGGCCTTGGGTGCCTTGAGCTTGGCCGCGGGGTGGACGCGTGCCTTGGCCTTGGCCACGGGGTGGCTGCGTACCTTGGCCGCGGGCTGGCTCCGTGCCTTGCTCGAAATGCAGCACATGCTCGCGACCAAGGCAGGTCGCACACTCTTACGCACACACAGCACACACTCGGGCTGCGATCCCGAGTCAAGGATAGGGAGCTCGAGCGTCGCCCTGTGCCATAGCCTTGGCCGCGGGCGAGCATTTGGCCAAAATGTGAGCGCACGGTCCTTATCGTTGCTTCGTATTCTTGGACCAAAAACTGAGATCCACACCTACCTTCCACTTCTTTCTCCGGCTTTGCCTGAATCGGACAAGTTGGCCCACCCGTTCGCTGCCGGTAAAATGGCCGTAAAACGGGTTTCGGACCTCGGAATTAGATTCCGTTTTCTTCCGCCAACGACTCCCACCAAACCTGACCACGCCAGCCCAAAATCCCACACCCCCCCCGAAACCCGAAATTTGGCCACAATCCGTGTGCTATAGATCATGGATTTTGTCCGTTTCCTGCGGAAAAATAGGCGCAGGGCCTCCCGGATTATTTTCGCCATTTGTTCGAGTGGGAAACAGTACTTGCGCCGTGAGGTGGCCCCCGGCCCAATTCTACCACAATCAGACCAATTCGCGGGCACGTTTCATCCCCTTTTCGCACCCCCGCACCCTCGGTAAATAGGCCGTAAAACGAGGTTCGGACCTCGAAATCGACTCCCCTCTTTTCCGACGTTCGACTGTCGCACGTATCTAATGCATCACCCCAAAATCCCACAATGCCCCGGAAACGAGAAACCTGGCCAAGATCCGTGAGCTACAGCACACGGCCTTTGCCTTGGCCGCCGGGTGGCTGCATGCCTAGGCCTTGGCCGCGGGGTGGCTGGGTGCCTAGGCCTTGGCCGCGGGGTGGCTGGGTGCCATGGCCTTGGCCTTGGCCTCGGGGTGGCTGCGTGCCTAGGCCTTGGCCGCGGGCTAGCTGGGTGCCATGGCCTTGGCCGCGGGGTGGACGCGTGCCTTGGCCTTGGCCACGGGGTGCCTGCGTGCCTCGGCCTTGGCCTTGGCCGCGGGCTGGCTCCATGCCTTGCTCGAAATGCAGCACATGCTCGTGACGAAGGAGGGTTGCACACTCTCACGCACACACAACACACACTCGGGCCGCGCTCACGAGGCAAGCATAGGGAGCTCGAGCGTGGCCCTGTGCCCTGGCCTTGGCCGCGGGTTGGCTGCGTGCCTTGGCCTTGGCCGCGGCGGAACATTTGGCCAAAATGTGAGCACACGGTCCTCGCCGTTTCTTCGTATTCTTGGACCAAAAACTTAGATCCACACCTACCCTCCACTTCTTTCTCCGGTTTTGCCCGAATCGGACGAGTTGGCCGACGCGTTTGGGCACCCGTTCGCTGGCGGTAAAATGGCCGTAAAGCGAGTTTCGGAGCTCAGAATTGGATTCCGTTTTCTCCCACCACCGACTCCCACCAAACCCGACCACGCCAGCCCAAAATCCCAAGCCGTCCCCGAAACGTAAAATTTGGCCACAATCCGTGTGCTATAGTTCATGAATTTTGGTCTTTTCCGGCGCAGAAATGGGCGCAGGGCCTCCCGCATTATTTTCGCCATTTCTTCGAGCAGAAAACAGTACTTGCGCCATGAGGAGGCCCCCGGCCCAGTTCTACCACAATCGGACAATTCACGGTCACGTTTCGTCCGCTTTTCGCACCCCACACCCTCGGTAAATCGACCGTAAAATGAGGTTCGGACCTTGAATTGACTCCCCTCTTTTCCGACGTTCGACTGTCACACGTATCGAATGCATCACCCAAAAATCCAGAACCACCCCGGAAACGCGAAAGTTGGCCAAGATCCGTCAGCTACAGAACATGGCCTTGGCCTTGGCCGTGGGCTGGCTGCGTTCCTAGGCCTTGGCCGCGGGCTGGCTGGGTGCATGGCCTTGGCCTTGGTCGCGGGGTGGACGCGTGCCTTGGCCTTGGCCGCGGGGTGGCTGCGGCCTTGGCCGCCGGCTGGCTCCGTGCCTCGCTCGAAATGCAGCACATGCTTGCGACCAAGGCACGTCGCACACTCTCACGCACGCACAACACACACTCGGGCCGCGCTCCCAAGGCAAGGATCAGGAGCTCGATCGTGGCCCTGTGCCTTGGCCTTGGCCGCGGGGTGGCTGCGTGCCTTGGCATTGGCCGCGGGCGAGCATTTGGCCAAAATATGAGCACACGGTCCTCGCCCTTTCTTCGTATTCTTGGACGAAAAACTGAGATCCACTCCTACCTTCCACTTCTTTCTCCGGTTTTGCCTGAATCGTACGAGTTGGCCCACCCGTTTGGGCACCCGTTCGCTCCCGGTAAAATGGCCGTAAAATGAGTTTCGGAGCTCGGAATTGGATTCCTTTTTCTCCCGCCACCGACTCCCACCAAACCCGACCACGCAAGCCCAAAATCCCACGCCGCCCCCGAAACACGAAATTTGGCCACAATCCGTGTGCTATAGACCACGGATTTTGGCCCTTTCCGGCGGAAAAATGGTCGCACGGCCTCCGTCATTATTTTTGCCATTTCTTTGGGTGGAAAACAGTACTTGCGCCATGAGGAGGCCCCCGGCCCAGTTCTAGCACAATCGGACCAATTCGCGGGCACGTTTCGTCCCCTTTTCGCACCCCCACACGTTCGTTAAATCGGCCGTAAAACGAGGTTCGGACCTCGGAATCGACTCCCGTCTTTTCTGACGTACGATTGTTGCACCTATCTAATGTATCACCCGAAAATCCGGCACCGCCCCGGAAACGCGAAAGTTGGCCAAGATCCGCGAGCCACAGCACACGGCCTTGGCCTTGGCCGCGGGGTGGCTGGGTGTCATGGACCTGGCCGCGGGGTGCCTGGGTGCCTTGGCCTTGGCCGCGGGCTGGCTGCGTGCCTAGGCCTTTGCTGCAGGCTGGCTGGGTGCAATGGCCTTGGCCTTGGGTGCCTTGGCCTTGGCCGCGGGGTGCACGCGTGCCTTGGCCTTGGCCACGGGGTGGTTGCGTGCCTTGAACGCGGGCTGGCTCCATGCCTTGCTCGAAATGCAGCACATGCTCGCGACGAAGGCACGTCACACACTCTCACACACACACAACACACACTCGGGCTGTGATCCCGAGGCAAGAATAGGGAGCTCGAGCATGGCCCTGTGCCTTGGCCTTGGCCGCGGGGTGGCTGCGTGGCTTGGACTAGGCCGCGGGCGAGCATTTGGCCAAAATGTGAGCACACGGTCCTCGCCATTTCTTCGTATTCTTGGACCAAAAACTGAGATCCACACCAACCTTCCACTTCTTTCTCCGGTTTTTCCTGAATCAGACGAGTAAGCCCACCCGTTTGGGCACCTGTTCGCCGCCGGTAAAATGGCCGTAAAACGAGTTTCGGAGCTCGGAAATGGATTCCGTTTTCTCCCGCCACCGACTCCCACCAAACCCGACCACGCCAGGCCAAAATCCCATGCCCCCTCCAAAACGCGAAATTTGGCCACAATCCATGTGCTATAGCTCACGGATTTTGGCCTTTTCCGGGGGAAAAATGGGCCCAGGGCCTCCCGCATTATTTTTACCATTTCTTCAAGCGGAAAACAGTGCTTGCACCATGAGGAGCCCCCAGCCCAGTTCTACCACAATCGGACAATTTCGCGGGCACGTTTCGTCCCCTTTTCGCACCCTCGGTAAATCGGCCGTAAAACGAGGTTCGGACCTCGAAATCGACTCCCCTCTTTTCCGACGTTCAACTGTCGCACGTAGCTAATGCATCACCCCAAAATCCCGCACCGCCCCTGAAACGCGAAAGTTGGCCAAGATCCGTGAGCTACAGCACAAGGCCTTGGCCTTGGCCGCGGGGTGGCTGCATGCCTAGGCCTTGGCCGCGGGCTGGCTGGGTGCCATGGCCTTGGCCTTGGCCTCGGGGTGGCTGCGTGCCAAGGCCTTGGCCGCGGGCTGGCTACGTGCCTAGACCTTGGCCGCAGGCTGGCTGCGTGCCTAGGCCTTGGCGGCGGGCTGGCTGGGTGCCATAGTCTTGGCCGCGGGGTGGACGCGTGCCTTGGCCTTGGCCACGGGGTGGCTGCGTGCCTCAGCCTTGGCCTTGGCCAAGGGGTGGGTCCGTGCCTTGCTCGAAATGCAGCACATGCTCGCGACCAAGGCAGGTTGCACACTCTCACGCACACGCAACACACACTCGGGTCGTGCTCCCGAGCGTGGCCCTGTGCCTTGGCCTTGGCAGCGGGGTGGCTGCGTGGCTTGGCCTTGGCCGCGGGCGAGCATTTGGCCAAAATGTGAGGACATGGTCCTCGCCGTTTCTTTGTATTCTTGGACCAAAAACTGAGATCCACACCTACCTTCCACTTCCTTCTCCGGTTTTGCCTCAATCGGACGAGTTGGACCACCCGTTTGGGCACCCATTTGCTGCCGGTAAAATGGCTGTAAAATGAGTTTTGGAGCTCGGAATTGGATTCCGTTTTCTCCCGCCACTGACCCCCACAAAAGCCGACCACGCCAGCCCAAAATCCCACGCCGTCCCCGAAACACGAAATTTGGCAACAATCCGTGTGCTATAGCTCACGGATTTTGGCCTTTTCCGGCGAAAAAATGGGCGCAGGGCCTCCAGTATTATTTTTACCATTTCTTCGAGCGGAAAACAGTACTTGCAACGTGAGGAGGCCCCTGGCCCAGTTCTACCACAATCGGACCAATTCGCGGGCACGTTTCGTCCCCCTTTCGCACCCCCGGACGTTCGGTAAATCGGCCGTAAAATGAGGTTCGGACCTCGGAATCGACTCCCGTCTTTTCCGACGTACGACTGTCGCACGTATCTAATGCATCACCCGAAAATCCCGCACCGCCGCAGAAACGTGAAAGTTGGCCAAGATCCGCGAGCCACAGCACACAACCTTGGCCTTGGCCGCGGGGTGGCTGGGTGTCATGGATCTGGCCGCGGGGTGCTTGGGTGCCTTGGCCTTGGCCGCAGGCTGGCTGCGTGCCTAGGCCTTCACCGCGGGTTGCCTGGGTGCTATGGCCTTAGCCTTGGGTGCCTTGGCCTTGGCCGCAGGGTGCACGTGTGCCTTGGCCGCGGGCTGGCTCCATGCCTTGCTCGAAATGCAGCACATGCTCGCGACCAAGGCATGTCACACACTCTCACGCACACATAACACACACTCGGGCTGCGATCCCGAGGCAAGGATAGGGAGCTCGAGCATGGCCCTGTGCCTTGGCCTTGGCCACGGGGTGGCTGCGTGGCTTGGACTAGGCCGCGGGCGAGCATTTGGCCAGAATGTGAGCACACGGTCCTTGCCATTTCTTCGTATTCTTGGACCAAAAACTGAGATCCACACCTACCATCCGCTTCTTTCTCCAGTTTTGCCTGAATCAGATGAGTTGGCCCACCCGTTTGGGGACCCGTTCGCTGACGGTAAAATGGCCGTAAAACGAGTTTCGGAGCTCGGAATTGGATTCCGTTTTCTCCCGCCACTGACGCCCACCAAACCCGATCACGCCAGCCCAAAATCCCACGGCGCCCCCGAAACGCTAAATTTGGCCGCAATCCGTGTGCTATAGCTCACGGATTTTGTCCTTTTCCGGCGGAAAAATGGGTGCAGGGCCTCCCGCATTATTTTTGCCATTTCTTCGAGCGGAAAACAGTACTTGCGCTGTGAGGAGGCCCCCGGCCCAGCTCTACCACAATCGGACCAATTCGCGGGCATGTTTTGTCCCCTTTTCGCACCCCTGCACGTTCGGTAAATCAGCCGTAAAACGAGGTTTGGACCTCGGAATCGACTCCCATCTTTTCCGACGTTAGACTGTCGCACGTATCTAATGCATAACCCAAAAATCCCGCACCGCCCCAGAAACGCGAAAGTTTGCCAAGATCCGTGACCTACAGCACACGGCCTCGGCCTTGGCCTTGGCCGCGGGGTGCCTTGGCCTTGGCCTTGACCACGGGGTGGCTGTGTGCCTTGGCCTTGCCCGCAGGCTGGCTGCGTGGAAACAGTACCTGGCCGCGGGCCGGCTGCGTGCCTAGGCCCTTGCCGAGGGCTGGCTGGGTGCTATGGCCTTGGCCGCGGGCTGGCTGGGTACCATGGCCTTGGCCGCGGGGTGGACGCGTGCCTTGGCCTTGGCTGCAGGGTGGCTGCGTTCCTCAGCGTTTGCCTTGGCCGCGGGCTGGCTCCTTGCCTCGCTCGAAATGCAGCACATGCGCGCGACCAACGCAGGTCGCACACTCACACGCACACACAACACACACTCGGGCCGCGCTCCCGAGGCAAGGATAGGGAGCTCTAGCGTGGCCCTGTGCCTTGGCCTTGGCTGCAGGGTGGCTGCGTGGCTTGGCTTTAGCCGCAGGTGAGCATTTGGCCAAAATGTGAGCACACGGTCCTCGCCGTTTCTTCGTATTCTTGGACCAAAAACTGAGATCCACACCTACCTTCCACTTCTTTCTCCGGTTTTGCCTGAATCGGACGAGCTGGCCCACCCGTTTGGGCACCTATTCGCTGCCGGTAAAATGGCCGTAAAACGAGTTTCGGAGCTCAGAATTGGATTCAGTTTTCTCCCGCCACCGACTCCCACCAAACCCGACCACGCCCGCCCAAAATCCCACGCCGCCCCTGAAACGCGAAATTTGGCCACAATCCGTGTGCTATAGCTCACGGATTTTGGCCTTTTCCAGCGGCAAAATGGGCGCAGGGCCTCCCGCATTATTTTCGCCATTTCTTAAAGCGCAAAACAGTACTTGTGCCGTGAGGAGGCCCCCGGCCCAGTTCTACCGCAATCGGACCAATTCGCAGGCATGTTTCCTCCCTTTTTCGCACCCCTGCACGTTCGGTAAATCGGCCGTAAAACGAGGTTTGGACCTCGGAATCGAGTCCCGTCTTTTCCGGCGTTCAACTGTCGCACGTATCTAATGCATCACCCCAAATTCCTGCACCGCCCCAGAAACACGAAAGTTGGCCAAGAGCCGTGAGCTACAGCACACGGCCTTGGCCTTGGCCGCGGGGTGGCTGCGTGCCTAGGCCTTGGCCTTGGCCGCGGGGTGCCTTGGCCTTGGCCTTGACCACGGGGTGGCTACGTGCCTTGGCCTTGTCCGCGGGCTGGCTGCGTGCTTACGCCTTGGCCTTGACCACGGGGTGGCTGCGTGCCTTGGCCTTGGCCGCGGGCTGGCTGCGTGCCTAGGCCTTGGCCGCGGGCTGGCTGCGTGCCTAGGCCTTGGCCGCGGGCTGGCTGCGTGCATGCCCTTGGCCTTGGGTTCCTTGGCCTTGGCTGCGGGGTGGACGCGTTCCTTGGCAATGGCCACGGGGTGGCTGCGTGCCTTGGCCGCGGGTTGGCTCCGTGCCTTGCTCGAAATGCAGCACATGCTTGCGACCAAGGCACGTCGCACACTCTCACGTACACACAACACACACTCGGGCCGCGCTCCCGAGGCAAGGATAGGGATCTCGAGCGTTGCCCTGTGCCTTGGCCTTGGCCGCAGGTTGGCTGCGTGGCTTGGCCTTGGCCGCGGGAGAGCATTTGGCCAAAATGTGAGCACACGGTCCTCGCCGTTTCTTTGTATTCTTGGACCAAAAACTGAGATCCACACCTACCTTCCACTTCTTTCTCCGGTTTTGCCTGAATCGGACGAGTTGTCCCACCCGTTCGCTGCCAATAAAATGGCCGTAAAACGAGTTTCGGAGCTCGGAATTGGATTTCATTTTCTCCCGCCACCGACTCCCACCAAACCCGACCACACCAGCCCAAAATCCCACGCCGCCCCCGAAACGCGAAATTTGGCTACAATCCGTGTGCTATAGCTCACAGATTTTGGCCATTTCCGGCAGAAAAATGGGCACAGGGCCTCCCGCATTATTTTCGCCATTTCTTCGAGCGGAAAACAGTACTTGCACCGTGAGGAGGCCCCTGGCCCAGTCCTACCACAATCGGACCAATTTGCAGGCACGTTTCGTCCCTTTTTCGCACCCCCGCACGTTCAGTAAATCGGCCGTAAAACGAGGTTCGGACCTCGGAATCGACTCCCGACTTTTCCGACGTTCGACTGCCGCACGTATCTAACGTATCACCCCAAAATCCCGCACCGCATCGGAAACGCGAAAGTTGGCCAAGAACCGCAATGCCACACCACACTGCCTTGGCGTTGGCCGCGGGGTGGCTGGGTGCCATGGCCTTGGCCTCGGCCTCGGGGTGGCTGCGTGCAAAGACCTTGGCCGTGGGCTGGCTGCATGACTAGGGCTTGGCCGCGGGCTGGTTACGTGCCTAGGCCTTGGCCGCGGGCTGCCTGGGTGCCATGGCCTTTGCCGCGGGCTGGCTGGGTACCATGGCCTTGGCCGCGGGGTAGACGCGTGCCTTGGCCTTGGCCACGGGGTGGCTGCGTGGCTCTGCCTTGTCCTTGGCCACGGGCTGGCTCCGTGCCTTGCTCGAAATGCAGCACATGCTCGCGACAAAGCCACGTCGCACACTCTCACACACACACAACACACACTCGGGCCGCGCTCCCGAGGCAAGGATGGGGATCTTGAGCGTGGCCTTGTGCCTTGGCCTTGGCCGCGGGGAAGCTGCGTGGCTTCGCATTGGCCGCGGGCGAGCATTTGGCCAAAATGTGAGCACACGGTGCTCGCCGTTTCTTCGTATTCTTGGACCAAAAACTGAGATCCACACCTACCTTCCACTTCTTTCTCCGGTTTTGCCTGAATCGGACGAGTTGGCCCACCCGTTCACTGCCGGTAAAATGGCCGTAAAATTAGTTTCGGAGCTCGGAATTTGATTCCGTTTTCTCCCGCCACCGACTCCCACCAAACCCGACCACGCCAACCCAAAATCTCACGGATTTTGGCCTTTTCCGGCTGAAAAATGGCCGCAGGGCCTCCCGCATTATTTTCGCCATTTCTTCGAGTGGAAAACAGTACTTGCGCCGTCAGGAGGCCCCCGGCCCAGTTCTACCACAATCGGACCAATTCGCGGGCAAGATTCGTCCCCTTTTCATACCCCCGTACCCTCGGTAAATCGGCCGTAAAACGAGGTTCGGACCTCGAAATCGATTCCCCTCTTTTCCGACGTTCGACTGTCACACGTATCTAATGCATCACCCCAAAATCTCGCACCGCCCCAGAAACATGAAAGTTGGCCAAGATCCGTGAGCTACAGCATACGGCCTTGGCCTTGGCCGTGGGCTGGCTGGGTGCATGGCCGCAGCCTTGCCCGCGGGGTGGACGCGTGCCTAGGCCTTGGCCACGGGGTGGCTGCGTACCTTGGCCGCGGGCTGGCTCCGTGCCTTGCTCGAAATGCAGCACATGCTTGCGACCAAGGCATGTCGCACACTCTCACGCACACACAACACGCACTCGGGCCGCGCTCCCGAGGCAAGGATAGGGAGCTCGAGCGTGGCCCTGTGCCTTGGCCTTGGCCGCGGGGTGGCTGCGTGGCTTGGCCTTGGCCGCGGGCGAGCATTTGGCCAAAATGTGAGCACACGGTCCTCGCCGTTGCTTCGTATTCTTGGACCAAAAACTGAGACCCACACCTATCTTCCGTTTCTTTCTCCGGTTTGTTCTGAATCGGACGAGTTGCCCACCCGTTTAGGCACCTGTTCTCTGCCGGTAAATCTGCCGTAAAATGAGGTTCGGCCCTCGGAATCGACTCCCGTCTTTTCCGACGTTCAACTGTCACACGTATCTAATGCATCACCCCAAAATCCCACACCGCCCTGGACACGCGAAAGTTGTCCACGATCGGTGAGCTACAGCACACGGCCTTGGCCTTGGGCTCGGGGTGGCTTCGTACATACACCTTGGTCGCAGGGTGGCTGGGTGCCATGGCCTTGGCCTTGGCCGCGGGGTGGCTGCGTGCCTTGGCCTTGGCCTCGGCCGCAGGCTGGCTGCGTGCCTTGTCCTTGGCCGCGGGCTGGCTGCTTGCCTAGTCCTTGGCCGCAGGCTGGCCGGGTGCCTTGGCCTTGGCAACAGGGCGGCCGCATGCCTTGGCCTTGGCCACGGGGCGGCTGCGTTCCTTGGCCGCGGGCTGGCTCCGTGCCTTGCTCGAAATGCAGCACAAGCTCGCAACCAAGGCACGTCGCACACTCTCACACACACACAACACACACTCGGGACGCGCTCCCTAAGCAAGGACATGGAGCTCGAGCGTGGCCCTGTGCCTTGGCCTTGGCCGCGGGGTGGCTGCGTTCCTTGGCCTTGGCCGCGGGCAAGCATTTGGTCAAAATGTGAGCACACGGTCCTCGCTGTTCCTTCGTATTCTTGGACCAAAAACTGAGATCCACACCTATCTTCCACTTCTTTCTCTGGTTTGGCTTGAATCGGACGAGTTGGTGCACCCGCTTGGGCACCCGTTCTCTGCCAGTAAAATGGCTGTGAAAAGAGTTTCGGAGCTCGGAATTCGATTCCGTTTTCTCCCGCCACCGACTGCCACCAAACCCGACCACGACAGCCGAAAATCCCATGCCGTCCCCGAAACGTGAAATTTGGCCGCAATCCGTGTGCTATAGCTCACGGATTTTGGCCTTTTCCGGCGGAAAAATGGGGGCAGGGTCTCCCGCATTATTTTCGCCATTTCTTTGAGCAGAAAATAGTACTAGCGCCGGGAGGAGGCGCCCAGCCCCGTTCTATGACAACCGGACCAATTCGCGGGCACGTTTCGTCCCCTTTTCGCACCCCCGCAGGTTCGGTAAATCGGCCGTAAAACGATGTTCGGACCTCAGAATCAACTCCCGTCTTTTCCGACATTCGACTGTCGCACGTATATAATGCATTACCCCAAAATCCCGCACTGCCCCAGAAACGCGAAAGTTGGCCAAGATCTGTGAGCTACAGCACACGGCCTTGGCCTTGGGCGCGGGTTGGCTGCGTACGTAGGCCTTGGACGCGGGGTGGCTCCGTGCGTTGGGCTTGGCCGCGGGCTGGCTGCGTGCCTAGGCCTTGGCCGTGGGCTGGCTGGGTGCCTTGGCCTTGGCCCTGGGTGCCTAGGCCTTGGCCACGGGGCGGCCGCGTGCCTTGGCCTTGGCCGCGGGGTGGACACATGCCTTCGCCTTGGCCTTGGCCGTGGGCTGGCTCCGTGCCTTGCTCGAAATGCAGCACATGCTCGCGACCAAGGCATGTCGTACACTCTGACGCACACGCAACACACACTCGGGCCGCGCCCCCGAGGCAGGGACAGGGAGCTCAAGCATGGCCCTGTGCCTTGCCCTTGGCCGTGGGGTGGCTGCGTGCCTTGGCCTTGGCCGCGGGCGAGCATTTGGCCAAAATGTGAGCACACGGTCGTCGCCGTTGCTTCCTATTGTTGGACCAAAAACTGAGATCCACACCTATCTTCCACGTCTTTCTCCGGTTTTGCCTGAATCGGACGAGTTGGCCCACCCGTTTGGGCACCCGTTCTCTGCCGGTAAAATGGCCGTAAAACGAGTTTCGGAGCTCGGAATTGGCCTTGGGCGCGGGTTGGCTACGTACCTAGGCCTTGGCCGCGGGGTGGCTGCGTGCTGGCTGCGTGCCTAGGCTTTGGCCGCGGGCTGGCTGGGTGCCATGGCCTTGGCCGCGGGGTGTTCACGTGCCTTGGTCTTGGCCTTGGCTGCGGACTGACTCCATGCCTTGCTCGAAATGCAGCACATGCTTGCGACCAAGGCACGTCGTACACTCTCACGCACACACAACACACACTCGGGCCACGCCCCCGAGGCAAGGACAGGGAGCTTGAGCGTGGCCCTGTGCCTTGGCCTTGGCCGCGGGGTGGCTGCGTGCCTTCGCCTTGGCCGCGGGCGAGCATTTGGCCAAAATGTGAGCACACGGTCCTCGCCGTTGCTTCGTATTGTTGGACCAAAAACTGAGATCCACACCTATCTTCCACTTCTTTCTCCGGTTTGGCCTGAATCGGAGGAGTTGGACCACCCGTTTGGGCACCCGTTCTCTGCCGGTAAAATGGCCGTAAAATGAGATTCGGAGCTCGGAATTCGATTCCGTTTTCTCCCGCCACGGACTCCCACCAAACCCGACCACGCCAGCCCAAAATCCCACGCCGCCCCCGAAACACGAAATTTGGCCGCAATCCATAGCTCATGGATTTTGGCCTTTTCCGGCGGAAAAATTGGCAAAGGGCCACCCGCATTATTTTCGCCATTTCTTCGAGGGGAAAACAGTACTTGCGCCGTGAGGGGGTGCCCGGCCCAGTTCTACCACAACCGAACCAATTCGCGGGCACGTTTCGTACCCTTTTCGCAACCCCGCACGTTCGGTAAATCGGTCGTAAAACGGGGTTCGGACCTCGGAATCGACTCCCGTCGTTTCCGACGTTCGACTGCCGCACATATCGAATGCATCACCCTAAAATCCCGCACCGCCCTGGGAACGCGAAAGTTGGCCAAGATCCGGAGCTACAGCACACGGCCTTGGCCTTGGGCGCGGGGTGGCTGAGTACCTAGGCCTTGGCCGCGGGCTGGCTGGGTGCCATGGCCTTGGCCTTGGCCGCGGGGTGGCTGCGTGCCATGGCCTTGACCTTGGCCGCGGTGTGGCCGCGTGCCTTGCTCGAAAAACAGCACATGCTCGGGACCAAGGCACGTCGCACACTCTCATGCACACACAACACGCACTAGGGCCGCGCCTCCGAGGCAAGGACAGGGAGCTCGAGCGCGGCCCAGTGCCTTGCCCTTGGCCGCGGGGTGGCTGCGTGCCTTGGCCTTGGCCGCGGGCTAGCATTTGGCCAAAATGTGAGCACACGGTCCTCGCCATTGCTTCGTATTCTTGGACCAAAAACTGAGATCCACACCTATCTTCCACTTCTTTCTCCGGTTTGGCCTGAATCAGACAAGTTGGCGCACCCATTTGGGCAACCGCTCTCTGCCGGTAAAACAGCCGTAAAATGAGTTTCGGAGCTCGGAATTGGATTCCATTTTCTCCCACCACCGACTCCCTCCAAACCCGACCACCCCAGCCCAAAATCCCACGCCTGCCCCGAAACGCGAATTTTGGCCACAATCGGTGTGCTAAAGCTCATGGATTTTGGCCTTTTCCGTTGGAAAAATGGGCGCAGGGCCTCCCGCATTATTTTCGGCATTTGTTCGAGCGGAAAACAGTACTTGCGCCGTGAGGAGGCACCCGGCCAAGTTCTAGCACAACCGGACCAATTCGCGGGCACGTTTCGTCCCCTTTTCGCACCCCCGTACGTTCGGTAAATCGGCCGTAAAACGTGGTTCGGACCTCGGTATCGACTCCCGTCTTTTCCGACGTTCGACTGCCACATGTATCTAATGCATCACCCCAAAATCCCGCACCGCCCCGGAAATGTGATAGTTGGCCAAGATCCGTGAGCTGCAGCACACGGTCTTGGACTTGGGCGCGGGTTGGCTGCGTACCTAGGCCTTGGTCGCGGGGTGGCTGCGTGCCTTGGCCTTGGCTGCGGGGTGGCTGCGTGCGTTGGCCTTGACCACGGGGTGGCCACGTGCCTTCGCCTTGGCAGTGGCCACGGGCTGGCTCCGTGCCTTGCTCGAAATACAGCACATGCTCGCGACCAAGGCACGTCGCACACTCACATGCACACACAACACACACTCGGGCCGCGCCCCCGAGGCAAGGACAGGGAGCTCGAGTGTGGCCCTGTGCCTTGGCCTTGGCCGCGGGGTGGCTGCGTGCCTTCGCCTTGGCCGCGGGCGAGCATTTGGCCAAAATGTGAGCACACGGTCCTCGCCGTTGCTTCGTATTCCCGGACCAAAAACTGAGATCCACACCTATCTTCCACTTCTTTCTCCGGTTTAGCCTGAATCGGGCGAGTTGGCGACCCGTTTGGGCACCCGTTCTCTGCCGGTAAAATGGCCGTAAAATGAGTTTCGGAGCACGGACTTCGATTCCATTTTCTCCCCCCACCGACTCCTTCCAAACCCGACCACGGAAGCCTAAAATGCCACGCCACCCCCGATCCGTGTGCTATAGCTCACGGATTTTGGCCTTTTCCGGTGGAAAAATGGGCGCAAGTCCGCCCGCATTATTTTCGCCATTTCGTTGAGCGGAAAACAGTACTTGCGCCGTGAGGAGGCGCCCGGCCCCGTTCTACCACAACCGGACCAATTCGCGGGCACGTTTCGTCGCCTTTTCGCACCCCCGCACGTTCGGTAAATCTGCCGTAAAATGAGGTTCGGACCTCGGAATCAACTCCCTTCTTTTCCGATGTTCGACTGTCGCACGTATCTAATGCATCACCGCAAAATCCCGCACTGCCCCAGAAACGCGAAAGTTGGTCAAGATCCGTGAGATA
The DNA here is from genome assembly GCA_030449905.1 of Luvunga scandens. NCBI lineage: Eukaryota > Viridiplantae > Streptophyta > Magnoliopsida > Sapindales > Rutaceae > Luvunga > Luvunga scandens. The sequence goes on from JASUUG010000532.1 coordinate 297,142, forward strand.
CAGCTCACGGCCTTGGCCTTGGGCGCGGGTTGGCTACGTACCTAGGCCTTGGCCGCGGGGTGGCTGCGTGCCTTGGCCTTGGCCGCGGGCGAGCATTTGGCCAAAATGTGAGCACACAGTCCTCGCCGTTGCTTCGTATTCTTGGACCAAAAACTGAGATCCACACCTATCTTCCACTTCTTTCTCTGGTTTTCTCCTGAATCGGACGAGTTGGCCCACCCGTTTGGGCACCCGTTCTCTGCCGGTAAAATGGCCGTAAAAAGAGTTTCGGAGCTCGGAATTGAATTCGTTTTCTCCCGCCACAGACTCCCACCAAACCCGACCACGCCAGCCCAAAATCCCACGCCACCCCCAAAACGCGAAATTTGCCCGCCATCCGTGTGGTATAGCTCACGGATTTTGGCCTTTTCCGGCGGAAAAATGGGCACAGCGCCTCCCACATTACTTTCGACATTTCTTCGAGCGGAAAACAGTACTTGCGCCGTGAGGAGGCACCCGGCCTAGTTCTACCACAACCGGACCAATTCGGGGGCACGTTTTGTCACCTTTTCGTACCCCCACACGTTTGCTAAATCGGCCGTAAAACGAGGTTCGGACCTCGGAATCGACTTCCGTCCTTTCTGATGTTCGACTGTCACACGTATCTAATGCATCACCTCAAAATAGCGCACCACCCCGGAAACGCGAAAGTTGGCCAAGATCCGTGACCTACAGCACACGGCCTTGGCCTTGGGCGCGGGGTGGCTGCGTACCTAGGCCTTGGCCGCGAGGTGGCTGGGTGCGATGGTCTTGGCCTTGGCCACGGGGTGGCTGCGTGCCTTGGCGTTAGCCGCGGGCTGGCTGCGTGCTTAGGCCTTGGCCGTGGACTGGCTGGGTGCCATGGCCTTGGCCCTGGGTGCCTAGGCCTTGGCCACGGGGAGGCCGCGCGCCTCGGCCTTGGCCTTGGCCGAGGGGTGGCCACGTGCCTTGGCCTTGGCCTTGGCCGCGTGCTGGCTCCGTGCCTTGCTCGAAATGCAGCACATGCTCGCGACGAAGGCACGTCGCACACTCTCACGCACAGACAACACACACTCGGGCCGCGCCCCGAGGCAAGGACAGGGAGCTCGAGCGTGGCCCTGTGCCTTGGCCGCGGGGTGGCTGCGTGCCTTGGCCTTGGCCGCGGGCGAGCATTTGGCCAAAATGTGAGCACACGGTCCTCGCCGTTGCTTCGTATTCTTGGACCAAAAACTGAGATCCACACCTATCTTCCACTTCTTTCTCCAGTTTGGCCTGAATCGGACGAGTTGGCGCACCCGTTTGGCCCCCGTTCTCTGCCGGTAAAATGGCCGTAAAACGAGTTTCGGAGCTTGGAATTGGATTCTGTTTTTTCCCGTCACAAACTCACACCAAACCCGACCGCGCCAGCCCAAAATCCCACGCCGCCCTCGAGACGCGAAATTTGGCCGCAATCCATGTGCTATAGCACATTGATTTTGGCCTTTTCCAGCGGAAAAATGGGCGCAGGGCCTCCTGCAGTATTTATGCCATTTCTTCGAGCTGAAAACAGCACTTGCGCCATGAGGAGGCACCCGGCCCAGTTCTACCACAACCGGACCAATTCACGGGCACGTTTCTTCCCCTTTTTGCACCCCCGCACGTTCGGTAAATCGGTCGTAAAACGAGGTTCGGATCTCGGAATCGACTCCCGTCGTTTCCGATGTTCGACTGTCGCACGTATCTAATGCATCACCCCAAAATCCCGCACCGCCTCGGAGACGCGAAAGCTGCCCAAGATCCGTGATCTATAGCACACGGCCTTGGCCTTGGCCGCGGGGTGGCGGGATACCTAGGCCTTGGCCATGGGTTGGCTGGGTGCCATGGCCTTGGCCTTGGCCGCGGGGTGGCTGCGTTCCTAGGCCTTGGCCGCGGGCTGGCTGGGTGCCATGGCGTTGGCCCTGGGTGCCTAGGCCTTGGCCACGGGGCGGCCACGTGCCTTGTCCTTGGCCGCGGGGTGGCCACGTGCCTTGGCCGCGGGCTGGCTCCGTGCCTTGCTCGAAATGCAGTACATGCCCGCGACCATGCTCTCACGTACAGACAACACACACTCGGGCCGCGCCCCCGAGGCAAGGACAGGGAGCTCGAGCGTGGCTCTGTGCCTTGGCCGCGGGGTGGCTGCGTGCCTTGGCCTTGGCCGCGGGCGAGCATTTGGCCAAAATGTGAGCACACGGTCGTCGCCGTTGCTTCGTATTCTTGGACCAAAAACTGAGATCCACACCTAGCTTCCACTTCTTTCTCCGGTTTGGCCTGAATCGGACGAGTTGGCGCACCCGTTTGGCACCCGTTTTCTGCCGGTAAAATGGCCGTAAAACGAGTTTCGGAGCTCGGAATTGGATTCCGTTTTCTCCCGTCACCGACACACACCAAACCCGACCGCGCCAGCACAAAATCCCATGCCGCCGCCGAAACGCGAAATTTGGCCGCAATGCGTGTCCTATAGCACACGGATTTTGGCCTTTTCCGGCGGAAAAATGGGCGAAGGGCCTCCCGCATTATTTATGCCATTTCTTCAAGCGGAAAACAGTACTTGCCCCGTGAGGAGGCACCCGGCCCAGTTCTACTACAACCGGACCAATTCGTGAGCACGTTTAGTCCCCTTTTCGCAACCCTGCACGTTCGGTAAATCGGATGTAAAACGAGGTTCGGACCTCGGAATCGACTCCCGTCTTTTCCAATGTTCAACTGTCGCACGTATCTAATGCACCACCCCAAAATCCCGCACTCCCCCAGAAACGCGAAAGTTGGCCAAGATCCGTGAGCTACGGCACATGGCCTTGGCCTTGGGCGCGGGTTGGCTGCGTACCTAGGCCTTGGCCGCAGGCTGGCTGCGTACCTTGGCCTTGGCCGCGGGCTGGCTGGGTGCCTAGGCCTTGGCCGCGGGCTGGCTGGGTGCCATGGCATTGGCCCTGGGTGCCTAGGACTTTGCCACGGGGCGGCCGCGTGCCTTGGCCTTGGCCGCGGGGTGGCCACGTGCCTTCGCCTTGGCCTTGGCCGCGGCCTGGCTCCGTGCCTTGCTCGAAATGCAGCACATGCACCCGACCAAGGCACGTCGCACACTCTCACGGACAGACAACACACACTTGGGCCGCGCCTCCGAGGCAAGGACAGGGAGCTCGAGCGTGGCCCTGTACCTTGGCCGCGGGGTGGCTGAGTGCCTTGGCCTTGGCCGCGGGCGAGCATTTGGCCAAAATGTGAGCACACGGTCCTCGCCGTTGCTTCGTATTCTTGGACCAAAAACTGAGATGCACACCTATCTTCCACTTCTTTCTCCGGTTTGGCCTGAATCGGACGAGTTGGCGCACCCGTTTGGCACCCGTTTTCTGCCGGTAAAATGGCCGTAAAACGAGTTTCAGAGCTCGGAATTGGATTCCGTTTTCTCCCGTCACCGACTCACACCAAACCCGACCGCGCCAGCCCAAAATCCCATGCCGCCGATGAAACGCGAAATTTGACCGCAATCCGTGTGCTATAGCTCACGGATTTTTGCCCTTTCCGGCAGAAAAATGGGCGCAGGGTCTCCCGCATTATTTTCGCCATTTCTTCAAGCGGAAAACAGTAATTGCACCGTGAGGAGGCACCCGGCCCAGTTCTAGAACAACCGGACCAATTAACGGGTACATTTCGTCCCCTTTTTGCACCCCCGCACGTTCGGTAAATCGATCGTAAAATGGGGTTCGGACCTCGGAATCGACTCCCGTCATTTCCGATGTTCAACTGTCGCACGTATCTAATGCATCACCCCAAAATCCCGCACCGCCCCGGAAACGTGAAAGTTGCCCAAGATCCATGAGCTACAGCAGACGGCCTTGGCCTTGGGCGCGGGGTTGCTGTGTACCTAGGCGTTGTCCGTGGGGTGGCTGGGTGCCATGGCCTTGGCCTTGGCCGCGGGGTGGCTGCGTGCCTTGGCCTTGGCCGTAGGCTGGCTGCGGGCTGGCTGGGTGCCATGGCCTTGGCCCTGGGTGCCAAGGCACGTCGCACACTCTCACGCGCACACAACACACACTCGGGCTGTGATCCCGAGGCAAGGATAGGGAGCTCGAGCATGGCCCTGTGCCATAGCCTTGGCCGCGGGCGAGCATTTGGCCAAAATGTGAGCACACGGTCCTCGCCGTTGCTTCGTATTCTTGGACCAAAAACTGAGATCCACACCTACCTTCTACTTCTTTCTCTGGTTTTGCCTGAATCGGACAAGTCGGCCCATCCGTTCGCTGCCGGTAAAATGGCCGTAAAATTAGTTTCGGAGCCCGGAATTGGATTCTGTTTTCTCCCACTACCGACTCCCACCAAACCCGACCACGCCAACCCAAAATCCCACGCCGCCCCCGAAACGCAAAATTTGGCCACAATCCATATACTATAGCTCACGGATTTTGGCCTTTTCCGGTGAAAAAATGGGCGCAGGGCCTCCCGCATTATTTTCGCTATTTGTTCGAGCGGAAAACAGTACTTGCGCCGTGAGGAGGCCCCCGGCCCAGTTCTACCACAATTGGACCAATTCGCGGGCACGTATCGTCCCCTTTTCGCACCCCCGCACGCTCGGTAAATCAGCTGTAAAACGAGGTTCGGACCTCAAAATCGACTCCCCCCTTTTCCGGTGTTCGACTGTCGCACGTATCTAATGCATCACCCCGAAATCCCGCACCATCCCGGAAACACGAAAGTTGGCCAAGATCCGTTAGCTACAGCACACGGCCTTGGCCTTGGCCGCGGGGTGGCTGCGTGCCTAGGCCTTGGCCGCAGGGTGGCTGCATGCCAAGGCCTTGGCTGCGGGCGGGCTGTGTGCCTCGGCATGGGCCGTGGGCTGGCTGCGTGCCTAGGCCTTGGCCGCAGGCTGGCTGGGTGCCATGGCCTTGGCTGCGGGCTGGCTGGGTTCCATGGCCTTGGCCGCGGGCTGGCGGGATGCCAATGGCCTTGGCCGCGGGGTGGACGTGTGCCTTGGCCTTGGCCACGGGGTGGCTGCGTGCCTCGGCCTTGGCCTTGGCCGCGGGCTGGCTCCGTGCCTTGCTCGAACTGCAGCAAATGCTCACGACCAAGGCAGGCAAGGATAGGGAGCTTGAGCGTGGCCCTGTGCCTTGGCCTTGGCCGCGGGGTGGCTGCGTGGCTTGCCCTTTGCACCCCCGCACCCTCGGTAAATCGGCCGTAAAACGAGCTTCGGACCTCGAAATCGACTCCCCTCTTTTCCGACGTTCGACTGTCGCACGTATCCAATGCATCATCCCAAAATCCCGCAGCGCCCCGGAAACGCGAAAGATGGCCAAGATCCGTGAGCTACAGCACATGGCCTTGGCCTTGGCCGTGGGGTGGCGGCGTGCCATGGCCACGGGCTGGCTCCGTGCGTTGCTCAAAATGCAGCACATGCTCTCGATCAAGGCACGTCGCACACTCTCACGCACACACAACACACACTCGGGCTGATCTCCCGAGGCAAGGATAGGGAGCTCGAGCGTGGCCCTGTGCCATAGCCTTGGCCGCGGGCGAGCATTTGGCCAAAATGTGAGCACACGGTCCTCGCCGTTGCTTCGTATTGTTGGACCAAAAACAGAGATCCACACCTACCTTCCACTTCTTTCTCCGGTTTTGCCTGAATCGGATGAGTTGGCCCACCCGTTCGATGCCGGTAAAATGGCTGTAAAACGAGTTTTGGAGCTCGGAATGGGATTCCATTTTCTCCCGCCACCGACTCCCACCAACCCGACCAGGCCAGCCCAAAATCCCACGCCGCCCCCGAAATGCAAAATTTGGCCACAATCCGTGTGCTATAGCTCACGGATTTTGGCCTTTTCCGGCAGAAAAATGGGCGCAGGGCCTCCCGCATTATTTTCGCCATTTCTTTGAGTGGAAAACAGTACTTGCGCTGTGAGGAGGCCCCCGGCCCAGTTCTACCACAATCGGATCAATTCGCAGGCACGTTTCGTCCCGTTTTCGCACCCCCGCACCCTCGGTAAATCGGCCGTAAAACGAGGTTCGGACCTCGAAATCGACTCCCCTCTTTTCCGACGTTCAATTGTCGCACGTATCTAATGCATCACCCCAAAATCCCGCACGGCCCCGGAAACGCGAAAGTTGGCCAAGATCCGTGAGCTACAGCACATGGCCTTGGCCTTGGCCGCGGGGTGGCTGCATGCCTTGTCCTTGGCTGCGGGGTGGCTGCGTGCCTAGGCCTTCGCCGTGGGCTGGCTGGGTGCATGGCCTTGGCCTTGGGTGCGTTGGCCTTGACCGAGGGGTGGACGCGTGCCTTGGTCTTGGCCACGGGGTGGCTGCGTGCCTTGGCCGTGGGCTGGCTCCGTGCCTTGCTCGAATTGCAGCACATGCTCGCGACTAAGTCACGTCGCACACTCTCACGCACACACAACACACGCTCGGGCCGCGCTCCCGAGGCAAGGATCGGGAGCTCGAGCGTGGCCCTGTGCCTTGGCCTTGGCCGCGGGGTGGCTGCGTGGCTTGGCCTTAGCCGCGGGCGAGCATTTTGGCAAAAATGTGAGCACACGGTCCTCGCCGTTTCTTCGTATTCTTGGACCAAAAACTGAGATCCAGACCTACCTTCCACTTCTTTCTCCGGTGTTGCCTGAATCGAACGTGTTGGCTCACCCGTTTGGGCACCCGTTCGCTGCCGGTAATATGGCCGTAAAACGAGTTTCGGGGTCGGATTTGGATTCCGTTTTCTCCCGCCACCAACTCCCACCAAACCCGACCACGCCAGCCCAAAATCCCACGCCGCCCTCGAAACGCGAAATTTGACCACAGTCCGTGTGCTATAGCTCACGGATTTTGGCCTTTTCCGGCAGAAAAATGGCCGCAGAGCCTCCTGCATTATTTTCGCCATTTCTTTGAGCGGAAAACAGTACTTGCGCCGTGAGGAGGCCCCCGGCCCAGTTCTACAACAATCGGACCAATTCGCGGGCACGTTTCGTCCCCTTTTTGCACCCCTGCACGTTTGGTAAATCGGCCGTAAAACGAGGTTTGGACCTCGGAATCGACTCCCGTCTTTTCCGACGTTCGACTGTTGCACGTATCTAATGCATCACCCCAAAATCCCGCACCTCCCCGGAAACGCGAAAGTTGGCCAAGATCCGTGAGCTACAGAACACGGCCTTGGCCTTGGCCGCGGGGTGGCTGCGTGCCTAGGCCTTGGCCATGGGCTGGCTGGGTTCATGGCCTTGCCCTTGGGTGCGTTGGCCTTGGTCGAGGGGTGGACGCGTGCCTTGGCCTTGGCCACGGGGTGGCTGCGTGCCTTGGCCGCGGGCTGGCTCCGTGCCTTGCTCGAAATGCAGCACATGCTCGCGACCAAGGCACGTCGCACACTCTCATGCACACACAACACACACTTGGGCCGCGCTCCCGAGGCAAGGATAGGGAGCTCGAGCGTGGCCCTGTGCCTTGGCCTTGGCCGCGGGGTGGCGGTGTGGCTTGGCCTTGGCCTTGGGGTGGCTGCGAGCGTTGGCCTTGGCCGCAGGCTGACTGCGTGCCTAGGCCTTGGCCGCGGGCTGGCTGGGTGCATGGCCTTGGGCTTGGGTGCCTTGGCCTTGGGTGCGGGGTGGACGCGTGCCTTGGCCTTGGCCACGGGCTGGCTGCATGCCTTGGCCGCGGGCTGGCTCCGTGCCTTGCTCGAAATGCAGCACATACTGTGCCATAGCCTTGGCCGCGGGCGAGCATTTGGCCAAATTGTGAGCACACGGTCCTCGCCGTTGCTTTGTATTCTTGGACCAAAAACTGAGATCCACACCTACCTTCCACTTCTTTCTCCGGTTTTTTCTGAATCGGACGAGTTGGCCCACCCGTTTGGGCACCCGTTCGCTGCCGGTAAAATGGCCGTAAAACGTGTTTCGGGGCTCGGAATTGGATTCCGTTTTCTCCCGCCACCGACTCCCACCAAACCAAACCACGCCAGCCCAAAATCCAACACCGACCCAGAAACACGAAATTTGGCCATAATCCGTGTGCTATAGCTCACGGATTTTGGCCTTTTCCAGCGGAAAAATGGGCGCAGGGCCTCCCGCATTATTTTCGCCATTTGTTCGATCGGAAAACAGTACTTGCACCGTGAGGAGGCCCCCGGCCCAGTTCTACCACAATCGGACCAATTCGCGGGAACGTTTCGTCCCCTTTTCGGACCCCCGCACGTTCGGTAAATCAGCCGTAAAACGAGATTCAGACCTCGGAATCGACTCCCATCTTTTCTGACGTTCGACTGTCGCACGTATCTAATGCATCAGCCGAAAATCCCGCACCGCCCCGGAAACGCGAAAGTTGGCCAAGATCTGTGAGCTACAACACACGGCCTTGCCCTTGGCCGCGGGGTGGCTGCTTGCCTAGGCCTTGGCAGCGGGCTGGCTGGGTGCATGGCCTTGGCCTTGGCCGCGGGGTGGCCAAACGGGTGGGCCAACTCGTCCGATTCAGGCAAAACCAGAGAAAGAAGTGGAAGGTAGGTGTGGATCTCAGTTTTTGGTCCAAGAATACGAAGAAACGGCGAGGACCGTGTGCTCACATTTTGGCAAAATGCTCGCCCGCGGCCAAGGCGAAGCCACGCAGCCCGAGTGTGTGTTGCGTGTGCGTGAGAGTGTGCGACCTGTCATGGTCGTGAGCATGTGCTGCATTTCGAGCAAGGCACGGAGCCAGCCCGCGGCCAAGGCCAAGGCCGAGGCACGCAGCCACCCCGTGGCCAAGGCCAAGGCACGCGTCCACCCGACGGCCAAGGCCATGGCACCCAGCCAGCCCGCGGCCAAGGCCAAGGCACCCAGCCATCCCGCGGCCAAGGCCTAGGCACGCAGCCAGCCCGCGCCCAAGCCCTTGGTACACAGCCACCCCGAGGCCAAGGCCAAGGCCATGGCACCCAGCCACCCCGCGGCCATGGCCTAGGCACGCAGCCGCCCCGTGGCCAAGGCCAAGGCTGTGTGTTGTAGCTCACTGATCTTGGCCAACTTTCACGTTTCCGGGGTAGTGCGGGATTTTGGAGTGATACATTTGATACGTGCGACAGTTGAACGTCGGAAAAGAGGGGAGTCGATTTCGAGGTCCGAACCTAGTTTTACGGCCGATTTACCGTGGGTGCGGGGTGCGAAATGCGGACGAAACGTGCTCGGGAATTGGTCCGACTGTGGTAGAACTGGGCCGGGGGCCTCCTCACGGCGCAAGTACTTTTTTCCGCTCGAAGAAATGGCGAAAATAATCCGGGAGGCCTTGCGCCCATTTTTCCGCCGGAAAAGGCCAAACTCCGTGAGCTATAGCACACGGATTGTGGCCAAATTTCGCATTTCGGGGGCGGCGTGGTATTTTTGGCTGGCGTGGTTGGGTTTGGCGGGAGTCGCTCGCGGGAGAAAACGGAATCCAATTCCGAGCTCCGAAACTCGTTTTATGGCCATTTTACCAGCAGCGAACGGGTGCCCAAACGGCTGGGCCAACCCGTCCGATTCAGGCAAAACCGGAGAAAGAAGTGGAAGGTAGGTGTGGATCTCAGTTTTTGGTCCAAGAATACGAAGGAACCGCGAGGACCGTGTGCTCACAATTTGGCCAAATGCTCACCCGCGGCCAAGGCTATGGCACAGGGCCAAGCTCGAGCTCCCTATCCTTGCCTCGGGATCGCAGCCCGAGTGTGTGTTGTGGGTGCGTGAGAATGTGCAACGTGCCTTGGTCGCGAGCATGTGCTGCATTTTGAGCAAGGCACGAAGCCAGCCCACGGCCAAGGCACGCAGCCACCCCGTGGCCAAGGCCAAGGCACGCGTCCACCCCGCGGCCAAGGCCATGGCACCCAGCCACACCGCGGCCAGGGCCAAGGCCGCGTACTGTGGCTCACGGATCTTGACGAAGTTTCGCATTTCCGGGGTGGTGCGGGATTTTGGAGTGATGCATTTGATACGTGCGACAGTCGAATGTCGGAAAACAGGGGAGTCGATTTCGAGGTCCGAACCTAGTTTTACGGCCGATTTACCGAGGGTGCGGGGTTGCGAAATGCGGACGAAACGTGCTCGCGAATTGGTCCGATTGTGGTAGAGCTGGGCCGGGGGCCTCCTCATGGTGCAAGTACTGTTTTCCGCTCGAAGAAATGGCAAAAATAATGCGGGAGGCCCTGCGCCCATTTTTCCGTCGGAAAAGGCCAAAATCCGTGAGCTATATAGCACACGGATTTTGGCCAAATTTCGCATTTTGGGAGCGGTGTGGGATTTTGGGCTGGCGTGGTCGGGTTTGGTGGGAGTCGGTGGCGGGAGAAAACAGAATCCAATTCTCAGCTCCGAAACTCATTTTACGGCCATTTTACCGGCAGCGAACGGGTGCCAGAACGGGTGGGCCAACTCATCCGATTCAGGAAAAACCGGAGAAAGAAGTGGAAGGTAGGTGTGGATCTCAGTTTTTGGTCCAAGAATACGAAGATACGGCGAGGACCGTGTGCTCACATTTTGGCCAAATGCTCGCCCGTGGCCAAGGTCAAGCCACGCAGCCACCCCGCGGCCAAGGCCATGGCACAGGCCCACAGTCGAGCTCCCTATCCTTGCCTCGGGAGCGCGGCCCGAGTGTGTTTTGTGTGTGCGTGAGAGTGTGCGACCTGCCTTGGTAGCGAGCATGTGCTGCATTTCGAGCAAAGCTCGGAGCCAGCCCGCGGCCAAGGCCAAGGCCGAGGCACGCAGCCACCCTGTGGCCAAGGCCAAGGCACGTGTCCACCACACAGCCAAGGCCAAGGCACCGAAGGCCAAGGCCTTGCACCCAGCCAGCCCGCAGCCAAGGCCTAGGCACGCAGCCACCCCGTTCCCAAGGCCAAGGCCTAGGCACGCCGCCACCCCGTGGCCAAGGCCAAGGCACGCAGACACCCTAAGGCCAAGGCCTAGGCACGCAGCCAACCCGCGGCCAAGTCCAAGGCCGTGTGCTGTAGCTCACCGATCTTGGCCAACTTTCGCGTTTCCGGGGCGGAGTGGGATTTTGGGGTGATGCATTAGGTACGTGCGACGGTCAAACGTCGGAAAAGACGGGAGTCAATTCCGAAGTCCGTACCTCGTTTTACGGCCGATTTACCGAACGTGCAGGGGTCCGAAAAGGGGACGAAACGTGCCCGCGAATTGGTCCCACTGTGGTAGAACTGGGCTGGGGGCCTCCTCACGGCGCAAGTACTTTTTTCCGCTCGAAGAAATGGCGAAAATAATACGGGAGGCCTTGCGCCCATTTTTCCGCCGGAAAAGGCCAAAATCCGTGAGCTATAGCACACGAATTGTGGCCAAATTTCGCGTTTCGGGGGCGGCGTGGTATTTTGGGCTGGCGTGGTCGGGTTTGGTGGGCGTCGGTGGGGGAAGAAAATGGAATCCAATTCCAAGCTCCAAAACTCGCTTTACGGCCATTTTACCGGCAGCGAACGGGTGCCCAAACGGGTGGGCCAACTCGTCCGATTCAGGCAAAACCGGAGAAAGAAGTGGAAGGTAGGTGTAGATCTCAGTTTTTGGTCCAAGAATACGAAGCAATGGCGAGGACCGTGTGCTCACATTTTGGCCAAACGCTTGCCCTCGGCCAAGGCTATGGCATAGGGCCACGCTCGAGCTCCCTATCCTTGCCTCGGGATCGCAACCCGAGTGTGTGTTGTGTGTGCGTGAGAGTGTGCGACGTGCCTTGGTTGCGAACATGTGCTGCATTTTGAGCAAGGCACGTTACCAGCCAGCGGCCAAGGCACGCAGCCACCCTGTGGCCAAGGCCAAGGCACGCGTCCACCCCGCGGCCAAGGCCATGGCACCCAGCCAGCCCGCAGCCAAGGCCTAAGCACGCAGCCAGCCTGCGGCCAAGGCGTAGGCACGCAGTCAGCCCACGGCCAAGGCTAGGCTCGCAGCCAGCCCACGGCCAAGGCCTTGGCACCCAGCTACCCCGCGGCCAAGGCCAAGGCCGTGAGCTGTGGCCCGCGGATCTTGGCCAACTTTCGCGTTTCCGGGGCGGTGCTGGATTTTCGGGTGATGCATTAGACACGTGCGACAGTCCGACGTCGGAAAAGACGGGAGTCGATTCCGAAGTCCGAACCTCGTTTTACGGCCGATTTACCAAACGTGCAGGGGTGCGAAAAAGAGACGAAACGTGCCCGCGAATTGGCCCGATTGTGGTAGAACTGGGCCGGGGGCCTCCTCACGGCGCAAGTACTGTTTTCCGCTCGAAGAAATGGCGAAAATAATACGGGAGGCCCTGCACCCATTTTTCCGCTGGAAATGGCAAAAATCCGTGAGCTGTATAGCACACGGATTGTGGCCAAATTTCGCGTTTCAGTGGCGGCGTGGGATTTTGGGCTGGCGTGGTTGGGTTTGGTGGGAGTCAGTAGCGGGAGAAAACGGAATCCAATTCCGAGCTCCGAAGCTCATTTTACGGCCATTTTACCGGCAGCAAGGCATGCAGCTCGTTTTACCAGCCCGCAGCCAAGGCACACAGCCACCCCGTGGCCAAGGCCAAGGCACGCAGCCACCCCGTGGCCAAGGCCAAGGCACACGTCCACCCCGCGGCCAAGGCCAAGGCACCCAGCCAGCCCGCGGCCAAGGCCCAGGCACGCGGCCACCCCGCGGCCAAGGCAAAGGCGCCCAGCCACCCAAGGCCATGGCACCCAGCCACCCCGCGGCCAAGGCCAAGGCCGTATGCTGTGGCTCATGGATCTTGGCCAACTTTCGCGTTTCCGGGGCGGTGCGGGATTTTCAGGTGATGAATTCGATGCGTGCAACAGTCAAACGTCAGAAAAGACGGGAGTCGATTCCGAGGTCCGAACCTCGTTTTATGGCCGATTTACCGAACGTGCGGGGGTGCGAAAAGGGGAGGAAACGTGCCCGCGAATTGGGCCGATTGTGGTAGAACTGGGCCGGGGGCCTCCTCACGGCGCAGGAACTGCTTTCCGCCCGAAGAAATGGTGAAAATAATGCGGGAGGCCCTGCGCCCTTTTTTCCGCCGTAAAAGGCCAAAATCCGTGAGCTGTATAGCACACGGATTGTGGCCAAATTTCGTGTTTTGGTGCCGGCATGGGATTTTGGGCTGGCGTGGTTGGGTTTGGTGGGAGTCGGTGGCGGGTGAAAACGGAATCCAATTCCGAGCTCCGAAACTCGTTTTACGGCCATTTTACCGGCAGCGAACGAGTGCCCAAACGGGTGGGCCAACTCGTCCGATTCAGGAAAAACCGGAGAAACAAGTGGAAGGTAGGTGTGGATCTCAGTTTTTGGTCTAAGAATACGAAGTAACGGCGATGACTGTGTGCTCACATTTTGGCCAAATGCTCGCCTGCGGCCAAGGCCAAGCCACGCAACCACCCCGCGGCCAAGGGCAAGGCACAGGGCAATGCTCGAGCTCCCTATCCTCGCCTCAGGAGCGCGGCCTGAGTCTGTGTTGTGTGTGCGTGAGAGTGTACGACGTGCCTTGGTCGCGAGCATGTGCTGCATTTCGAGCAAAGCGCGGAGCCAGCCCGCGGCCAATGCAAGCAGCCACCCCGTGGCCAAGGCCAAGGCACCCAAGGCCAAGGCCATGCACGCAGCCAGCCCGCGGCCAAGGCCTAGGCACGCAGCCAGCCCGCGGCCAAGGCCAAGGCACCCAGCCACCCCGCGGCCAAGGCCATGGCACCCAGCCACCCCGCGGCCAAGGCCAAGGCCGTGTGCTGTGGCTCGCGGATCTTGGCCAACTTTCGTGTTTCCGGGGCGGTGCGGGATTTTCAGGTGATGCATTAGATACGTGCGACAGTCGAATGTCGGAAAAGACGGGAGTCGATTCCGAGGACCGAACCTCGTTTTAGGGCCGATTTACTGAACGTACGGGGGTGGGAAAAGGGTCGAAACGTGCCTGCGAATTGGTCCGATTTTGGTAGAACTAGGCCGGGGGCCTCCTCACGGCGCATGTACTGTTTTCCGCTTGAAGAAATGGCGAAAATAATGCGGGAGGATCTGCGCCCATTTTTCCGCCGGAAAAGGCCAAAATCCGTGAGCTATAGCACACGGATTGTGGCCAAATTTTGCGTTTCGGGGGTGGCGTGGGATTTTGAGCTGGCGTGGTCGGGTTTGGTGGGAGTCGGTGGCGGGAGAAAACGGAATCCAATTCCGAGTTCCGAAACTTGTTTTACGGCCATTTTACCGGCAGCGAACGGGTGCCCAAACGGGTGGGCCAACTCATCCGATTCAGGCAGAACCGGAGAAAGAAGTGGAAGGTGGGTGTGGATCTCAGTTTTTTGTCCAAGAATACGAAGAAACGGCGAGGACCGTGTGCTCACATTCTGGCCAAATGCTCGCCCGCGGGAGCGCGGCCCGAGTGTGTGTTGTGTGTGCGTGAGAGTGTGCGACCAGCCTTGGTCGCGAGCATGTGCTGAATTTCGAGCAAGGTACGGAGCCAGCCCGCGGCCAAGGCCAAGGCCGAGGCACGCAGCCACCCCGTGGCCAAGGCCAAGGCACGCGTCCACCCCGCGGCCAAGGCCAAGGCACCCAAGCCCAAGGCCATGCACCCAGCCAGCCCGCGGCCAAGGCCTAGGCACGCAGCCACCTGAAGGCCAAGGCCTAGGCACGCAGCAGCCCCGCGGCCAAGGCCAAGGCCGTGTGCTGTAGCTCACGGATCTTGGCCAACTTTCGCGTTTCAGAGGCGGTGCGGGATTTTGGGGTGATGCATTAGATACGTGCGACAGTCGAACGTCGGAAAAGAGAGGAGTCAATTTCGAGGTCCAAATCTCGTTTTACGGCCGATTTAGCGAGGGTGCGGGGGTGCGAAAAGGGGATGAAACTTGGTCCGATTGTGGTAGAACTGGGCCGGGGGCCTCCTCACGGCGCAAGTACTATTTTTCGATCGAAGAAATGTCGAAAATAATGCGGGAGGCCCTGCGCCCATTTTTCCACCGGAAAAGGCCAAAATCCGTGAGCTATAGCACATGGATTGTGGCCAAATTTCGCGTTTCGGGGGCGGCGTGGGATTTTGGGCTGGCGTGGTCGGGTTTGGTGGGAGTCAGTGGCGGGAGAAAACGGAATCCAATTCTAAGCTCCGAAACTCGTTTTACGGCCATTTTACCGGCAGCGAACGGGTGCCCAAACGGGTGGGCCAACTCGTCCGATTCAGGCAAAACCGGATAAAGAAGTGGAATGTAGGTGTGGATCTCAGTTTTTGGTCCAACAATATGAAGAAACGGCGAGGACCGTGTGCTCACATTTTGGCCAAATGCTCGCCCGCGGCCAAGGCCAAGCCACGCAGCCACCCCGCGGCCAAGGCTATGGCACAGGGCCACGCTCGAGCTCCCTATCCTTGCCTCGGGATCGCAGCCCGAGTGTGTGTTGTGTGTGCGGGATCACAGCCCAACGGGTGGGCCAACTTGTCCCCTCTTTTCTGACGTTCGACTGTCGTACGTATCTAATGCATCACGCCAAAATCCCGCACAGCCCCGGAAACGCGAAAGTTGGCCAAGATCCGTGAGCTACAGCACACGGCCTTGGCCTTGGCCGTGGGGTGGCGGCGTGCCTAGGACTGGGCCGCGGGCTGGCTGCGTGCCAAGGCCTTGGCCGCGGGCTGGCTCGGAGCCATGGCCTGGGCCGCGGGCTGGCTGCGTGCCACGGTCTTGGCCGCGGGCTGGCTGGGAGCCATGGCCTGGGCCGCGGGCTGGCTGCGTGCCACGGTCTTGGCCGCGGGCTGGCTGGGTGCCATGGCCTTGGCCGCTGGGTGGCTCTGTGCCTTGCTCGAAATGCAGCACATGCTCGTGATCAAGGCAGGTTGCACACTCTCACCCACACTCGGGGTGCGCTCCTGAGGCAAGGATAGGGAGCTCGAGCGTGGCCCTGTGCCTTGGCCTTGGGTGCGGGGTGGCTTCGTGGCTTGGCCTTGGCCGCGGGCGAGCATTTGCCCAAAATGTGAGCACACGGTCCTCGGCGTTTCTTCGTATTCTTGGACCAAAAACTGAGATCCACACCTACCTTCCACTTCTTTCTCCGGTTTTGCCTGAATCGGACGAGTTGGCCCACCCGTTTGGGCTCCCGTTCGCTGCAGGTAAAATGACTGTAAAACGAGTTTCGGAGCTCGGATTTGGATTCCATTTTCTCCCACCACTGACTCCCACCAAACCCGACCACGCCAGCCCGAAATCCCATGCCGGCCCCGAAACGCGAAATTTGGCCACAATCCGTGTGCTATAGCTCACGGATTTTGGCCTTTTCCGGCGGAAAAATGGGCGCAGGGCCTCCCGCATTATTTTTTCCATTTGTTCGAGCAGGAAACAGCACTTGCGCCGTGAGGAGGCCCCCGGCCCAGTTCTACCACAATCGGACCAATTTGTGGGCACGTTTCGTCCCCTTTTCGCACCCCCACACCCTCGGTAAATCGGCCGTAAAACGAGGTTCGGACCTCGGAATCGACTCCTGTATTTTCCGACGTTCGACTGTCACACGTATCTAATGCATCACCCGAAAATCCCACCCCGCCCCGGAAACGCGAAAGTTGGCCACGATCCGCGAGCCACAGCACACGGCCTTGGCCTTGGCCGCGGGGTGGCTGGTTGCTTTGGCCTTGGCCGTGGGCTGGCTGCGTGCCTAGGCCTTGGCCGCAGGTTGGCTGGGTGCCATGGCCTTGGCCTTGGGTGCCTTGGCCTTGGCCGCGGGGGGGACACGTGCCTTGGCCTTGACCACGGGGTGGCGGCCTGCCTTGCTCGAAATGCAGCAAATGCTCGCGACCAAGGCATGTCGCACACTCTCACGCACACACAACACACACTCGGGCTGTGATCCCGAGGCAAGGATAGGGAGCTCGAGCGTGGCCCTGTGCCATAGCCTTGGCCGCAGGCGAGCATTTGCCCAAAATGTGAGCACACAGTCCTCGCCGTTGCTTCGTATTCTTGGACCAAAAACTGAGATCCACACCTACCTTCCACTTCTTTCTCCGGTTTTGCCTGAATCGGGCAAGTTGGCCCACCCGTTCGCTGCCGTTAAAATGGCCGTGAAACGAGTTTCGGAGCTCGGAATTGGATTCCGTTTTCTCCCGCCACCGACTCCCACCTAACGCAAGCACGCCGGCCCAAAATCCCACGCCGACCCCGAAACGCGAAATTTGGCCACAATCCGTGTGCTACAGCTCACAGATTTTTGCCTTTTCCGGCGGAAAAATGGGCGCAGGGCCTCCCGCATTATTTTCGCCATTTCTTCGAGTGGAAAACAGTTCTTACGCCGTGACGAGTCCCCCGGCCCAGTTCTACCACAATCGGACCAATTCGCGGGCACGTTTCGTCCCCTTTCCGCACCCCCGCGCCCTCGGTAAATCGGCCGTAAAATGAGGTTCGGACCTAAGAATAGACCCCCGTCTTTTCCGACGTTCGACTGTCGTACGTATCTAATGCATCACCCAAAAATCCCGCCCCGCCCCGGAAACGCAAAAGTTGGCCAAGATCCGCGAGCCACAGCACACGGCCTTGGCCGCGGGGTGGCTACGTGCCTAGGCCTTGGTCGCGTGGTGGCTGGGTGCCTTGGCCTTGGCCGCGGGCTGGCTGCATGCCTAGGCCTTGGCCGCGGGCTGGCTGGGTGCCATGGCATTGGCCTTGGGTGCCTTGGCCTTGGCCGCGGGGTGGACGCATGCCTTGGCCTTGGCCACGGGGTGGCTGCTTGCCTTGGCCGCGGGCTGGCTCCGTGCCTTGCTCGAAATGCAGCACATGCTCGCGACCAAGGCACGTCGTACACTCTCACACACACAACACTCACTCGGGCTGCGATCCCGAGGCAAGGATACAGATCTCGAGCGTGGCCCTGTGCCATAGCCTTCACCGCGGGCGAGCATTTGCCCAAAATGTGAGCACACAGTCCTCCCCGTTGCTTCGTATTCTTGGACCAAAAACTGAGATCCACACCTACCTTCCTCTTCTTTCTCCCGTTTTGCCTGAATCGGACGAGTTGGCCCACCCGTTCGCTGCCGGTAAAATGGCCGTAAAATGGGTTTCGGAGCTCGGAATTGGATTCCGTTTTCTCCCGCCACCGACTCCCACTAAACCTGAGTACACCAGCCCAAAATCCCGCGCTGCCCCCGAAACGCGAAATTTGGCCACAATCCGTGTGCTATAGCTCCGGATTTTGGCCTTTTCCGGCGGAAAAATGGGCGCAGGGCCACCCGCATTATTTTCGTCATTTCTTCGAGTGGAAAACAGTTCTTACGCCGTGACGAGTCCCCCGGCCCAGTTCTACCACAATCGGACCAATTCGCGGGCACGTTTCGTCCCCTTTCCGCACCCCCGCGCCCTCGGTAAATCGGCCGTAAAATGAGGTTCGGACCTAAGAATAGACCCCCGTCTTTTCCGACGTTCGACTGTCGCACGTATCTAATGCATCACCCAAAAATCCCGGCCCGCCCTGGAAACACGAAAGTTGGCCAAGATCCGGGAGCCACAGCACACGGCCTTGGCCTTGGCCGCGGGGTGGCTGCATCCCTCGGCCTTGGCCGCGGGGTGGCTGGGTGCCTTGGCCTTGGCCGCGGGTTGGCTGCCTGCCTAGGCCATGGCCGGGGGCTGGCTGGGTGCCATGGCCTTGGCCTTGGGTGCCTTGGCCTTGGCCGCGGGGGGTACGCGTGCCTTGGCCTTGGCCACGGGGTGGCTGCGTGCCTTGGCCGCGGGCTGGCTCTGTACCTTGCTCGAAATGCAGCACATGCTTGCGACCAAGGTACGTCGCACACTCTCACACACACACAACACTCACTCGGGCTGCGATCCCGAGGCAAGGATAGGGAGCTCGAGCGTGGCCCTGTGCCATAGCGTTCGCCGCGGGCGAGCATTTGGCCAAAATGTGAGCACACAGTCCTCGCGGTTGCTTCGTATTCTTGGACCAAAAACTGAGATCCACACCTACCTTCCACTTCTTTCTCCTGTTTTGCCTGAATCGGACGAGTTGGCCCACCCGTTCGCTGCCGGTAAAATGGCCGTAAAACGGGTTTCGAAGCTCGTAATTGGATTTCGTTTTCTCCCGCCACCGACTCCCACCAAACCTGACCACGCCAGCCCAAAATCCCACGACACCCCCGAAACACGAAATTTGGCCACAATCCTTGTGCTATAGCTCACGGATTTTGTCCTTTTCCGACGGAAAAATGGGCGCAGGGCCTCCCGCATTATTTTCGCCATTTCTTTGAGTGTAAAACAGTACTTGCACAGTGAGGAGGCCCCCGGCCCAGTTCTACCACAATCGGATCAATTCGCTTGCACGTTTCATCCCCTTTTCGCACCCCTGCACCCTCGGTAAATCGGCCGTAAAACGAGGTTCGGACCTCGAAATCGACTCCTGTCTTTTTCGACGTTCAACTGTCGCACGTATCTAATGCATCACCCAAAAATCCCACACTGCCCCGGAAACGCGATAGTTGGCCAAGATCAGTGAGCTGCAGCACACAGCCTTGGCCTTGGCCGCGGGGTGGCTGCTTGCCTAGGCCTTGGCCGCGGGCTGGCTGGGTGCCATGGCCTTGGCTATGGCCTCGGGGTGGCTGCGTGACAAGGCGTTGGCAGCGGGCTGGCTGGGTGCCTAGGCCTTGGCCGCGGGCTGGCTGCGTGTCTTGGCCTTGGCCGCGGGGTGGGTGCGTGCCTTGGCCGCGGGCTGGCTCCGTGCCTTGCTCGAAATGCAGCACATGCTCACGACCAAGGCACCTCGCACACTCTCACGCACACACAACACACACTCGGGCCGCACTCCCGAGGCAAGGATAGGTAGCTCGATCGTGGCCCTGTGCCTTGGCCTTGGCCGCGGGGTGGCTGCATGGCTTGGCCTTGGCCGCGGGCGAGCATTTGCCCAAAATGTGAGCACACGGTCCTCGCCGTTTCTTCGTATTCTTGGACCAAAAACTGATATCCACACCTACCTTCCACTTCTTTCTCCGGTTTTGCCTGAATCGGACGAGTTGGCCCACCCGTTTGGGCACCCGTTCGCTGCCGATAAAATGGCCGTGAAACGAGTTTCGGAGCTAGGAATTGGATTCTGTTTTCTCCCGCCACCAACTCCCACCAAAAGCAAGCACGCCGGCCCAAAATCCCACGCCGACCGTGAAACGCGAAATTTGGCCACAATCCGTGTGCTATAGCTCACGGATTTTTGACCTTTCCGGCGGAAAAATGGGCGCAGGGCCTCCCGCATTATTTTCGCCATTTCTTTGAGTGGAAAACAATACTTATGCCGTGAGGAGGCCCCCGGCCCAGTTCTACCACAATCGGACCAATTCGCGGGCACGTTTCGTCCCCTTTTCGCACCCCCTTACCCTCAGTAAATCACCGTAAAACGAGGTTCGGGCCTCGGAATCAACTCCCATATTTTCCGACGTTCGACTGTCGCATGTATCTAATGTATCACCCCAAAATCCCGCACCGCCCCGGAAACGCGAAAGATGGCCAAGATCCGCGAGCCACAGCACACGGCCTAGTCCTTGGCCGCGGAGTTGCTGGGTGGCTTGGCCTTGGCCGCGGGCTGGCGGCATGCCTAGGCCTTGGCCGCGGGCAGGCGGTGTGCCTAGGCCTTGGCCGCGGGCAGGCGGTGTGCCTAGGCCTTGGCCGCGGGCTGGCTGGCTGCCATGGCCTTGGATTCCGTTTTCTCCCGCCACTGACTCCCACCAAACCCGACCACTCCAGCCCAAAATCCCACGCCGCCCCCGAAACGCGAAATTTGGCCACAATCCGTGTGCTATAGCTCACGGATTTTGGCCTTTTCCGGCGGAAAAATGGGTGCAGGGCCTCCAGCATTATTTTCGCCATTTCTTAGAGCGGAAAACAGTACTTGCGCCGTGAGGAGGCCCCTGGCCCAGTTCTACCACAATCGGACCAATTCGCGGGGATGTTTCGTCCCGTTTTCGTACCCCTGCACGTTCGGTAAATCGGCCGTAAAACGAGGTTCCGACCTCAGAATCGACTCCCCTCTTTTCCAATGTTCGACTGTCGCACGTATCTAATGCATCTCCCGAAAATCCCTCACCACCCCGGAAACGCGAAAGCTGGCCAAGATCTGCGAGCCACAGCACACGGCCGTGGCCTTGCCCGCGGGGTGGCTGGGTGCAATGGCCTTGGCCGCGGTGTGGCTGGGTGCCTTGGCCTTGGCCGCGGGCTGGCTGCGTGTCTAGGCCTTGGCCGCGGGCTGGCTGGGTGCCATGGCCTTGGCCTTGAGTACCTTGGCCTTGGCTGCGGGGTGGACGCGTGCCTTGGCCTTGGCCACGGGGAGGCTGCCTGCCTTGGCCGCGGGCTGGCTCCGTGCCTTGCTCGAAATGGAGCACATGCTCGTGACCAAGGCACGTCGCACACTCTCACGCACACACAACACACACTCGGGGTGCGATTTCGAGGCAAGGATAGGGAGCTCGAGCGTGGCCCTGTACCATAGCCTTGGCCGCAGGCGAGCATTTGGCCAAAATGTGAGCACACGGTCCTCGCCGTTGCTTCGTATTCTTGGACCAAAAACTAAGATCCACACCTACCTTCCACTTCTTTCTCCGGTTTTGCCTGAATCGGACGAGTTGGCCCACCCGTTCGCTGCCGGTAAAAGGGCCGTAAAACGAGTTTCGGAGCTCAGAATTGGATTCCGTTTTCTCCCGCCACCAACTCCCACCAAACCTGACCACGCCAGCCCAAAATCCCACGCCGCCCCCGAAACGCAAAATTTGGCCACAATCCCTGTGCTATAGCTCACAGATTTTTCCCTTTTCCGGCGGAAAAATGGGCAGGGCCTCCCGCATTATTTTCGCCATTTCTTCGAGCGGAAAACAGTACTTGAGCCGTGAGGAGGCCCCCGGCCCAGTTCTACCACAATCGGACCAATTCGCGGGCACATTTCGTCCGCTTTTTGCACCCCCGCACATTCGGTAAATCGGCCGTATAACGAGGTTCAGACCACGCAATCGACTCCCCTCTTGTCCGACGTTCGACTGTCGCACCAATCTAATGCATCACCCCAAAATCCCGCACCGCCCCGGAAATGCGAAATTTGGCCAAGATATGTGAGCTACAGCACACGGCCTTGGCCTTGGCCGCGGGGTGGCTGCGTGCCTACACGTTGGCATTGGCATGGCTGCGTGCCTTGGCCTTGGGCTTGGCCACAGGGTGTCTGCATGCATTGGCCTTGGCCGTGGGCTGGCTGCGTGCCTAGGCCTTGGCCGCGGGCTGGCTGGGTGCATGGCCTTAGCCTTGCGTGCCTTGGCCTTGGCCAAGGGGTGGACGCGTGCCTTGGCCTTGGCCTTGTGGTGGCTGCGTGCCTTGGCCGCGGGCCGGCTCCGTGCCTTGCTCGAAATTCAGCACATGCTCGAGCCCAAGGCACGTCGCACACTCTCACGCACACACAACACACAGTTGGGCCGCGCTCCTGAGGCAAGGATAGGGAGCTCGAGCGTGAGGAGTTGGCCCACCCGTTTGGGCACCCGTTCGCTGAGATCCACACCTACCTTCCACTTCTTTCTCCGGTTTTGCCTGAATCGGACCAGTTGGCCCACCTGTTTGGGCACCCGTTCGCTGCCGGTAAAATGGCCGTAAAATGAGTTTCGGAGTTCAGAATTGGATTCCATTGTCTCCCGCCACCGACTCCCACCAAACCCGACCACGCCAGCCCGAAATCCAACGCCGCCCCCGAAACACGAAATTTGGCCACAATCCGTGTCCTATAGCTCACGGATTTTGGATTTTTCCGGCGGGAAAATGGGCGCAGGGCCTCCCGCATTATGTTCGCCATTTCTTCGAGTGGAAAACAGTACTTGCACCGTGAGGAGGCCCCCGGCCCAGTTCTACCACAATCGGACCAATTCGCGGGCACGTTTCGTCCCCTTTTCGCACCCCCGCACGTTCGGTAATTCGGCCGTAAAACGAGGTTCGGACCTCGGAATCGACTCCCGTCTTTTCCGACATTCGACTGTCGCACGTGTCTAATGCATCACCCGAAAATCCCGCAACGCCCCAGAGACGCGAAAGTTGGCCAAGATCCGCGAGCCACACCACACGGCCTTGGCCTTGGCCGTGGGGTGGCTCGGTGCCTTGGCCTTGGCCTCGGGCTGCCTGAGTGCCTAGGCCTTGGCCGCGGGCTGGCTGGGTGCATGGCCTTGGCCTTGGCCGCGGGGTGGCTGCGTGCCTTGGTCGCGGGCTGGCACCGTGCCTTGCTTGAAATGCAGCACATACTCGCGACGAAGGCACGTCTCACACTCTCACGCACACAGAACACACACTCGGGTTGCGATCGCGAGGCAAGGATAGGGAGCTCGAGCGTGGCCCTGTGCCTTAGCCTTGGCCGCGGGTGAGCATTTGGCCAAAATGTGAGCACACGGTCCTCGCCGTTGCTTCATATTCTTGGACCAAAAACTGAGATCCAGACCTACCTTCCACTTCTTTCTCCGGTTTTGCCTGAATCGGACGAGTTGGCCCACCCGTTTGGACACCCCTTCGCTGCCGGTAAAATGGCCGTAAAACGAGTATCGGAGCTCGGAATTGGATTCCGTTTTCTCCCGCCACCGACTCCCACCAAACCCAACCACGCCAGCCCAAAATCCCACGCCGCCCCCGAAACGCAAAATTTGGCAACAATCCGTGTTCTATAGCTCACGGATTTTGGCCTTTTCCGGCCGAAAAATGGGCACAGGGCCTCCCGCATTATTTTCGCCATTTCTTCGAGTTGAAAACAGTACTTGCACCGTGAGGAGGCCACCGGCCCAGTTCTACCACAATCGGACCAATTCGAGGGCACGTTTCGTCCCCTTTTCACACCCCCGCACCCTCGGTAAATCGGCCGTAAAACGAGGTTGGGACCTCGAAATCGGCTCCCCTCTTTTCCGACGTTCGACTGTCGCACATATCTAATGCATCACCCCAAAATCCCGCACCGCCACGGAAACACGAAAGTTGGCCAAGATCCGTGATCTACAGCACACGGCCTTGGCCTTGGCCGCGGGGTGGCGGGGTGCCATGGCCTTGGCCCCGGCCTCGGGGTGGCTGCGTGCCAAGGCCTTGGCCGCGGGCTAGCAGCGTGCCTAGGCCTTGGCCGCGGGCTGGCAGGATGCCATGGCCTTGGCCGCGGGGTGGACGTGTGCCTTGGCCTTGGCCACGGGGTGGCTGCATGCCTCGGCCTTGGCCTAGGCCTTTGGGTTGGCTCCGTGCCTTGCTCGAAATGCAGTACATGCTCGTGACCAAGGCAGGTTGCACACTCTCACGCACACACAACACACACTCGGGCCGCGCTCCCGAGGCAAGGATAGGGAGCTCGAGCGCGGCCCTGTCCCTTGGCCTTGGCCGCGGGGTGGACGCGTGCCTTGGCCTTGGCCACGGGCTGGCTGCGCGCCTCGGCCTTAGCCTTGGCCGCGGGCTGGCTCCATGCCTTGCTCGAAATGCAGTACATGCTCGCGACCAAGGCAGGTCGCACACTCTCGCGCACACACAACACACACTCGGGCCGTGCTCCCGAGGCAAGGATAGGGAGCTCGAGCGTGGCCCTGTGCCTTGGCCTTGGCCGCGGGGTGGCTGCGTGGCATGGCCTTGGCCGCGGGTGAGCATTTGGCCAAAATGTGACCAAACGGTCCTCGCCGTTTCTTCGTATTCTTGGACCAAAAACTGAGATCCACACCTACCTTCCACTTCTTTCTCTAGTTTTGCCTGAATCGGACGAGTTGGCCCACCTGTTTGGGCACCCGTCTGCAGCCGGTAAAATGGCCGTAAAACAAGTTTCGGAGCTTGTAATTGGATTCCGTTTTCTCCCACCACCGACTCCAACCAAACCCGACCACGCCAGCCCAAAATCCCACGCCGCCCCCGAAATGCGAAATTTGGCCACAATCCGTGTGCTATAGCTCACGGATTTTGGCCTTTTCCGGCGGAAAAATTGGCGCAGGGCCTCCCGCATTATTTTCGCCATTTCTTCGAGCGGAAAACAGTACTTGCGCCGTGACGAGGCCCCTGGCCCAGTTCTACCACAATCGGACCAATTCGCGGGCATGTTTCGTACCCTTTTCGCACCCCTGCACGTTCGGTAAATCGGCCGTAAAACGAGGTTCGGCCCTCGGAATCGACTCCCGTCTTTTCCGATGTTCGACTGTCGCACGAATCTAATGCATCACCCCAAAATCCCGCACCGCCCCGGAAACGCGAAAGTTGGCCAAGATCCGTGAGCTACAGCAGACAGCCTTGGTTTTGGCTGCAGGGTGGCTGCGTGCCTAGGCCTTGGCCGCGGGCTGGCTGGATGCATGGCCTTGGCCTTGGGTGCCTTGGCCTTGGCTGCGGGGTGGACGCGTGCCTTGGCCTTGGCCAAGGGGTGGCTGCGTGCCTTGCTGGAAATGCAGCACATACTCGCGACCAAGGCACGTCGCACACTCTCACGCACGCACAACACACACTCGGGCCGCGCTCCCGAAGCAAGGATAGGGAGTTCGAGCGTGGCCCTGTGCTTTGGGCATGGCCGCGTGGTGGATGCATGGCTTGGCCTTGGCCGCGGGCGAGCATTTGGCCAAAATGTGAGCACACAGTCCTTGCCGTTTCTTCATATTCTTGGACCAAAAACTGAGATCCACACCTACCTTCCACTTCTTTCTCCGGTTTTGCCTGAATCGGACAAGTTGGCCCACCCGTTTGGGCACCCATTCGCTGCCGGTAAAATGGCCGTAAAACGAGTTTAGGAGCTCAGAATTGGATTCCGTTTTCTCCCACCACCGACTCCCACCAAACCTGACCACGCCAGCCCAAAATCCCAGGCCGCCCCCGAAACGCGAAATTTGGCCACAATCCGTGTGCTATAGTTCACGGATTTTGGCCTTTTCCGGCGGAGAAATGGGCGCAGGGCCTCGCGCATTATTTTCGCCATTTCTTCGAGCGGAAAACAGTACTTGCGCCGTGAGGAGGCCCCCGGCCCAGTTCTACCACAATCAGACCAATTCGCGAGCACGTTTCGTCCCCTTTTCGCACCCCCGCACCCTCGGTAAATCAGCCGTACAACGAGGTTCGGACCTCGGAATCGACTCCCGTCATTTCCGATGATCGACTGTCGCACGTATCTAATGCAGCACCCCAAAATCCCGCACCGCCCCGGAAACACGAAAGTAGGCCAACATCCGTGAGCTACAGCGCACGGCCTTGGCCTTGGCCGCGGGGTGGCTGCGAGCCTAGGCCTTGGCCTTGGGGTGGCTGCACTCCTTGGCCTTGGCCTTGGCCATGGGGTGACTGCGTGCCTTGGCCTTGGCCGCGGGCTGGCTGCAAGCCTAGGCCTTGGGCACGGGCTGGCTGGGTGCATGGCCTTGGCCTTGGGTGCCTTGGCCTTGTCCGCGGGTTGGACGCGTGCCTTGCCCTTGGCCACGGGGTGGCTGCGTGCCTTGGCTGCGGGCTGGCTCCGTGCCTTGCTCGAAAAGAAGCACATGTTCGCGACCAAGGCACCTCACACACTCGGACGCACACACAACACACACTCGGGCTGCGATCCTGAGGCAAAGACAGGGAGCTCGAGCGTGACCCTGCGCCATAGCCTTGGCTGCGGGCGAGCATTTGCCCAAAATGTGAGCACACGGTGCTCGTAGTTGCTTCGTATTCTTGGACCGAAAACTGAGATCCACACCTCCCTTCGACTTCTTTCTCCGGTTTTGCCTGAATCGGACGAGTTGGCCCACCCGTTCGCTGCCGGTAAAATGGCCGTAAAACGAGTTTCGGAGCTCGGAATTGGATTCCGTTTTCTCCCGCCACCGACTCCCACCAAACCTGACTACGCCAGCCCAAAATCCCACGCCGCCCCCGAAACACTAAATTTGGCCACAATCCGTGTGCGATACCTCACGGATTTTGGCCTTTTCCGGCGGAAAAATGGGCGCAGGGCCTCCCGCATTATTTTTGCCATTTGTTCAAGCGGAACACAGTACTTGCGCCGTGAGGAGGCCCCCGGCCCAGTTCTACCACAATCGGACCATTTCGCGGACACATTTCGTCCCCTTTTTGCACCCCCGCACCCTCGGTAAATCGGCCGTAAAACGAGGTTCGGACCTGGAAATCAACTCCCCTCTTTTCCAACGTTCGACTGTCGCACGTATCTAATGCATCACCCGAAAATCCCGCACCACCCCGGAAACGCGAAAGTTGGCCACGATCCGCGAGCCACATCACACGGCCTTGGCCTTGGATAAACAAGTGGAAGGTAGGTGTGGATCTCAGTTTTTCGTCCAATAATACGAAGAAACGGCAAGGACCGTGTGCTCACATTTTGGCCAGATGCTCGCCCAGGGCCAAGGCCAAGCCACGCAGCCACCCCGCGGCCAAGGCCAAGGCACAGGGCCACGCTCGAGCTCCCTATCCTTGCCTTGGGAGCGCGGCCCGAGTGTGTGTTGTGTGTGCGTGAGAGTGTGCGACCTGCCTTGGTCGCGAGCATGTGCTGCATTTCGAGCAAGGCACAGAGCCAGCCCGAGACCAAGGCCAAGGCTGAGGCACGCAGCCACCCCGTGGCCAAGGACAAGCCACGCGTCCACCCCGCGGCCAAGGCCATGGCACCCAGCCACCCCGCGGCCAAGGCCTAGGCACGCAGCCAGCCCGCGGCCAAGGCCTAGGCACGCAGCCAGCCCGCGGCCAAGGCCTTGGCACGCAGCCACCGCAAGGCCAAGGACAAGGCCATGGCACCCAGCCACCCTGCGGCCAAGGCCTAGGCCATGGCACCCAGCCACCCTGCGGCCAAGGCCTAGGCACGCAGCCACCCCGCGGCCAAGGCCAAGGCCGTGTGACAACTTTTGTGTTTCCGGGGCGGTGCGGGATTTTTGGGTGATGCATAGATATGTGTGACAGTCGAACGTCGGAAAAGAGGGGAGTCGATTTCGAGGTGCGAACGTTGTTTTACATCCGATTTACCGAGGGTGTGGGGGTGCGAAAAGGGGACGAAACGTGCCCGGGAATTGGTCCGATTATGGTAGAACTGGGCCGGGGGCTTCCTCACGGCGCAAGTACTGTTTTCCGCTCGAAGAAATGGGGAAAATAATGCAGGAGGCCCTGCGCCCATTTTTCCGCCGGAAAAGGCCAATATCCGTGAGCTATAGCACACGGATTGTGGCCAAATTTTCGCGTTTTGGGGGCGGCGTGGGATTTTGGGCTGGCGTGGTCGGGTTTGGTGGGAGTCGGTAGTGGGAGAAAACGGAATCCAATTCCGAACTCCAAAACTCATTTTACGGCCATTTTACCGGCAGCGAACGGGTGCCCAAACGGGTGGGCCAACTCGTCCGAGTCAGGCAAAACCGGAGAAAGAAGTGGAAGGTAGGTGTGGATCTCAGTTTTTGGTCCAAGAATACGAAGCAACGGCGAGGACCGTGTGCTTAGATTTTGGCCAAATGCTCGCCCGCGGCCAAGGCTATGGCACAGGGCCACGTTCGAGCTCCCTATCCTTGCCTCGGGATCGCAGCCCGAGTGTTTGTTGTGTGTGCGTGAGAGTGTGCGACTTGCCTTGGTCGCGAGCATGTGCTGCATTTCGAGCAAGGCATGGAGCCAGCCCGCGGCCAAGGCACGCAGCCAGCCCATGGCCAAGGCCAAGGCACGCAGCCAGCCCGCGGCCAAGGCCAAGGCACGCAGCCAGCCCGCAGCCAAGGCCGAGCAACCCAAGGCCAAGGCCATGGCACCCAGCCAGCCCGCGGCCATGGTCTAGGCACCCAGCCAGCCCGCGGCCAAGGCCAAGGCACGAGCCACCCCATGGCCAAGGCCAAGGCCAAGGCACGCAGCCACCCCAAGGGCAAGACCTAGGCACGCAGCCACCCCAAGGCCAACGCCAAGGCACGCAGCTACCCCGTGGCCAAGGCCAAGGCCGTGTGCTGTAGCTCACGGATCTTGGCCAACTTTCGCATTTCCGGGGCGGTGCGGGATTTTCGGGTTATGCATTAGATACGTACGACAGTCGAACGTCGGAAAAGACGGTAGTCGATTCCGAGGTCCGAACCTCGTTTTACGGCCTATTCACCGAGGGTGCGGGGGTGCGAAAAGGGGACGAAACGTGCCCGCGAATTGGTTCGATTGTGGTAGAACTTTGCCGGGGGCCTCCTCACGGTGCGAGTACTGTTTTCCGCTCGAAGAAATGGCGAAAATAATGCGGGAGGCCCTGCGCCCATTTTTCCACCGGAAAAGGCCAAAATCCGTGAGCTTATAGCACACGGATTGTGGCCAAATTTCGCGTTTCGGGGTCGGCGTGGGATTTTTGGCTGGCGTGGTCAGGTTTGGGGGAGTCGGTGGCGGGAGAAAACGGAATCCAATTCCGAGCTCCGAAACTCGTTTTACGGCCATTTTACCGGCAGCGAACGGGTGGGCCAACTCGTCCGATTCAGGCAAAGCCGGAGAAAGAAGTGGAAGGTAGGTGTGGATCTCAGTTTTTGGTCCAAGAATACAAAGCAACGGCGAGGACCGTGTGCTCACATTTTGGCCAAATGCTCGCCCGCGGCCAAGGCTATGGCACTGGGCCACGCTCGACCTCCCTATCCTTGCCTGGGGATCCCAACCCGAGTGTGTGTTGTGTGTGCGTGAGAGTGTGCGGCGTGCCTTGGTCGTGAGCATGTGCTGCATTTCGAGCAAGGCACGGATCCAGCCCGTGGCCAAGGTACGCAGCCACCTCGTGGCCAAGGCCAAGGCACTTCTTTCTCCGGTTTTTCCTAAATCGGATGAGTTGGCCCACCCGTTTGGGCACCCGTTCACTGCCGGTAAAATGGCCGTAAAACGAGTTTCGGAGCTCGGAATTGGATTCCGTTTTCTCCCACCACCGACTCCCAACAAACCTGACCACGCCAGCCCAAAATCCCACGCCACCCCCGAAACGCCAAATTTGGCCACAATCCGTGTGCAATAGCTCACGGATTTTGCCCTTTTCCGGCGGAAAAATGGGCGCAGGGCCCCCCGCATTATTTTCCCCATTTCTTCGAGTGGAAAACAGTACTTGCACCGTGAGGAGGCCCCCGGCCCAGTTCTACCACAATCGAACCAATTCGCGGGCACGTTTCGTCCCCTTTTCGCACCCCCGCACGTTCGGTAAATCAGCCGTAAAAGAAGGTTCGGACCTCGGAAACGACTCCTGTCTTTTCCGACGTTCGACTGTCACACGTATCTAATGCATCATCTGAAAATCCCGTACCACCCCGGAAACACGAAAGTTGGCCAAGATGCGCGAGCCACAGCACACGGCCTTGGCCTTGGCCGCGGGGTGGCTGGGTGCCATGGCCTTGGCCGCGGGGTGGACGCGTGCCTTGGCCTTGGGCACGGGGTGGCTGCGTGCCTTGGCCGCAAGCTGGCTCCGTTCCTTGCTGGAAATGCAGCATATGCTCGCGACCAAGGCACGTCGCAGACTCTCACGCACACACAACACACACTCGGGCTGCGATCCCGAGGCAAGGATAGGGAGCTCGCGCGTGGCCCTGTGCCATAGCCTTCGCCACGGGCGAGCATTTGGCCAAAATGTGAGCACACGGTCCTCGCCGTTCCTTTGTATTCTTGGACCAAAAACTGAGATCCACACCTACCTTCCACTTCTTTCTCCGGCTTTTCCTGAATCGGACGAGTTGGCTCACCCGTTCGCTGCCGGTAAAATGGCCGTAAAATGAGTTTCGGAGCTCAGAAATGGATTCCGTTTTCTCCCGCCACCGACTCCCACCAAACCCAACCCCGCCAGCCCAAAATCCCACGCCGCCCGCAAACGTGAAATTTTGCCACAATCCGTGTGCTATAGCTCACGGATTTTGGCCTTGTCCGGCGGAAAAATGGGCGCAGGTCCTCCCGCATTATTTTCACCATTTCTTCGAGTGGAAAACAGTACTTGCGCCGTGAGGAGGCCCCCGGCCCAGTTCTACAACAATCAAACCAATTCGCGGGCACGTTTCGTCCCCTTTTCGCACCCCCGCACGTTTGGTAAATCGGCTGTAAAATGAGGTTCGGACGTCGAAATCGACTCCCCTCTTTTCCGACGTT
This sequence comes from Luvunga scandens, assembly GCA_030449905.1. NCBI lineage: Eukaryota > Viridiplantae > Streptophyta > Magnoliopsida > Sapindales > Rutaceae > Luvunga > Luvunga scandens. The sequence goes on from JASUUG010000532.1 coordinate 327,989, forward strand.
CGACTGTCGCACGTATGTAATACATCACCCCAAAATCCCACACCGCCCCGGAAACGCGAAAGTTGGCCAAGATCCGTGAGCTACAGCACACGGCCTTGGCCTTGGCTGCGGGGTGGCTGCGTGCCATGGCCTTGGCCTTGGCCTCGGGGTGGCTGCGTGCCAAGGCCTTGGCCGCGGGCTGGCTGCGTGCCTAGGCCTTGACCGCGGGCTGGCTGGGTGCATGGCCGCGGCCTTGGCCGCATGGTGGACGCGTTGCTTGGCCTTGGGCACGGGGTGGCTGCATGCCTTGGCCGCGGACTGGCTCTGTGCCTTGCTCGAAATGCACCACATGCTCGCGACCAAGACACGTTGCACACTCTCACGCACACACAACACACACTTGGGCCGAGCTCCCGAGGCAAGGATGGGAAGCTCGTGCGTGGCCCTATGCCTTGACCATGGCCGCGGGGTGGCTGCGTGGCTTGGCCTTGGCCGCGGGTGAGCATTTGGCCAAATGTGAGCACACGGTCCTCGCCGTTTCTTCGTATTCCTGGACCAAAAACTGAGATCCACACCTACCTTCCACTTCTTTCTCCGGTTTTGCCTGAATCGGACGAGTTGGCCTACACGTTTGGGCACCCGTTCGCTGCCGGTAAAATGGCCGTAAAATGAGTTTCAGAGCTCAAAATTGGATTCCGTTTTCTCCCGCCACCGACTCCCACTAAACCCGACCACGCCAGCCCAAAATCCAATGCTGCCCCCGAAACACGAAATTTGGCCACAATCCGTGTGCTATAGCTCACGGATTTTGGCCTTTTCTGGCGGAAAAATGGTCGCAGGGCCTCCTGCATTGTTTTCGCCATTTCTTCGAGCGGATAACAGTACTTGCACGGTGACGAGGCCCCCGGCGCAGTTCTACCACAGTCGGACCAATTCGCGGGCACGTTTCGTCCCCTTTTCGCACCCCTACACGTTCGGTAAATCGGCCGTAAAACGAGGTTCTGATCTCGGAATCAACTCCTGTCTTTTCCGATGCTCGACTGTCGCACGTATCTAATGCATCACCTCGAAATCCTGCACCGCCCCGGAATCGCGAAAGTTGGCCAAGATCCATGAGCTACAGCACACGGCCTTGGCCTTGGCCGCGGGGTGGCTGCGTGCCTTGGCCACGGGGTGGCTGCGTGCCTTGGCCACGGGGTGGCTGCGTGCCTTGGCCACGGGGTGGCTGCGTGCCTTGGCCTTGGCCGCGGTCTGGCTGCATGGCTAGGCCTTGGCCGCAGGCTGGCTGGGTGCCTTGGCCTTGGCCGCGGGGTGGCTCCATGCCTTGCTCGAAATGCAGCACGTGCTCGTGACCAAGGCAGGTCGTACACTCTCACGCACACTCAGGCCGCGCTCCCGAGGCAAGGATAGGGAGCTCGAGCGTGGCCCTGTGCCTTGGCCTTGGCCGCGAGGTGGCTGTGTGGCTTGGCCTTGGCCGCGGGCGAGCATTTGGCCAAATGTGAGCACACGGTCCTCGCCGTTTCTTCGTATTCTTGGACCGAAAACTGAGATCCACACCGACCTTCCACTTCTTTCTCCAGTTTTGCCTGAATCGGACGAGTTGGCCCACCCGTTCGCTGCCGGTAAAATGGCCGTAAAACAAGTTTCGGAGCTCAGAATTGGATTCCGTTTTCTCCCGCGACGGACTCCCACCAAACCCGACCACGCTATCCCAAAATCCCACCCCGCCCCCGAAACGCAAAATTTGGCCACAATCCGTGTGCTATAGCTCACAGATTTAGGCCTTTTCCGGCGGAAAAATGGGCGCAGGGCCTCCCGCATTATTTTCGCCATTTCATTGAGTGGAAAACAGTACTTTCGCCGTGAGGAGGCCCCCGGCCCAATTCTACCACAATCGGACCAATTCGCGGGCACGTTTCGTCACTTTTTCGCACCCCTGCACGTTCGGTAAATCAGCCGTAAAACGAGGTTCGGACCTCAGAATCAACTCCTGACTTTTCCGACGTTCGACTGTCGCACGTATCTAATGCATCACCCCAAAATCCTGCACCGCCCCGGAATCGCGAAAGTTGGCCAAGATCTGTGAGCTACAGCACACGGCCTTCGCCTTGGCCGCGGGGTGGCTGCGTGCCTAGGACTTGGCCTTGGGCTGGCTGCGTACCTTGGCCTTGGCCTTGGCCACGGGGTGGCTGCGTGCCTTCGCCTTGGCCGCGGGCTGGCTGCGTGGCTAGGCCTTGGCCGCGGGCTGGCTGGGTGCCTTGCCCTTGGCCGCGGGGTGGCTCCATGCCTTGCTCAAAATGCAACATATGCTCACGACCAAGGCAGGTCGTACACTTTCACGAACACTCAGGCCGCGCTCCCGAGGCACGGATAGGGAGCTCGAGCGTGGCTGCGTTGCTTGGCCTTGGCCGCGGGCGAGCATTTGGCCAAATGTGAGCACACGGTCCTCGCCGTTTCTTCGTATTCGTGGACCAAAAACTGAGATACACACCTACCTTCCACTTCTTTCTCCGGTTTTGCCTGAATCGGACGAGTTGGCCCACCCGTTCGCTGCCGGTAAATTGGCCGTAAAACGAGTTTTGGAGCTGGGAATTGTATTCCGTTTTCTCCCACCACGGACTCCCACCAAACCCGACCACGCTATCCCACTAAACCAGACCACGCCAGCCCAAAATCCAATGCTGCCCCCGAAACACGAAATTTGGCCACAATCCGTGTGCTATAGCTCATGGATTTTGGCCTTTTCCGGCGGAAAAATGGGCGCAGGGCCTCCCGCATTATTTTCGCCATTTATTCGAGCGGAAAACAGTACTTGCGCGGTGAGGAGGCCCCTGGCCCAGGTCTACCACAATCGGACCAATTCGCAGGCACGTTTCGTCCCCTTTTCGCACCCCTGCACGTTCGGTAAATCGGCCGTAAAATGAGGTTCGGACCTCGGAATCAACTCCTTTCTTTTCTGACGTTCGACTGTGGCACGTATCTAATGCATCACCCCAAAATCCCGCACCGCCCCGGAAATGGGAAAGTTGGCCATGATCCGTGAGCTACAGAACACGGCCTTGGCCTTGGCTGCGGGGTGGCTGCGTGCCTAGCCCTTGGCCTTGGGCTGGCTGCGTACCTTGGCCTCGGCCTTGGCCACGGGGTGGCTGCGTGCATTGGCCTTGGCCGCGGGCTGGCTGCATGGCTAGGCCTTTGCCGCGGGCTGGCTGGGTGCATGGCCTTGGCCTTGGCCGCTGGGTGGACGCATGCCTTGGCCTTGGCCACGGGGTGGCTGCGTGCCTTGGCCGCGGGCTGGCACCGTGCCTTGCTCGAAATGCACCACATGCTCGCGACCAAGGCAGGTTGCACACTCTCACGCACACACAACCCACACTCGGGCCGCGCTCCCAAGGCAAGGATAGGGAGCTCGAGCGTGGCCCTGTGCCTTAGCTTGGCTGCGGGGTGGCTACTTGGCTTGGCCTTGGCCGCGGGCGAGCATTTGGCCAAAATGTGAGCACACGGTCCTCGCCGCTTCTTCGTATTCTTGGACCAAAAACTGAGATCCACACCTACCTTCCACTTCTTTCTCCGGTTTTGCCTGAATCGGACGAGTTGGCCCACACGTTTGGGCACCCTATCGCTGCCGGTAAAATGGCCGTAAAATGAGTTTCGGAGCTCAGAATTGGATTCCACCTTTTCTGGCGGAAAAATAGGTGCAGGGCCTCCCGCATTATTTTCACCATTACTTCGGGCGGAAAACAGTACTTGCGCCGTGAGGAGAACCCCGGCCCAGTTCTACCGCAATCGGACCAATTCGCGAGCACGTTTCGTCCCCTTTTTGTACCCCCGTACCCTCGGTAACTCGGTCGTAAAACAAGGTTCGGACCTCGAAATTGACTCCCCTCTTTTCCGACGTTCGACTGTCGCACGTATCTAATGCATCACCCGAAAATCCCGCAACGCCCCGGAAACGCGAAAGTTGGCCAAGATCCATGAGCTACAGCACACAGCCTTGGCCTTGGCCGCGGGGTGGTTGCGTGCCTAGGCCTTGCCCTTGGGGTGGCTGTGTGCCTTGGCCACGGAGTGGCTGTGTGCCTTGGCCTTGGCCGCGGGCTGGCTGCGTGCCTTGGCCCAAAATCCCACGCCGCCCCCGAAACGCGAAATTTTGCCACAATCCGTGTGCTATAGCTCACGGATTTTGGCCTTTTCCGGCGGAAAAATGGGCGCAGGGCCTCCGGCATTATTTTCGCCATTTCTTCGAGCGGAAAACAGTACTTGCGCCATGAGGAGGCCCCCGGCCCAGTTCTACCACAATCGGAACAATTCGCGGGCACGTTTCGTCCCCTTTTCGCACCCCCACACCCTCGGTAAATCGGCCGTAAAATGAGGTTCGGACCTCGAAATCGACTCCCCTCTTTTCCGACGTTCGAATGTCGTACGTATCTAATGCATCACCGCAAAATCCTGCAGCGCCCCGGAAACGCGAAAGTTGGCCAAGATCCGTGAGCTACAGCACACGGCCTTGGCCTTGGCCGCGGGGTGGCTTAGTTCCATGGCCTTGGCCTCGGACTCGGTGTGGCTGCGTGCCAAGGCCTTGGCCGAGCGCTGGCTGCATGCCTAGGCCTTGGCCGCCGGGTGGACGCGTGCCTTGGCCTTGGCCACGGGCTGGCTGCGTGCTTCGGCCTTGGCCTTGGCCGCGGGCTGGCTCCGTGCCTTGCTCGAAATGCAGCACATGCTCGCGACCAAGGCAGGTCGCACACTCTCACGCACACACAACACACACTCGGGCCGCGCTCCCGCGGCAAGGATAGGGAGCTCGAGCGTGGCCCTGTGGCTTGGCCATGGCCGCGGGGTGGCTGCGTGGCGTGGCCTTGGCTGCGGGCGAGCATTTGGCCAAATTGTGAGCACAGGGTTTGGGCACCCGTTCGCTGCTGGTAAAATGGCCGTAAAACGGGTGCCCAAATGGGTGGGCGAACTCGTCTGATTCAGGCAAAACCGGGGAAAGAAGTGGAAGGTAGGTGTGCATCTCAGTTTTTGGTCCAAGAATACGAAGAAACGGCGAGGACCGTGTGCTCACATTTTGGCCAAATGCTCGCCCGCGGCCAAGGCCAAGCAACGCAGCCACCCCGTGGCCAAGGCACAGGGCCACGCTCGAGCTCCCTATCCTTGCCTCGGGAGCGTGGCCCGAGTGTGTGGTATGTGTGCGTGAGAGTGTGCGACGTGCCTTGGTCGTGAGCATGTGCTGCATTTCGAGCAAAGCATGGAGCCAGCCCGCGGCCAAGGCCAAGGCATGCGTCCACCCCGCGGCCAAGACCAAGGCACCCAAGGCCAAGGCCACGCACCCTGCCAGCCCGCGGCCAAGGCCTAGGCGCGCAGCCAGCCCGAGGCCAAGGCCAAGGCACGCAGCCATCCCAAGGCCAAGGCCTAGGCACGCAGCCACCCCGCGGCCAAGGCCAAGGCCGTGTGCTGTAGCTCACGGATCTTGGCCAGCTTTAGCGTTTCCGGGGCGGTGCGGGATTTTAGGGTGATGCATTAGATACGTGCGACAGTCGAACGTCGGAAAAGATGGGATTCGATTCCGAGGTCCGAACCTCGTTTTACGGCCGATTTACCGAACATGCTGGGGTGCGAAAAGGGGATGAAAAGTGCCCGCGAGTTGGTCCGATTCTGGTAGAACTGGGCCAGGGACCTCCTCACGGCACAAGTACTGTTTTCCACTCGAAGAAATGGCGAAAATAATGCGGGAGGCCCTGCGCCCATTTTTCCGCCGGAAAAGGCCAAAATCCGTGAGTTATAGCACATGGATTGTGGCCAAATTTCGCGTTTCGGGGGTGGTGTGGGATTTTGGGATGGCGTGGTCGGGTTTGGTGGGAGTCGGTGGCGGGAGAAAACGGCATCTAATTCCAAGCTCCGAAACTCGTTTTACGGCCATTTTACCGGCAGCGAACGGGTGCCCAAACGGGTGGGCCAACTCGTCCGATTCAGGAAAAACAGTAGAAAGAAGTGGAAGGTAGGTGTGGATCTCAGTTTTTGGTCTAAGAATACGAAGAAACGGCGAGGACCGTGTGCTCACATTCTGGAACAATGCTCTCCCGCGGCCAAGGCCAAGTCACAAAGCCACCCCGCGGCGAAGGCCAAGGCACAGGGCCACGCTCGAGCTCCCTATCCTTGCCTCAGGAGCGCGGCCCGAGTGTCTGTTTTGTGTGCGTGAGGGTGTGCGATGAGCCTTGGTCGCGCGCATGTGCTGCATTTCGAGCAATGCACGGAGCCAGCCTGCGGCCAAGGCACGCAGCCACCCCGTGGCCAAGGCCAAGGCAAAGGTCGACCCCGCGGCCAAGGCCAAGGCACCCAAGGCCAAGGCCATGCACCCAGACAGCCCGCGGCCGCGGCCTAGGCACGCAGCCAGCCCGCGGCCAAGGCCAAGGCACGCAACCACCCCAAGTCCAAGCCCAAGGCACGCAGCCACCCCAAGGCCAAGGCCTAGGCACGCAGCCACCCCGTGGCCAAGGCCAAGGCCGTGTGCTGCAGCTCACGGATCTTGGCCAACTTTCGCGTTTCCGGGGCGGTGCGGGATTTTGGTATACGTGTGACAGTCGAACGTCAGAAAAGACAGGAGACGATTCTGAGGTCCGAACCTCGTTTTACAGCCGATTTAACGAACGTGCAGGGTTGCGCAAAGGGGACGAAACGTGCCCGCGAATTGGTCCGATTGTGGCAGAACTGGGCCGGGGGCCTCCTCAGGTGGCAAGTACTGTTCTCCGCTCGAAGAAATGGCGAAAATAATGCGGGAGGCCCTGCGCCCATTTTTCTGCCGGAAAAGGGCAAAATCCATGAGCTATCACGGTTTGTGGCCAAATTTTACGTTTCGGGGGCGGTGTGGGATTTTGGGCTGGCGTGGTCGGGTTCGGTGGGAGTCGGTGGCGGGAGAAAACGGAATCCAATTCTGAGCTACGAAACTCGTTTTACAGCCATTTAACCGGCAGCGAACGGGTGCCCAAACGTGTGGGCCAACTCGTCCGATTCAGGCAAAACCAGAGAAAGAAGTGGAAGGTAGGTGTGGATCTCAGTTTTTGGTCCAAGAATACGAAGAAACAGCGAGGACCGTGTGCTCACATTTTGGCCAAATGCTCTCCCGCGGCCAAGGCCAAGCCACGCAGCCACCCCGCGGCCAAGGCCAAGGCATAGGGCCACGCTCGAGCTCCTTATCCTTGCCTCGGGAGCGCGGCCCGAGTGTGTATTGTGTGTGCATGAGAGTTTGCGACGTGCCTTGGTCGCGAGCATGTGCTGCATTTCGATCAAGGCATGGATCCAGCCCGCGGCCAATGCACGCAGCCACCCCGTGGCCAAGGCCAAGGCACGCGTCCACCCCGCGGCCAAGGCCAAGTCCATGCACACAGCCAGCGCGTGGCCAAGGCCTAGGCACGCAGCCAGTCTGCGGCCAAGGCCAAGGCACGCAGCCACCCCGTGGTCAAGGCCAAGGCTAAGGCACGCAGCCACCCCAAGGCCAAGGCCTAGGCACGCAGCCACCCCGCGGCCAAGGCCAAGGCCGTGTGCTGTAGCTCACGGATCTTGGGCAACTTTCGTGTTTCTGGAGTGGTGTAGGATTTTGGGGTGATGCATTAGATACGTGTGACAGTCGAACGTCGGAAAAGATGGGAGTCGATTCCGAGGTCCGAACCTCATTTTACGGCCGATTTACCAAACGTGCAGGGGTGCGAAAAGGGGACGAAACGTGCCTGCGAATTGGTCCGATTGTGGTAGAACTGGGCCGGGGACCTCCTCACGGTGCAAGTACTGTTTTCCGCTCGAAGAAATGGTGAAAATAATGCGGGAGGCCCTGAGCCCATTTTTCCCCCGGAAAAGGCCAAAATCCGTGAGCTATAGCACAGGGATTGCGGCCAAATGTCGCGTTTTGGGGGCGGCTTGGGATTTTGGTCTGGCGTGATCGGGTTTGGTGGGAGTTGGTGGCGGGAGAAAACGGAATCTAATTCCGAGCTCCGAAACTTGTTTTACGGCGATTTTACCGGCAGCGGACGGATGCCCAAACGGCTGGGCCCACTCGTCCGATTCAGGAAAAACTGGAGAAAGAAGTGGAAGGTAGGTGTGGATCTCAGTTTTTGGTCTAAGAATACGAAGAAACGGGGAGGACCGTGTGCTCACATTCTGGCCAAATGCTCTCCCGCGGCCAAGGCCAAGTCAGAAAGCCACCCCGCGGCCAAGGCCAAGGCACAGGGCCACGCTCGAGCTCCCTATCCTTGCCTCGGGAGCGCGGCCCGAGTGTCTGATGTGTGTGCGTGAGGGTGTGTCACGTGCCTTGGTCGCAAGCATGTGCTGCATTTCGAGCAATGCACGGAGCCAGCCCGTGGCCAAGGCCAAGGCACGCAGCCGCCCCAAGGCCAAGGCCGTGTGCTGTAGCTCACGGATCTTGGCCAACTTTCGCGTTTCGGGGGCGGAGCGGGATTTTGGGTGATGGATTTTATACGTGCGACAGTCGAATGGCGGAAAAGACGGGAGTCGATTCCGAGGTCCGAACCTCGTTTTACAGCCGATTTACCGAACGTGCTGGGTTGCGAAAAGGGGACGATACATGCCCGCGAATTGGTCCGATTATGGTAGAACTGGGCCGGGGGCCTCCTCACAGGGCAAGTACTGTTTTCCGCTCTAGGAAATGGCGAAAATAATGCGGGACGCCCTGCGCCCATTTTTCCGCAGGAAAAGGCCAAAATCCGTGAGCTATAGCACATGGATTGTGGCCAAATTTTGCGTTTCGGGGCCGGCGTGAGATTTTGGCCTGGCATGGTCGGGTTTTGTGGGAGTCGGTGCCGGGAGAAAACGGAATCAAACTCTGAGCTCCGCAACTCGTTTTACGGCCCTTTAATTGGCAGCGAACGGGTGCCCAAACGTGTGGGCCAACTCGTCCGATTCAGGCAAAACCGGACAAAAAAGTGGAAGGTAGGTGTGGATCTCAGTTTTTGGTCCAAGAATACGAAGAAACGGCGAGGACCGTGTGCTCAGATTTTGTCCAAAAGCTCGCCCGCGGCCAAGGCCAAGCCAGGCAGCCACCCCGCGGCCAAGGCCAAGGCATAGGGCCACGCTCGAGCTCCCTATCCTTGCCTCGGAATCGCAGCCCGAGTGTGTGTTGTCTGTTTGTGAGACTGTGCGACGTGCCTTGGTCGCGAGCATGTGCTGCATTTCGATCATGGCATGGATCCAGCCCGCGGCCAATGCACGCAGCCACCCCGTGGCCAAGGCCAAGGCACGCGTCCACCCCGCGGCCAAGGCCAAGTCCATGCACACAGCCAGCGCGTGGCCAAGGCCTAGGCACGCAGCCAGTCTGCGGCCAAGGCCAAGGCACGCAGCCAGTCTGCGGCCAAGGCCAAGGCACGCAGCCACCCCAAGGCCAAGGCCATGTGCTGTAGCTCATGGATCTTGGCCAACTTTCGCGTTTCCGGGGCGGTGCGGGATTTTACGGATAAATGCATTAGATACGTGCAACAGTCGAACGTCAGAAAAGACGGGAGTCGATTCCGAGGTCCGAACCTCGTTTTACGGCCTATTTACCGAATGTACAGGGGTGCGAAAAGGGGACGAAACGTGCCCGCGAATTGGTCCGATTGCGGTAGAACTGGGCCGGGGGCCTCCTCACTGTGCAAGTACTGTTTTCCGCTCAAAGAAATAGCAAAAATATTGCGGGAGGCCCTGCGCCCATTTTTCCGTCGGAAAAGGCCAAAATCCAAGAGCTATAGTACACGGATTGTGACCAACTTTCGCATTTTGGGGGCGGCGTTGGATTTTGGGCTGGCGTGGTCGGGTTTAGTGGGAGTCAGTGGCGGGAGAAAACGGAATCCAATTCCGACCTCTGAAACTCCTTTTATGGCCATTTTACTAGCAGCGAACGGGTGGGCCAACTCGTCCGATTCAGGCAAAACCAGAGAAAGAAGTGGAAGGTAGGTGTGGATCTCAGTTTTTGGTCCAAGAATAAGAAGCAACGGCGAGGACTGTGTGCTCACATTTTGGCCAAATGCTCGCCCGCGGCCAACGCTATGGCACAGGGCCACGTTCGAGCTCCCTATCCTTGCCTCAAGATCGCAGCCCGAGTGCGTGTTGTGTGTGCGTGAGAGTGCACGACGTGCCTTGGTCGCAAGCATGTGCTGCATTTCGACCAAGGCACGGAGCCAGCCCGCGGCCAAGGCATGCAGCCACCCCGTGGCCAAGGCCAAGGCACGCGTCCACCCCGCGGCCAAGGCCAAAGCACCCAAGGCCGAGGCCATGGCACCCAGCCAGCCCGCGGCCAAGGCCAAGGCACGCAGCCAGCCCGAGGCGAAGGCCTTGGCACGCAGCCACCCCGAGGCAAAGGCAAAGGCCATGGCAACCAGCCACCCCGCAGCCAAGGCCAAGGCCGTGTGCTGTAGCTCACGGATCTTGGCCAACTTTCGCGTTTCAGGGGCGGTGCGGGATTTTGGGGTGATGCATTAGATACTTGCGACAGTCGAATATCAGAAAAGACGGGAGTCAATTCCGAGGTCCGAACCTCGTTTTACGGCCAATTTACCGAACGTGCAGGGGTGCGAAAAAGGGACGTAATGTGCCCGCGAATTGGTCCGATTGTGGTAGAACTTGGCCGGGGGCCTCCTCACGGCGCAAGTACTGTTTTTCGCCCGAAGAAATGGCGAAAATAATGCAGGAGGCCCTGCGCCCATTTTTCCGCCGGAAAAGGCCAAAATCCGTGAGCTATAGCACACGGATTGTGGCCAAATTTCGCGTTTCGGGGGCGGTGTGGGATTTTGGGCTGGTGTGGTCGGGTTTGGTGGGAGTCAGTGGCGGGAGAAAACGGGATCAAATTCCGACCTCCGAAACTCCTTTTACGGCCATTTTACTAGCAGCGAATGGGTGGGCCAACTCGTCTAATTCAGGCAAAACCGGAGAAAGAAGTGGAAGGTAGGTGTGGATCTCAGTTTTTGGTCCAAGAATAAGAAGCAACGGCGCGGACCGTGTGCTCACATTTTGGCCAAATGCTCGCCCGTGGCCAAGGCTATGGCACAGGGCCACGTTCGAGCTCCCTATCCTTGCCTCAGGATCGCAGCCCGAGTGCGTGTTGTGTGTGCGTGAGAGTGCATGACGTGCCTTGGTTGCGAGCATGTGCTGCATTTCGACCAAGGCACAGAGCCAGCCTGCGGCCAAGGCATGCAGCCACCCCGTGGCCAAGGCCAAGGCACGCGTCCACCCCGCGGCCAAGGTCAAAGCACCCAAGGCCAAGGCCATGGCACCCAGCCACCCCGCGGCCAAGTCCAAGGCCGTGTGCTGCGGCTCGCGGATCTTGGCCAACTTTCGTGTTTCCGGGGCGGTGCGGGATTTTCGGGCGATCCATTATATACATACGACAGTCGAGCATCAGAAAAGACGGGAGTCGATTCCGAGGTCCGAACCTCCTTTTACGGCCGATTTACCGAACGTGCGGGGTGCGAAAAGGGGATGAAATGTGCCTGTGAATTGGTCCGATTGTGGTAGAACTGGGACGGGGGCCTCCTCACGGCGCAAGTACTGTTGTCAGCCCAAAGAAATGGCTAAAATGATGCGGGAGACCCTGCGACCATCTTTCCGCTGGAAAAGGCCAAAATCCGTGAGCTATAGCGCACAGATTGTGGCCAAATTTTGCGTTTCGGGGGCGGCGTGGGAGTTTGCGCCAGCGTGGTCGGGTTTGGTGGGAGTCGGTGGTGGGAGAAAACGGAATCCAATTCTGAGCTCCGAAACTCGTTTTACGGCCATTTTACCGGCAGCGAACGGCTGCCCAAACGGCTGGGCCAACTCGTCCAATTCAGGAAAAACCGGAGAAAGAAGTGGAAGGTAGGTGTGGATTTCAGTTTTTGGTCAGAGAATACGAAGAAACGGCGAGGACCGTGTGCTCACATTTTGGCCAAATGCTCGCCCGCGTTCAAGGCCAAGCCACGCAGCCACCCTGCGGCCAAGGCCAAGGCACAGGGCCACGCTCGAGCACCCTATCCTTGCCTCGGGAGAGCGGCCCGAGTGTGTGTTGTGTGTGCATGAGAGTGTGCAACCTGCCTTGGTCGCGAGCATGTGCTGCATTTCAAGCAAGGCACGGAGCCAGCCCGCGGCCAAGGCCAAGGCCGACGCACGCAGCCATGCCGTGGCAAAGGCCAAGGCATGCGTCCAGCCGGCGGCCAAGGCCATGGCACCCAGCCAGCTCGCGGCAAAGGCCTAGGCTTGTATCCAGCCTGCGCCCAAGGCCTAGGCTCGTATCCAGCCCGCGGCCAAGGGCTAGGCACGCTGTCAGCCCGCGGCCAAGGCCTTGGCACGCAGCCACCCTGAGGCCAAGGCCAAGGCCATGGCAACCAGCCACCCCGCGGCCAAGGCCGAGGCACGCAGCCACCCCGCGGCCAAGGCCAAGGCCGTGTGCTGTAGCTCACGGATCTTGGCCAACTTTTGCGTTTCCGGGGCAGTGCGGAATTTTCGGGTGATGCATTAGATACGTGCCACAGTTGAACATCGGAAAAGATGGGAGTTGATTCCGAGGTCCAAAGCTCGTTTTATGGCCGATTTACCGAACGTGCCGGGGTGCGAAAAGGGGACAAAACGTGCCCGCGAATTGGTCCGATTGTGGTAGAACTGGGCCGGGGGCCTCCTCACGGCGCAAGTACTGTTTTCCGCTCGAAGAAATGGCGAAAATCTTGCGGGAGGCGCTGCACCGATTTTTCCGCCGGAAAAGGCCAAAATCCGTGAGTTATCGCACACGGATTGTGGCCAAATTTCGCGTTTCGGGGGCGGCGTGGGATTTTGGGCTGGCGTGGTCGGGTTTGGTGGGAGTCGGTGGCGGGAGAAAACGGAATCCAATTCCGACCTCCGAAACTCGTTTTACGGCCATTTTACCGGCAGCGAACGGGTGGGCCAACTCGTCCGATTCAGGCAAAACCAGAGAAAGAAGTGGAAGGTAGGTGTGGATCTCAGTTTTTGGTCCAAGAATACGAAGCAACGGCGAGGACCGTGTGCTCACATTTTGGCCAAATGCTCACCCGCGGCCAAGGCTATGGCACAGGGACACGCTCGAGCTCCCTATCCTTGCCTCGGGATCGCAGCCCGCGTGTGTGTTGTGTGTGCGTTAGAGTGTGCGACGTGCCTTGGTCGCGAGCATGTGCTGCATTTCGAGCAAGGCATGGAGCCACCCCGCGGCCAAGGCCAAGGCACCCAAGGCCAACGCCATGGACCCAGCCAGCCAGCGGCCAAGGCCTAGGTACCGAGCCGGCCCGCGGCCAAGGCCAAGGCACGCAGCCACCCCAAGGACAAGGCCTAGGCACGCAGCAACTCCGCGGCCATGGCCAAGGCCGTGTGCTGTAGCTCACGGATCTTGGCCAACTTTCGCGTTTCTGGGACGGTGTGGGATTTTCGGGTGATGCATTAGATACGTGCGACAGTCGAACGTCGGAAAAGATGGGAGTCGATTCCGAGGTCCTAACCTCGTTTTACGGCCATTTTACACGGATTGTGGCCAAATTTTAGGTTTCGGGGGCGGCGTGGGATTTTGGGCTGGCGTGGTCGGGTTTGGTGGGAGTCAGTGGCAGGAGAAAACGGAATCCAATTCTGAGCTCCGAAACTCGTTTTACGTCCATTTTACCGGCAGCGAACGGGTGCCGAAACGGGTGGGCAACTCGTCCGATTCAGGCAAAACCGGAGAAAGAGGTGGAAGGTAGGTGTGGATCTCAGTTTTTGGTCCAAGAACACGAAGCAATGGCGAGGACCGTGTGCTCACATTTTGGCCAAATGCTCACCCCGGCCAAGGCTATGGCACAGGGACACGCTCGAGCTCCCTATCCTTGCCTCGGGATCGCAGCCCGAGTGTGTGTTGTGTGTGCGTGAGAGTGTGCGACGTGCCTTGGTCGCGAGCATGTGCTGCATTTCGAGCAAGGCACGGAGCCACCCCGCGGCCAAGGCCAAGGCACGCGTCCACCCCGCGGCCAAGGGCAAGCCACCCAAGGCCAACGCCATGCACCCAGCCAGCCAGCGGCCAAGGCCTAGGTACGCAGCCAGCCCGTGGCCAAGGCCAAGGCACGCAGCCACCCCAAGGGCAAGGCCTAGGCACGCAGCAACTCCGCGGCCATGGCCAAGGCCGTGTGCAGTAGCTCACGGATCTTGGCCAATTTTCGCGTTTCTGGGACGGTGCGGGATTTTCGGGTGATGCATTAGATACGTGCGACAATCGAACGTCGGAAAAGACGGGAGTCGATTCCGAGGTCCGAACCTCGTTTTACGGCCATTTTACACGGATTGTGGCCAAATTTCGCGTTTCGGGGGCGGCGTGGGATTTTGGGCTGGCATGGTCGGGTTTGGTGGGAGTCTGTGGCAGGAGAAAACGGAATTCAATTCCGACCTCCGAAACTCGTTTTACGGCCATTTTACCGGCAGCGAACAGGTGGGCCAACTCGTCCGATTCAGGCAAAACCGGAGAAAGAAGTGGAAGGTAGGTATGGACCTCAGTTTTTGGTCGAAGAATACGAAGAAACGGCGAGGACCGTGCGCTCCCATTTTGACCAAACGCTCGCCCGCGGCCAAGGTCAAGCCACGCGGCCACCCCGCAGCCAAGGCCAAGGCAGAGGGCCACGCTCGAGCTCTCTATCCTTGCCTCGGGAGCGCGGCCCGAGTGTGTGTTGTGTGCGAGTGAGAGTGTGCGACGTGCCTTGGCCACGAGCATGTGCTGCATTTCGAGCAAGGCACGGAGCCAGCCCGCGGCCAAGGCACGCAGCCACCCCGTGGCCAAGGCCAGGGCACACGTCCACCCCGTGGCCAAGGCCAAGGCCATGCACCTAGCCAGCCCGCGGCCAAGGCCTAGGCACGCAGCCAGCCCGCGGCCAAGGCCAAGGCCAACGCAAGCAGCCACGCCAAGGCCAAGGCCTAGGCACACAGCCACCCCGCGGCCAAGGCCTAGGCCGTGTGCTGTAGCTCACGGATCATGGCCAACTTTCGCGTTTCCGGGGCAGTGCGGGATTTTGGGGTGATGGATTAGATACGTGTGACCGTCGAACGTCGGAAAAGAGGGGAGTCGATTTCGAGGTCCGAACCTCGTTTTACGGCCGATTTACCAAGGGTGCGGGGGTACGAAAAGGGGATGAAACGTGCCCGCGAATTGGTCCGATTGTTGTAGAACTGTGCCGGGGGCCTCCTCATGGCGCAAGTACTGTTTTCCACTCAAGGAAATGGCGAAAATAATGCGGGAGGCCCTGCTCCCATTTTTCCGCCGGAAAAGGCCAAAATCCGTGAGCTATAGCACACGGATTGTGGCCAAATTTCGCGTTTCGGGGCAGCGTGGGATTTTGGGCTGGCGTGGTCAGGTTTGGTGGGAGTCGGTGGCGGGAGAAAACAGAATTGAATTACGAGATCCGAAACTCGTTTTATGGCCATTTTACCGGCAGCGGACGGGTGCCCAAACGGGTGGGCCAACTCGTCCGATTCAGGCAAAACCGGAGAAAGAAGTGGAAGGTAGGTGTGGATCTCAGTTTTTGGTCGAAGAATACAAAGAAACGGAGAGGACCGTGTGCTCTCATTTTGGCCAAATGCTCGCCCTCAGCTTTAGCACACAGCCTTGGCCTTGGCCGCGGGGTGGCTGGGTGCCATGGCCTCGGCCTTGGCCGCGGGGTGGCTGGGTGCCATGGCCTTGGCCTTGGCCTCGCGGTGGCTACGTGCCAAGGCCTTGGCCGCTGGCTGGCTTAGTGCCTAGGCCTTGACCACGAGGTGGCTGGGTGCCATGGCCTTGGCCGCGGGGTGGATGCGTGCCTTGGCCTTGGCCACGGGGTGGCTGCGTGCCTCGGCCTTGGCCTTGGCAGCGGGCTGGCTCCATGCCTTGCTTGAAATGCAGCACATGCTCGCGACCAAGGCACGTCGCACACTCTCATGCACACACAACACACACTCGGGCCTCGCTCCCGAGGCAAGGATAGGGAGCTCGAGCATCGCCCTGTGACTTGGCCTTGGCCGCGGGGTGGCTGTGTGGCTTGGCCTTGGCCGCGGGGTGGCTGTGTGGCTTGGCCTTGGCCGCGGGCAAGCATTTAGCCAAAATGTGAGCACACGGTCCTCGCCGTTTCTTCGTATTCTTGGACCAAAAACTCAGATCCACACCTACCATCCAGTTCTTGCGCCGTAAGGAGGCCCCCGGCCCAGTTCTACCACAATCGGAGGAATTCGCGGGCACGTTTCGTCCCCTTTTCGCACCCCCGCACCCTCGGTAAATCAGCCGTAAAACGAGGTTCGGACCTCTAAATCGACTCCCCTCTTTTCCGACATTCGACTGTCGCACGTATCTAATGCATCACCCCAAAATCCCACACCGCCCCGGAAACGCGAAAGTTGGCCAAGATCCATGAGCTTCAGCACATGGCCTTGGCCTTGGCCGCGGGGTGGCTGCGTGCCTAGGCCTTGGCCGCGGGGTGGCTGGGTGCCATGGCCTTGGCCTTGGCCTCGCGGTGGCTGCGTGCCATGGCCTTGGCCTTGGCCTCGCGGTGGCTGCATGCCAAGGCCTTGGCTGCGTGCTGGCTGAGTGCCTAGGCCTTGACCACGGGGTGGCTGGGTGCCATGGCCTTGGCCGCGGGGTGGACGCGTGCCTTGGCCTCGGCCACGGGGTGGCTGCGTGCCTCGGCCTTGGCCTTGGCCGCGGGCTGGCTCCGTGCCTTGCTCGAAATGCAGCACATGCTCGCGACCAAGGCACGTCGCACACTCTCACGCACACACAACACACACTCGGGCCGCGCTCCCGAGGCAAGGATAGGGAGCTCGAGCGTGGCCCTGTGCCTTGGCCTTGGCTGCGGGGTGGCTGCGTGGCTTGGCCTTGGCCGCGGATGATCATTTGGCCAAAATGTGAGCACACGGTCCTCGCCGTTTCTTCGTATTCTTGGACCAAAAACTGAGATCCACACCTACCATCCAGTTCTTGCGCCGTAAGGAGGCCCCCGGCCCAGTTTTACCACAATCGGAGGAATTCGCGGGCACGTTTCGTCCCCTTTTCGCACCCCCGCACCCTCGGTAAATCTGCCGTAAAATGAGGTTCGGACCTGTAAATCGACTCACCTCTTTTCCGACGTTCGACTGTCGCAAGTATCTAATGCATAACCCCAAAATCCCACACCGCCCCGGAAATGCGAAAGTTGGCCAAGATCCATGAGCTTCAGCATATGGCCTTGGCCTTGGCCGCGGGGTGGCTGCGTGCCTAGGCCTTGGCCGCGGGGTGGCTGGGTGCCATGGCCTTGGCCTTGGCCTCACGGTGGCTGCGTGCCAAGACCTTGGCCGCGGGCTGGCTGAGTGCCTAGGCCTTGACCACGGGGTGGCTGGGTGCCATGGCCTTGGCCGCGGGTGGCTGCGTGCCTCGGCCTTGTCCTTGGCCGTGGGCTGGCTCCGTGCCTTGCCCGAAATGCAGCACATGCTCGCGACCAAGGCACGTTGCACACTCTCACGCAAACACAACACACACTCGGGCCGCGCTCCCGAGGGAAGGATAGGGAGCTCGAGCGTGGCCCTGTGCCTTGGCCTTGGCCGCGGGGTGGCTGCGTGGCTTGGCCTTGGCCGCGGGCGAGCATTTGGCCAAAATGTGAGCACACGGTCCTCGCCGTTTCTTCGTATTCTTGGACCAAAAACTGAGATCCACACCTACCATCCAGTTCTTGCGCCGTAAGGAGGCCCCCGGCCCAGTTTTACCACAATCGGAGGAATTCGCGGGCACGTTTCGTCCCCTTTTCGCACCCCCGCACCCTCGGTAAATCAGCCGTAAAACGAGGTTCGGACCTCTAAATCGACTCCTCTCTTTTCCGACGTTCGACTGTCGTACGTATCTAATGCATCACCACAAAATCCCACACCGCCCCGGAAACGCGAAAGTTGGCCAAGATCCGTGATCTTCAGCACATGGCCTTGGCCTTGGCCGCGGGGTGGCTGCGTGCCTAGGCCTTGGCCGCGGGGTGGCTGAGTGCCTAGGCCTTGACCGCGGGGTGGCTGGGCGCCATGGCCTTGGCCATGTGGTGGACGCGTGCCTTCGCCTTGGCCACGGGGTTGCTGCGTGCCTCGTCCTCGGCCTTCGCCGCGGGCTGGTTCCGTGCCTTGCTCGAAATGCAGCACATGCTCACGACCAAGGTACGTCGCACACTCTCACGCACGCACATCACACACTCGGGCCGCGCTCCCGAGGCCAGCATAGGGAGCTCAAGCGTGGCCCTGTGCCTTGGCCTTGGCCGTGGGGCGGCTGCGTGGCTTGGCCTTGGCCGCGGGTGAGCATTTGCGCCGTAAGGAGGCCCCCGGCCCAGTTCTACCACAATCGGACCAATTTGCGGGCACGTTTCGTCCCCTTTTCGCACCACCGCACGTTCGGTAAATCGGCCGAAAAATGAGGTTAGGACATCGGAATCGACTCCCGTCTTTTCCGACGTTCGACTGTCGCACGTATCTAATGCATCACCCAAAAATCCCTCACCGCCCCGGAAACGTGAAAGTTGGCCAAGATCCGTGAGCTACAGCACACGGCCTTGGCCTTGGCCGCGGGGTGGCTGCGTGCCTAGGCCTTGGACTAGTGGTGGCCGCGGGCTGGCTGCATGCGTAGGCCTTGGCCGCGGGCTTGCTCCGTGCCTCGCTCGAAATGCAGTACATGCTCGCGACCAAGGCCCGTCGCACACTCTCACACACACACAACACACACTCGGGCCGCGCTCCCGAGGCAAGGATAGGCAGCTCGAGCGTGGCCTTGTGGCCTGGCCTTGTCCGCGGAGTGGCTGCGTGGCTTGGCCTTTTCTTTGGCCGCGGGGTGGCTGTTGGCCAAAATGTGAGCACACGGTCCTCGCCGTTTCTTCGTATTCATGGACCAAAAACGGAGATCCCCACCTACCTTGCACTCCTTTCTCCGGTTTTACCTGAATCGGACGAGTGGCCCACCCGTTTGGGCATCCGTTCGCTGCCGGTAAAATGGCCATAAGACGAGTTTTGGAGCTCGGAATTGGATTCCGTTTTCTCCTGCCACCGACTCCCACCAAACCCGACCACGCCAGCCTAAAATCCCATGCCGCACCCAAAACGCGAAATTTGGCCACAATCCGTGTGCTATAGCTCGCGGATTTTGGCCTTTTCCGGCGGAAAAATGGGCGCAGGGCCTCCCGCATTATTTTCACCATTTCTTCGAGCGGAAAACAGTACTTGCGCCGTCAGGAGGCCCCCGGCCCAGTTCTACCACAATCGGACAAATTCGCGGGCATGTTTCGTCCCCTTTTCGCACCCTCGCAACCTCGGTAAATCGGCCATAAAACGAGGTTCAGACCTCGAAATTGACTCCCCTTTTTTCCGACGTTCGACTGTCGCACGTATCTAATGCATCACCCCAAAATCCCGCACCGCCCCGGAAACGCGAAAGTTGGCCAAGATCTGCGAGCCACAGCACACAGCCTTGGCCTTGGCCGCGGGCTGGCTGGGTGCCATGGCCTTGGCCTTGGGTGCCTTGGCCTTGGCCACGGCGTGGACGCGTGCCTTGGCCTTGGCCATGGGGTGGCTGCGTGCCTTGGACTTGGCCATGGGGTGGCTACGTGCCTTGGCCTTGGCCATGGGGTGGCTGCGTGCCTTGGCCGCAGGCTGGCTCCGTGCCTTGCTTGAAATGCAGCACATGCTCGCAACCAAAGCAGGTCGCACAATCTCACGCACACAGAAGACACACTCGGGCCGCGCTCCTGAGGCAAGGATAGGGAGGCTGCGGGGTGGCTGCGTTGCTTGGCCTTGGCCGCGGGAGAGCATTTGGCCAAAATGTGAGCACACGGTCCTCGCCGTTTCTTCGTATTCTTGGACCAAAAACTGAGACCCACACCTACCTTCCACTTCTTTCTCCTCTTCTGCCAGAATCGGACGAGTTGGCCCACCCGTTTGGGCACCCGTTCGCTGCCGGTAAAATGGCCGTAAAACAAGTTTCGGAGCTCGGAAATGGATTCTGTTTTCCCCCGCCACCGACTCCCACCAAACCCGACCACGCCAGCCCAAAATTCCATGCCGCCCCCGAAATGCGAATTTTGGCCACAATCCGTGTGCTATAGCTCGCGAAATTTGGCCACAATCCGTGTGCTATAGCTCACGGATTTTGGCCTTTTCCGGCAGAAAAATGAGCGCAGGGCCTCCCCCATTATTTTCGCCATTTGTTCGAGCAGAAAACAGTACTTGCGCCGTGAGGAGGCCCCCGGCCCAGTTCTACCACAATCGGACCAATTCCTGGGCACGTTTCGTCCCCTTTTCGCACCCCTGCAAGTTCGGTAAATCGGCCGTAAAACGATGTTCGGACCTCGGAATCGACTCCCGTCTTTTCCGACGTTCGACTGTCGTAGGTATCTAATGCATCACCCAAAAATCCCGCACCGCCCCACAAGATCCCCGCACCACCCCTGCACGTTCGGTAAATCGGCCGTAAAAGGAGGTTCGGACCACGGAATTGACTCCCGTCTTTTCCGACGTTCGACTGTCGCACGTATCTAATGCATCACCCCAAAATCCCGCACCGCCCCGGAAACGCACACACAAAACACACTTGGGCCATGTGCTGTAGCTCACGGATCTTTGCCAACTTTCGCGTTTCCGGGGCGGTGCGGGATTTTGGGGTGATGCATTAGATACGTGCGACAGTCGAACACCGGAAAAGACGGGAGCAATTCCGTGGTCCGAACCTCCTTTTACGGCCGATTTACCGAACGTGCAGGGGTGGGAAAAGAGGACGAAACGTGCCCGCGAATTGGTCCAATTGTGGTAGAACTGGAGCGGGGGCCTCCTCACTGCGCAAGTACTGTTTTACGCTCGAAGAAATGGCGAAAATAATGCAGGAGGCCCTGCGCCCATTTTTCCGCCGGAAAAGGCCAAAATCCGTGAGCTATAGCACACGGATTGTGGCCAAATTTCGCGAGCTATAGCACACGGATTGTGGCCAAAATTCGCATTTCGGGGGCGGCATGGAATTTTGGGCTGGCGTGGTCGGGTTTGGTGGGAGTCGGTGGCGGGGGAAAACAGAATCCATTTCCGAGCTCCGAAACTTGTTTTACGGCCATTTTACCGGCAGCGAACGGGTGCCCAAACGGGTGAGCCAACTCGTCCGATTCAGGCAAAACCGGAGAAAGAAGTGGAAGGTAGGTGTGGATCTCAGTTTTTGGTCCAAGAATACGAAGCAACGGCAAGGACCGTGTGGTCACATTTTGGCCCAATGCTCACCCGCGGCCAAGGCTATGCCACAGGGCCACGCTCGGGCTCCCTATCCTTACCTCGGGATCACAGCCCAAGTTTGTGTTGTGTGTACGTGAGAGTGTGCGACGTGCCTTGGTCGCGAGCATGTGCTGCATTTCGAGCAAGGCACGGAGCCAGCCCGCGGCCAAGGCCTAGGCACGCAGCCAGCCCGCGCCCAAGGCCAAGGCACCCAGCCACCCCGCGGCAAAGGCCATGGCACCCAGCCACCCCGCGGCCAAGGGCAAGGCCGTGTGCTGTGGCTCGCGGATCTTTGCCAACTTTCGCGTTTCCGGGGCGGTGCGGGATATTGGGGTGATACATTAGATACGTGCGACAGTCGAACGTCGGAAAAGACGGGAGTCGAACGTCGGAAAAGACGGGAGTCGATTCCGTGGTCCGAACCTCGTTTTACGGCTGATTTACTGAACGTGCGGGGGTGCGAAAAGGGGTCGAAACGTGCCCGCGAATTGGTCCGATTGTGGTAGAACTGGGCAGGGGGCCTCCTCACGATGCAATTACCGTTTTTCTCTCGAACAAATGGCGAAAATAATGCGGGAGGCCCTGCGCCCATTTTTCTGTCGGAAAAGGCCAAAATCCGTGAGCTATAGCACACGGATTGTGGCCAAATTTCACATTTCGGGGGCGGTGTGGGATTTTGGTCTGGCGTGGTCTAGTTTGGTAGGAGTCGGTGGCGGGAGAAAACAGAATCCAATTCCGAGCTCCGAAACTCGTTTTACGGCCATTTTACCGGCAGCGAACGGGTGGGCCAACTTGTCCGATTCAGGCAAAACCGGAGAAAGAAGTGGAAGGTAGGCGTGGATCTCAGTTTTTGGTCCGAGAATACGAAGCAACGGCGAGGACCGTGTGCTCACATTTTGACCAAATGCTCGCCCGCGGCCAAGCCCAAGCCACGAAGCCACCCCGCGGCCAAGGCAAAGGCACAGGTCCACGCTCGAGCTGCCTATCCTTGCCTCGGGAGCGCGGCCCGAGTGTGTTTTGTGTGTGCGTGAGAGTGTGCGACATGCCTTGGTCGCGAGCATGTGCTGCATTTCGAGCAAGGCACGGAGCCAGCCCGCGGCCAAGGCCAAGGCCGAGGCACGCAGCCAAGGCCAAGGCCATGCACCCAGCCAGCCCGCGGCCAAGGCCTAGGCACGCAGCCAACCCGCGGCCAAGGCCAAGGCACGCAGCCACCCCGTGGCCAAGGCCAAGGCCAAGGCACGCAGCCACCCCAAATCCAAGGCCTAGGCACGCATCCAACCCGCGGCCAAGGGCAAGGCCGTGTGCTGTAGCTCACGGATCTTGGCCAACTTTCGCGTTTCCGGGGTGGCACGGGATTTTGGGGTGATGCATTAGATAAGTGCGGCAGTCGAACGTCGGAAAAGACGGGAGTCGATTTCGAGGTCCGAACCTCGTTTTACAGCCGAGTTACCAAGGATGCGGGTAGTCCAAGAATACGAAGCAACGGCGAGGACCGTGTGCTCACATTTTGGCCAAATGCTCGCCCGCGGCCAAGGCTATGGCACAGGGCCACGCTCGAGCTCCCTATCCTTGCCTCGGGATTGCAGCCCGAGTCTGCGTTGTGTGCGCGTGAGAGTGTGCGACGTGCCTTGGTCGCGAGCATGTGCTGCATTTCGAGCAAGGCACGGAGCCAGCCCGCGGCCAAGGCCAAGGCCGAGGCACGCAGCCACCCCGGGGCCAAGGCCGAGGCACGCGTCCATCCCGGGGCCAAGGTCATGGCACCCAGCCAGCCCACGGCCAAGGCCTAGGCACGCAGCCATCCCGCGGCCAAGGCCTTGGCACGCAGCCACCCCGCGGCCAAGGTCAAGGCCATGGCACGCAGCCACCCCGCGGCCAAGGCCTAGGCACGCATCCACCCCGCGGCCAAGGCCAAGGCCGTGTGCTGTAGCTCACGGATCTTGGCCAACTTTCGCGTTTCCGGAGCGGTGCGGGATTTTGGGGTGATGCATTACGTGTGACAGTCGACCGTCAGAAAAGACGGCAGTCGATTCCAAGGTCTGAACCTCGTTTTACGGCCGATTTACCGAACTTGTGGGGGAGCGAAAAGGGGACGAAACGTGCCCGCGAATTGGTCGACTGTGGTAGAACTGGGCGGGAGGCCTCCTCACGGCGCAAGTACTGTTTTCCGCTCGAATAAATTCAGAAAATAATGCGGGAGGCCCTGCGCCCATTTTTCCGCCGGAAAAGGGCAAAATCCGTGAGCTATAGCACACGGATTGTGGAGAAATTTCGCATTTCAGGGGTGGTGATGCATTAGATACGTTCGACAGTCGAACATCGGAAAAGACGGGAGTCGATTCCGAGGTCCGAACCTCGTTTTACAGCTGATTTATCGAACGTGCAGTGGTGCGAAAAGGGGACGAAACATGCCCGCGAATTGGTCCGATTGTGGTAGAAATGGTCCGGGGGCCTCCTCACGATGCGAGTACTGTTTTCCGCTCGAAGAAATGACGAAAATAATGCGGGAGGCCCTGCGCCCATTTTTCCACCGGAAAAGGCCAAAATCCGTGAGCTATAGGACATGGATTGTGGCCAAATTTCGCGTTTCGGGGGTGGCGTGGGATTTTTGGCTGGCGTGGTCGGGTTTGGTGGGAGTCGGTGGTGGGAGAAAATGGAATCCCATTCTCAGTTCCGAAACTCGTTTTACGGCCATTTTACCGGCAGCGAACGGGTGCCCAAACGGGTGGGCCAACTCGTCCGATTTAGGCAAAACTGGAGAAAGAAGTGGAAGGTAGGTGTGGATCTCAGTTTTTGGTCCAAGAATACGAAGAAACGGCGAGGACCGTGTGCTCACATTTAGGCTAAATGCTCGCCCACGGCAAAGGCCAAGCCACGCAGCAACCCCGAGGCCAAGGCCAAGGCACAGGGCCACGCTCGAGCTCCCTATCCTCGCCTCGGGAGTGCGGCCTGAGTGTGTGTTGTTTGTGCGTGAGAGTGTTCGACGTGCCTTGGTCGCGAGCATGTGCTGCATTTCGAGCAAGGCAAGGAGCCTGCTCTCGGCCAAGGCACGCCGCTACCCCGTTGCCAAGGCCAAGGCACGCATCCACCCCGCGGCCAAGGCCATGCACCCAGCCAGCCCGCGGCCAAGGCCTAGGCACGCAGCCAGCCAGCGGCCAAGGCCAAGGCACGCAGCCAGCCCGCGGCCAAGGCCTAGGCACGCAGCCAACCAGCGGCCAAGGCCAAGGCACGCAGCCACCCCGAGGCCAAGGCCATGGCCAAGGCACGCAGCCACCCCGAGGCCAAGGCTGGCTGCGTGCCTTGGCCAAAATGTGAGCACACGGTCCTCGCCGTTTCTTCGTATTCTTGGACAAAAAACTGAGATCCACACCTACCTTCCACTTCTTTCTCCTTTTCGTCCCCTTTTCGCACCCCTGCACATTCGGTAAATCGGCCGTAAAATGAGGTTCGGACCTCGGAATCGACTCCCGTCTTTTCCGACATTCGACTGTCGCACGTATCTAATGAATCACCCCAAAATCCCGCACCGCCCCGGAAACGCGAAAGTTGGCCAAGATCCGTGAGCTACAGCACATGGCCTTGGTCTTTGCCGCGGGGTGGCTGCATGCCTAGGCCTTGGCCGCCGGGTGGCTGGGTGCCATGGCCTTGGCCTTGGCCTCAGGGTGGCTGCGTGCCAAGGCCTTGGCCGTGGGCTGGCTGCGTGGCTTTGCCTTGGCTGTGGGCGAGCATTTGCCCAAAATGTGAGCACACGGACCTCGCCGTTTTTTTGTATTCTTGGACCAAAAACTGAGATCCACACCTACCTTCCACTTCTTTCTCTGGTTTTGCCTGAATCGGACGAGTTGGCCCACCCGTTTGGTCACCCGTTCGCTGCCGGTAAAATGGCCGTAAAACGAGTTTCGGAGCTCGGAATTGGATTCCGTTTTCTCCCGCCACTAACTCCCACCAAATCCGACCATGCCAGCCCAAAATCCCATGCCGCCAAAGAAACGCGAAATTTGGCCACAATCCGTGTGCAATAGCTCACGGATTTTGGCCTTTTCCAGTGGAAAAATGGGCGCAGGGCCTCCCGCATTATTTTCGTCATTTCTTCGAGCGGAAAACAGTACTTGCACAGTGAGGTACAGCACACAGCCAAAATCGGACCAAAAACTGAGATCCACACCTACCTTCCACTTCTTTCTCCGGTTTTGCCTGAATCGGACGAGTTGGCCCACCCATTTGGGCACCCGTTCGTTGCCGGTAAAATGGCCGTAAAACGGGTTTCGGACCTCAGAATTGGATTCCGTTCTCTCCCGCCACCGACTCCCACCAAACCCGACCATGCCAGCCCAAAATCCCACGCCGACCCCGAAACGCGAAATTTGGCCACAATCCATGTGCTATATAGCTCACAGCTTTTGGCCTTTTCCGGCGAAAAAATGGGCGCAGGGCCTCCCGCATTATTTTTGCCACTTCTTCAAGTGGAAAACATTACTTGTGCCGTGACGAGGCCCCTGGCCCAGTTCTACCACAATCGGACCAATTCGCAGGCACGTTTCGTCCCCTTTTCGCACCCCTGCACGTTCCGTAAATCGGCCGTAAAACGAGGTTCGGACCACGGAATCGACTCCCATCTTTTCCGACGTTAGACTGTCGCACGTATCTAATGCATCACCCCAAAATCCCGCACCGCCCCGGAAACGCGAAAGTCGGCCAAGATCCGTGAGCTACAGCACACGGCCTTGGGCTTGGCCGCGGGGTGGCTGCGTGCCTTGGCCATGGCCTTGGCCTCGGGGTGGTTGCGTGCCATGGCCTTGGCCGCGGGCTGGCTGCGTGCCTAGGCCTTGGCCTCGGGCTGGCGGGGTGCATGGCCTTGGCCGCGGGGTGGACGCGTGCCTTGGCCTTGGACACGGGGTGGCTGCGTGCCTTGGCCAGGGGCTGGCTCCGTGCCTTGCTCGAAATGCAGCACATGCTCGCGACCAAGGCACGTCGCACACTCTCACGTACCCACAACACACACTCGGGCCGTGCTCCCGAGGCAAGGATAGGGAGCTCGAGCGCGGCCCTTTGCCTTGGCCTTGGCCGCGGGGTGGCAGCGTGTCTTGGCCTTGGCCGCGGGCGAGCATTTGGGCAAAATGTGTGCACACGGTCCTCGCCGTTTCTTCGTATTCTTGGACCAAAAACTGAGATCCACACCTACCTTCCACTTCTTTCTCCGGTTTTGCCTGAATCGGACGAGTTGGCCCACCCGTTTGCTGCCGGTAAAATGGCTGTAAAACAAGTTTTGGAGCTCGGAATTGGATTCTGTTTTCTCCCGCCACCGACTCCCACCAAACCCGACCACGCCAGCCCAAAATCCCACGCTGCCCCCGAAACAGAAAATTTGGCCACAATCCGTGTGCGAAAGCTCATGCATTTTGGCCTTTTCCAGCGGAAAAATGGGCGCAGGACCTCCCGCATTATTTTTTCCATTTCTTCGAGCGGAAAACAGTACTTGCGCCATGAGGAGGCCCTCGTCCCAGTTCTACCACAATTGGACCAATTCGCGGGCACGTTTCGTCCCCTTTTCGCACCCCTGCACGTTCGGTAAATTGGCCGTAAAACGAGGTTCGGACCTCGGAATCGACTCCCGTCTTTTCCGATGTTCAACTTTCGTACGTATCTAATGTATCACCCCAAAATCCCGCACCGCCGCTGAAACGCGAAAGTTGGCCAAGATCCATGAGCTACAGCACACGGCCTTGGCCTTGGCCGCGGGGTGGCTGCGTGCCTAGGCCTTGGCCTTGGGGTGGATGCGTGCCTTGGCCTTGGCCACGGGGTGGCTGCGTGCCTTGGCCTTGGCCGAGGGCTGGCTGCTTGCCTAGGCCTTGGCCGCGGCCAGGCTGGGTGCATGGACTTGGCCTTGGCCGCGGGGTGGACGGGTGCCTTGGCCGTGGCCGCGGGGTGGCTGCGTGCCTTGGCCGTGGGCTGGCTCCTTGCCTTGCTCGAAATGCAGCACATGCTCACGACCAAGGCACGTCGCACACTCTCACGCACACACAAATCACACTCTGGCAGCGCTCCCGAGGCAAGGATAGGGAGCTCGACTGTCGCACATATCTAATGCATCACCCAAAAATCCCGCACCGCTCCGGAAACGCGAAAGTTGGCCAAGATCCAGAGCCACAGCACACGGCCTTGGCCTTGGCCTTGGCCGCGGGGTGGCTGGTGCCTTGGCCTTGGCCGCGGGCTGGCTGCCTGCCTAGGCCTTGGCCTTGGGTGCCATGGCCTTGGCCTTGGGTGCCATGGCCTTGGCCTTGGCCGCGAGGTGGACGCGTGCCTTCGCCTTGGCGACGTGGTGGCTGTGTGCCTTGGCCGCGGGCTGGCTCCGTGCCTTGCTCGAAATGCAGCACACGCTCGCGACCAAGGCACGTCGCACACTCTCACGCACACACAACACACACTCGGGCTACGATCCCGAGGCAAGGATAGGGAGCTCGAGGGTGGCCCTGTACCAAAGCCTTGGCCGCGGGCGAGCATTTGGCCAAAATGTGAGCACACGGTCCTCGTCGTTGCTTCGTATTATTGGACCAAAAACTGAGATCCACACCTACCTTCCACTTCTTCCACCGGTTTTGCCTGAATCGGACGAGTTGGCCCACCCATTCGCTGCCAGTAAAATGGCCGTAAAACGAGTTTCGGAGCTCGGAATTGGATTCCGTTTTCTCCCGCAACTGACTCCCACCAAACCCGACCACGCCAGCCCAAAATCCCATGCCGCCCCCGAAACGCGAAATTTGGCCACAATCCGTGTGCTATAGCTCACGGATTTTGGCCTTTTCCGGCGGAAAAATGGGCGCAGGGCCTCCTGCATTATTTTCGCCATTTCTTTGAGTGGAAAACAGCTCTTGCACCGTGAGGAGGCCCCCGACCCAGTTCTACCGCAATCGGACCAATTCGCGGGCACGTTTCGTCCCCTTTTCGCACCCCTGCACGTTCGGTAAATCGGCCATAAAACGAGTTTCGGGCCTCGGAATCGACTCCCGTCTTTTCCGACGTTCGACTGTCGCACGTATCTAATGTGTCACCCCAAAATCCCGCACAGCCCCGGAAACGCGAAAGTTTGCCAAGATCCGTGACCTACAGCACACGGCCATGGCCTTGCCCGCGAGGTAGCTGTGCGCCTAGGCCTTGGCATTGGGGTGGCTGCGTGCCTAGCTGGCTGGCTGGGTGCCATGGCCTTGGCCTTGGGTGCCTTGCCCTTGGCCGCGGGGTGGACGCATGCCTTGGCCTTGGCCACGGGGTGGCTGCGTGCCTTGGCCGCGGGCTGCCTCCGTGCCATGCTCGAAATGCAGCACATGCTCGCGACCAAGGCATGTCGTACACTCTCACGCACACACAACACACACTCGGGCTGCGCTCCAGAGGCAAGGATAGGGAGCTCGAGCGTGGCCCTGTGCCTTCGCCTTGACCGCGGGGTGGCTGCCTGGCTTGGCCTTGGCCGCGGGCGAGCATTTGGCCAAAATGTGAGCACATGGTCCTCGCTGTTGTTTCGTATTCTTGGACCAAAATCTGAGATCCACACCTACCTTCCACTTCTTTCTCCGGTTTTACCTGAATCGGACGAGTTGGCCCACCCGTTCGCTGCCGGTAAAATGGCCGTAAAACGAGATTCGGAGCTCAGAATTGGAATCCGTTTTCTCCTGGCACCGACTCCCACCAAACCCGACCACGCCAGCTGAAAATCCCACGCCGCCCCTGAAACGCGAAATTTGGCCACGATCCTTGTGCTATAGCTCACGGATTTTGGTCTTTTCCAGCGGAAAAATGGGCGCAGGGCCTCCCGCATTATTTTTGCCATTTCTTAGAGCGGAAAATAGTACTTGCGCCTTGAGGAGGCCCCCGGCCCAGTTCTACCACAATCGGACTAATTCACGGGCACGTTTCGTCCCCTTTTCGCACGCCCGTAC
Organism: Luvunga scandens; assembly: GCA_030449905.1. Lineage (NCBI taxonomy): Eukaryota > Viridiplantae > Streptophyta > Magnoliopsida > Sapindales > Rutaceae > Luvunga > Luvunga scandens. Next base: position 357,076 of record JASUUG010000532.1, read on the forward strand.
GTTCGGTAAATCGGCCGTAAAATGAGGTTCGGACCTCGGAATCGACTCCCGTCTTTTCCGACGATCCACTGTCACACGTATCTAATGCATCACCCAAAAATCCCGCACCGTCTCGGAAATGCGAAAGTTGTCCAAGATCCGCGGGCCACAGCACACGGCCTTGGCCTTGGCCGCGGGGTGGCTGGCCGCCATGGTGTTGGCCACGGGGTGGCTGGGTGCCTTGGCCTTGGCCGTGGGCTGGCTGCATGCCTAGGCCTTGGCCGCGGGCTGGCTGGGTGCCATGGCCTTGGCCTTGGCCGCGGGGTGGACGCGTGCCTTGGCCTTGGCCACGGGGTGGCTGCGTGCCTTGGCCGTGGGTTGGCTCTGTGCCTTTCTCAAATGCAGCACATGCTCGTGACCAAGGCACGTCACACACTCTCACGCACACACAACACACACTCGGGCTTCGATCCCGAGGCAAGGATAGGGAGCTTGAGCGTGGTCCTGTGCCATAGCCTTGGCCACATGCGAGCATTTGGCCAAAATCTGAGCACACGGTCCTCGCCGTTGCTTCGTATTCTTGGACCAAAAACTGAGATCCACACCTACGTTCCACTTCTTTCTCCGGTTTTTCCTGAATCGGACGAGTTGGCCCACCCATTTGGGCACCCGTTCGCTGCCGGAAAACTGGCCGTAAAATGAGTTTCGGAGCTCAGAATCGGATTCCGTTTTCTCCCGCCACCGACTCCCACCAAATACAACCACGCCAGCCCAAAATCCCATGCCGCCCCCGAAACGGGAAATTTGGCCACGATGCGTGTGCTATAGCTCACGTATTTTGGCCATTTCAGGCGGAAAAATGGGCACAGGGCCTCCCGCATTATTTTCGCCATTTCTTCGAGCGGAAAACAGTACTTGCCGCCGGCCCAGTTCTACCACAATCGGACCAATTCGCGGGCACGTTTCGTCCCCTTTCCGCACCCCCGCACGTTCGGTAAATCAGCCGTAAAACGAGGTTTGGATCTCAGATTTTGGCCAAATGCTCGCCCGCGGCCAAGGCTATGGCACAGGGCCGCGCTAGAGCTCCCTATCCTTGCCTCGGGATCACAGCCCGAGTGTGCGTTGTGCATGCGTGAGAGTGTGCGACGTTCCTTGGTCACGAGCATGTGCTGTATTTCGAGCAAGGCACGGAGCCAGCCCGCGGCCATGGCATGCAGCCACCCCGTGGCCAAGGCCAAGGCATGCGTCCACCCCGTGGCCAAGGCTATGGCATAGGGCCGCGCTCGAGCTCCATATCCTTGCCTCGGGATCGCAGCCCGAGTGTGTGTTGTGCATGCGTGAGAGTGTGCGACGTTCCTTGGTCACGAGCATGTGCTGTATTTCGAGCAAGGCACGGAGCCAGCCCGCGGCCAAGGCATGCAGCCACCCCGTGGCCAAGGCCAAGGCACGCGTCCAGCCCGCGGCCAAGGCCATGGCACCCAGCCAGCCCGCGGCAAAGGCGTAGGCACGCAGCCAGCCTATGGCCAAGGCCTAGCCGCCCAGCCACCCCGTGGTCGAGGAAAGGCCGTGTGCTGTGGCTCGCGGATCATGGCCAACTTTCGCTTTTCCGGGGCGATGCGGGATTTTGGGGTGATGCATTAGATACGTGCGACAGTCGAACGTCGGGATAGACGGGAGTCGATTCCGGGGTCCGAACCACGTTTTACGGCCGAATTACCGAACGTGCAGGGGTTCGAAAAGGGGACGAAACGTGCCCGAGAATTGGTCCGATTGTGGTAGAACGGGGGCCTCCTCACGGCGCAAGTACTGTTTTCCACTTGAAGAAATGGTGAAATTAATGTGGGAGGCCCTGCACCCATTTTTGCGCCGGAAAAGGCCAAAATCCGTGAGCTATAGCACACGGATTGTGGCCAAATTTCGCGTTTCGGAGGCGGCATGGGATTTTGGGCTGGCGTGGTCGGGTTTCATGGGTGTCGGTGGCGGGAGAAAACGGAATCCAATTCCGAGCTCCGAAACTCATTTTACGGCCATTTTACCGGGAGCGAACGGGTGCCCAAACAGGTGGGCTAACTCGTCCGATTCAGGCAAAACTGGAGAAAGAAGTGGAAGGTAGGTGTGGATCTCTGTTTTTGGTCCAAGAATAAGAAGAAATGGCGAGGACAGTGTGCTCACATTTTGGCCAAATGCTAGCCTGCGGTGAAGGCCAAGCCACGCAGCCACCCCGCGGCCAAGGCCAAGGTACAGGGCCACGCTCGAGCTCCCTATCCTTGCCTCGGGAACGCGGCCCGAGTGTGTGTTTTGTGTGCGTGAGAGTGTGCGACGTGCCTTGGTCGAGAGCATGTGCTGCATTTTGAGCAAGGCACGGAGGCAGCCCGCGGCCAAGGCCAAGGCTGAGGCACGCAGCCACCCCGTGGCCAAGGCCATGGCACCCAGCCAGCCCGTGGCCAAGGCCTAGGCACGCATCCAGCCCGCGGCCAAGGCCTAGGCACGCAGCCAGGCCGCGGCCAAGGCCATGGCACCCAGCTGCCCCACGGCCAACGCCATGGCGGCCAGCCAGCCCGCGGTCAAGGCCAAGGCCTTGAACTGTGGCTCGCGGCCAAGGACAAGGCCATGGAACCCAAGGCCAAGGCGTAGGCACGCAGCCAGCCCGCGCCCAAGGCCTAGGCACGCAGCCAGCCCGCGGCCAAGGCCAATGCACCCAGCCACCCCGCGGCCAACACCATGGCGGTCAGCCACCCCGCGGCCAAGGCCAAGGCTGTGAACTGTGGCTCGCGGATCTTGGCCAACTTTCACGTTTCCGGGTCGGTGCGGGATTTTTGGGTGATGCATTAGATACGTGCGACAGTCGAACGTCGGAAAAGACGGGAGTCGATTCGGAGGTCCGAACCTCATTTTACGGCCGATTTACCGAACGTGCGGGGGTGATAAAAGGCGACGACACGTGCCTGCGAATTGGTCCAATTATGGGAGAACTGGGACGGGGGCCTCCTCACGACGCAAGTACTGTTTTCCACTCGAAGAAATGGTAAAAATAACGCGGGAGGCCCTGCGCCCATTTTTCCGCCGGAAAAGGCCAAAATCCGTGAGCTATAGCACACGGATTGTGGCCAAATTTCGTGTTTCGGGGGCGGCGTGGGATTTTGGGCTGGCGTGGTCGGGTTTGGTGGGAGTCGGTGGCAGGAGAAAACGGAATCCAATTCTGAGCTCCGAAACTCGTTTTACGGCCATTTTACCGGCAGCGAACGGGTGCCCAAACGGGTAGGCCAACTCCTCCGATTCAGGCATAACCAGAGAAAGAAGTGGAAGGTAGGTGTGGATCTCAGTTTTTGGTCCAAGCATACAAAGAAACGGCGAGGACCGTGTGCTCACATTTTGGCCAAATGCTTGCACGCGGCCAAGGCCAAGCCATGCAGCCACCCCGCGCCCAAGACCATGGCACAGGGCCACGCTCGAGCTCCCTATCCTTGCCTCAGGAGCGCGGCCCGAGTGTGTGTTGTGTGTGCGTGAGAGTGTGCGACCTGCCTTGGTCACGAGCATGTGCTGCATTCGAACAAGGCACAGTGCCAGCCCGCGGCCAAGGCCAAGGCACGAGTCCACCCAGCGGCCAAGGCCATGGCACCCAGCCAGCCCGTGGCCAAGGCCATGGCACGCAGCCAGCCCGTGGCCAAGGCCTAGGCACGCAGCCAGCCTGCGGCCAAGGCCTTGGCATGCAGCCACCCCGAGGCCAAGGCCAAGTACATGGCACCCAGCCCGCGGCCAAGGCCTTGGCACGCAGCCACCCCGAGGCAAAGGCCAAGGCCATGGCACCCAGCCACCCCGTGGCCAAGGCCTAGGCAGGCAGCCAACCTGCGGCGAAGGCCAAGGCCGTCTACTCTAGCCAACGGATCTTGGCCAACTTTCGCCTTTCCGGGGTGGTGCGGGATTTTGGGGTGATGCATTAGATACGTGCGACAGTCGAATGTCGGAAAAGAGGGAAGTCGATTTCGAGGTCCGAACCATGTTTTACATCCAATTTACCGAGGGTGCGGGGGTGCAAAAAGGGGACGAAACTTGCCCGCGAATTGGTCCAATTGTGGTTGAACTGGGCCGGGGGCCTCATCACGGTGCAAGTACTGTTTTCCGCTTGAAGAAATGGCAAAAATAACACAGGAGGCCCTGCGCCCATTTTTCCGCCGGAAAAGGCCAAAATCCGTGAGCTATAGCACACAGATCGTGGCCAAATTTTGCGTTTCAGGGGCGGCGTGGGATTTTCAGCTGGCGTGGTCGGGTTTGGTGGGAGTCGGTGCCAGGAGAAAACGGATTCCAATTCTGAGCTCCGAATCTCGTTTTACGGCCATTTTACCGACAGCGAACGGGTGCCGAACCGGGTGGGCCAACTCGTCCGATTCAGGCAAAACCGGAGAAAGAAGTGGAAGGTTGGTGTGGATCTCAGTTTTTGGCCCAAGAATATGAAGAAACGGCGAGGACCGTTTGCTCACATTTTGGCTGAATGCTGGCCCGTGGCCAAGGCCAAGCCACACAACCACCCCGCGGCCAAGGCCAAGGCACAGGGCCACGCTCGAGCTCCCTATCCTTGCCTCGGGAGTGCGGGCCGAGTGTGCGTTGTGTGTGCGTGAGAGTGTGCGACCTGCCTTGGTGGCGAGCATGTGCTGCATTTCGAGCAAGGCACGCTGCCACCCTGTGGCCAAGGCCATGGCACCCAGCCAGCCCGCGGCCAAGGCCAAGGCACAGGGCCACGCTCGAGCTCCCTATCCTTGCCTCGGGAGTGCGGGCCGAGTGTGCGTTGTGTGTGCGTGAGAGTGTGCGACCTGCCTTGGTGGCGAGCATGTGCTGCATTTCGAGCAAGGCACGCTGCCACCCCGTGGCCAAGGCCAAGGCACACGTCCACCCCGCGGCCAAGGCCAAGGCACGCAGCCACCCCAAGGCCATGGCCTAGGCACGCAGCCACCCCGCGGCAAAGGCCAACACCGTGTGCTGTGGCTAGCGGATCTTGGCCAACTTTCGCGTTTCCGGGGCGGTGCGGGAGTTTGGGGTGATGCATTAGATACGTGCAACAGTCGAATGTCGGAAAAGACGGGAGTCGATTCCGAGGTCCAAACCTCGTTTTACGGCCGATTTACCGAACGTGCAGGGGTGCGAAAAGGGGATAAAATGTGCCCACAAATTGGTCCGATTGTGGTAGAACTGGGCCGGGGGCCTCCTCATGGCGCAAGTACTGTTTTCCACTCGAAGAAATGGCGAAAATAATGTGGGAGGCCCTGCGCCCATTTTTCTGCCGGAAAAGTCCAAAATCCGTGAGCTATAGCACACGGATTGTGGCCAAATTTCGCGTTTCGGGGGCGGCGTGGGATTTTGGGCTGGCGTGGTCGGGTTTGGTGGGAGTCGGTGGCGGGAGGAAACGGAATCCAGTTCCGAGCTCCGAAACTCGTTTGACGGCAATTATACCGGCAGCGAACTGGTGGGCCAACTCGTCCGATTCAGGCAAAACCGGAGAAAGAAGTGGAAGGTAGGTGTGGATCCCAGTTTTCGGTCCAAGAATACGAAGCAACGGCGAGGACCGTGTGCTCACATTTTGGCCAAATGCTCACCCGCGGCCAAGGCTATGGCACAGGGCCACGCTCGAGCTCCCTATCCTTGCCTCCGGATCGCAGCCCGAGTGTGTGTTGTGTGTGCGTGATTGTGTGCGACATGCCTTCGGCGCGAGCATGTGCTGCATTTCGAGCAAGGCTCGGAGCTAGCCCGCGGCCAGGGCACGGAGCTAGCCCGCGGCCAGGGCACGCAGCCACCCCGTGGCCAAGGTCAAGGCACGCGTCCACCCCGCGGCCAAGGCCATGGCATCCAGCCAGCCTGCGCCCAAGGCCTAGGCACGCAGCCAGCCCGCGGCCAAGGTCAACTCACCCAGCCACGCCGCGGCCAAGGCCATGGCACCCAGCCACCCCGCGGCCAAGGCCAAGGCCGTGTGCTGTGGCTCGCGGATCTTGGCCAAATTTCGCTTGGCCGCAGGCGGCGTGGGATTTTGGGCTGGCGTGGTCGGGTTTGGTGGGAGTCGGTGGCGGGAGGAAACGGAATCCAATTCCGAGCTCCGAAACTCGTTTTACGGCCATTATACTGGCAGCGAACTGGGGGGCCAACTCGTCCGATTCAGGCAAAACCGGAGAAAGAAGTCGAAGGTAGGTGTGGATCTCAGTTCTTGGTCCAAGAATACGAAGCAATGGCGAGGACCGTGTGCTCACATTTTGGCCAAATGCTTGCCCGCCGCCAATGCCAAGCCACGCAGCCACCCCGCGGCCAAGGCCAAGGCACAGGGCCACGCTCGAGCTCCCTATCCTTGCCCCCAGATCGCAGCCCGAGTGTGTGTTGTGTGTTCGTGATTGCAAAAAGGGGACGAAACGTGCCCGCGAATTGGTCCGATTGTGGTAGAACTGGGCCGGGGGGCTCCTCACGGCGCAAGTACTGTTTTCCGCTTGAAGAAATGGCGAAAATAATGCAGGAGCCCCTGCGCCCATTTTCCCGCCGGAAAAGGCAAAAATCTGTGATCTATAGGACACGGATTGTGGCCAAATTTGGCATTTCAGGGGCGGCGTGGGATATTGGGCTGGCGTGGTTTTACGGCCTTGGCCTTGGCTGCGGGGTGGCTGCGTGCCTTGGCCTTGGCCGCGGGGTGGCTGCGTGTCTTGGCCTTGGCCGCGGGCTGGCTGCGTGCCTAGGCCTTGGCCGCGGGCTTGCTGGGTGCATGGCCTTGGCCGCGGGCTGGCTGGGTGCATGGCCTTGGCCTTCGGTGCCTTGGCCTTGGCCGCGGGTTGGACACGTGCCTTGGCCTTGCCACGGGGCGGCTGCGTGCCTTGGCCACGGGCTGGCTCCATGCCTTGCTCGAAATGCAGCACATGCTCGCAACCAAGGCACGTCGCACACTCTCACACACACACAAAATGTACTCGGGCCGCGCTCCCAAGGCAAGGATAGGGAGTTCGAGTGTGGCTGCGTGGCTTGGCCTTGGCCGCGGGCGAGCATTTGGCCAAAATGTGAGCACACGGTCCTCGCCGTTTCTTCGTATTCTTCGACCAAAAACTGAGATTCACACCTACCTTCCACTTCTTTCTCCGGTTTTGCCTGAATCGGACGAGTTGGCCCACCCGTTCGCTTCAGGTAAAATGGCCGTAAAACGAGTTTCGGAGTTCGGAATTGGATTCCGTTTTCTCCCGCCACTGACTCCCACCAAACCCGACCAAGCCAGCCAAAAATCCCATGCCGCCCTCGAAACCCGAAATTCGGCCTCAATCCGTGTACTGTGGCTCACGGATTTTGGCCTTTTCCGGCGGAAAACTGGGCGCAGGGCCTCCCGCATTATTTTCACCATTTCTTCGAGCGGAAAACAGTACTTGCACCGTGAGGAGGCCCCCGGCCCAGTTCTACGACAATCGGACCAATTCGTGGGCACGTTTCGTCCCCTTTTCACACTCCCGCACCCTCGGTAAATCGGCCGTAAAACGAGGTTCGGACCTCAGAATCGACTCCCGTCTTTTCCGACGTTCGACTGTCGCACGTATCTAATTCATCACCCCAAATCCCGCACCACCCCGGAAACGCGAAAGTTGGCCGAGATCTGTGAGCTACAGCACACGGCCTTGGCCTTGGCCGCGGGGTGGCTGCGTGCCTAGGCCTTGGCCTTGGGGTGGCTGCGTGCCTAGGCCTTGGCCGCGGGCTGGCTGGGTGCATGGCCTTGGGCTTCAGTGCCTTGGCCTTGGCCGCGGGGTGGCTCCGTGCCTTGCTCGAAATGCAGCACATGCTCGCGACCAAGGCAAGTCACACACTCTCACGCACACACAACACACACTCGGGCCGCGGTCCCGAGGCAAGGATAGGGAGCTCGAGCGTGGCCCTGTGCCTTGGCCTTGGCCGCGGGGTGGCTGCGTGGCTTGGCCTTGGCCGCGGACGAGCATTTGGCCAAAATGTGAGCACACGGACCTCACCGTTTCTTTGTATTCTTGAACCAAAAACTGAGATCCACACCTACCTTCCACTTCTTTCTCCGGTTTTGCCTGAATCGGACGAGTTGGCCCACCCGTTTGGGCACCCGTTCGCTGCCGGTAAAATGGCCGTAAAACGAGTTTCGGAGCTCGGAATTGGATTCCGTTTTCTCCCGCCACTGACTACCACCAAACCAGACCACGCCAGCCCAAAATCCCACGCCGCCTCCGAAACACGAAATTTGGCCACAATCCGTGTGCTATAGCTCACAGATTTTGGCCTTTTCCGCCGGAAAAATGGGCGCAGGGCCTCGCGCATTATTTTTTCCATTTATTCGAGCGGAAAACAGTACTTGCACCGTGAGGAGGCCCCCGGCCCAGTTCTACCACAATCGGACCAATTTGCGGGCACGTTTCGTCCCCTTTTCGCACCCCTGCACGTTTGGTAAATTGGCCGTAAAACGAGGTTCGGACCTCGGAATGGACTCCCGTCTTTTCCGACGTTCGTCTGTCGCACGTATCTAGTGCATCACCCAAAAATCCCACACCGCCCCGGAAACGCGACAGTTGGCCAATATCCGTGAGCTACAGCACACGGCCTTTGCCTTGGCCGCGGGGTGGTTGCGTGCCTAGGCCTTGGCCTTGGGGTGGCTGCGTGCCTTGGCCTTGGCCTTGGCCACGGGGTGACCGCGTGCCTTGGCCTTGGCCGCGGCCTGGCTTCATGCCAAGGCCTTGACCGCGGGATGGCTGGGTGCATGGCCTTGGCCTTCGGTGCCTTGGCCTTGGCCGCGGGGTGGACGCGTGCCTTGACCTTGGCCACGGGGTGGCTGCGTGCCTTGGCCGCGGGCTGGCTCCGTCCCTTGCTCGAAATGCAGAACATGCTCGTGACCAAGGCACGTTACACACTCTCACGCACACGCAACACACACTTGGGCCGCGCTCCCGAGGCAAGGATAGGGGCTTGAGCGTGGCCCTGTGCCCTGGCCTTGGCCGCGGGGTGGCTGCGTGCCAAGGCCTTGTCCGCTGGCTGACTGCGTGCCTACGCCTTGGCCGCGGGCTGGCTGGGTGCCATGGCCTTGCCCGCGGGGCAGACGTGTGCCTTGGCCTTGGCCACGGGCTGGCTGCCTGCCTCGGCCTTGGCCTTGGGCACGGGCTGGCTCCGTGCCTTGCTCGAAATGCAGCACATGCTCGCGACCAAGTCAGGTCACACACTCTCACGCACACACAACACACACTCGGGCCGCGCTCCCGAAGCAAGGATAGGGAGCTCGAGCGTGGCCCTGTGCCTTGGCCTTGGCCACGGGGTGGCTGCGTGGCTTGGCCTTGGCCGCGGGCCAGCATTTGGCCAAAATGTGAGCACACGGTCCTCGCCGTTTCTTCGTATTCTTGGACCAAAAACTGAGATCCACACCTACCTTCCACTTCTTTCTCCGGTTTTGCCTGAATCGGACGAGTTGGCCCTCCCGGTTGGGCACCTGTTCACTGCCGGTAAAATGGCCGTAAAACGAGTGTCGGAGCTCGGAATTGGATTCCGTTTTCTCCCGCCACCGACTCCCACCAAACCCGACCACGCCAGCCCAAAATCCCATGCCGCCCCCGAAACGCGAAATTTTGCCACAATCCGTGTCCTATCTAGCTCACGGAATTTGGCCTTTTCTGACCGAAAAATGGGCGCATGGCCTCCCGCATTATTTTCGCCATTTCTTCGAGCGGAAAACAGTACTTACGCCGTGATGAGGCCCGCGGCCCAGTTCTACCATAATCGGACCAATTCGTGGGCACGTTTCGTCCCCTTTTCTCACCCCCGCACCCTTGGTAAATCGGGCACACACACACTAACTGGGCCGCGGGGTGGCTGTAAAACGAGGTTCGGACCTCAGAATCGACTCCCGTCTTTTCCGACGTTCGACTGTCGCACGTATCTAATTCATCACCCCAAAATCCCGCACCACCCCGGAAACGCGAAAGTTGGCCGAGATCCGTGAGCTACAGCACACGGCCTTGGCCTTGGCCTTGGGGTGGCTGCGTGCCTAGGCCTTGGCCGCGGGCTGGCTGGGTGCATGGCCTTGGGCTTCGGTGCCTTGGCCTTGGCCGCGGGGTGGCTCCGTGCCTTGCTCGAAATGCAGCACATGCTCGCGACCAAGGCAGGTCACACACTCTCACGCACACACAACACACACTCGGGCCGCGGTCCAGAGGCAAGGATAGGGAGCTCGAGCGTGGCCCTGTGCCTTGGCCTTGGCCGCCGGGTGGCTGCGTGGCCTGGCCTTGGCCGCGGGCGAGCATTTGGCCAAAATGTGAGCACACGGTCCTCGCCGTTTCTTCGTATTCTTGGACCAAAAACCTACCTTCCACTTCTTTCTCCGGTTTAGCCTGAATTGGACGAGTTGGCCCACCCGTTTGGGCACCCGTTCGCTGCTGGTAAAATGGCCGTAAAACGAGTTTCGGAGCTCAGAATTGGATTCCGTTTTCTCCTGCCACCGACTCCCACCAAACCCGACCACGGCAGACCAAAATCGCACCCCGCCCCTGAAACACGAAATTTTGGCCGCAATCCGTGTGCTATAGCTCATGGATTTTGCCCTTTTCCAGCGGAAAAATGGGCGCAGGGCCTCCCACATTATTTTCGCCATTTCTTCGGGCAGAAAACAGTACTTGTGCCATGAGGAGGCCCCAGGCCCAGTTCTACCACAATCGGACCAATTCGTGGGAATGTTTCGTCCTCTTTTCGCACCCTAGCACACTCGGTAAATTGGCCGTAAAACGAGGTTCAGACCTCGAAATCGACTCCCCTCTTTTCCGATGTTCGACTGTCGCACGTATCTAATGCATCAACCCAAAATCCCACACCGCCCCGGAAACGCGTAAGTTGGCCAAGATCCGTGAGCTACAGCACACGGCCTTGGCCTTTGCCGCGGGGTCTGCGTGCCTAGACCTTGGCCTTGGGGTGGCTGCGTGCCTAGGCCTTGGCCGTGGGCTGGCTGGGTGCATGGCCTTGTCCTTGGGTGCCTTGACCTTGGCCGCGGGGTGGTCACGTGCCTTGGCTGCGTGGTGGACCCGTGCCTTGGCGTTGGCCACGGGGTAGCTGCGTGCCTTGGCCGCGGGCTGGCTCCGTGCCTTGCCCGAAATGGAGCACATGCTCACGACCAAGGCAGGTTGTACAATCTCAGCAGATGCTCTCGCGTGTGGCCCTGTGCCTTAGCCTTGGCCGCGGGCGAGCATTTGGCCAAAATGTGAGCACACGGTCCTCGCCGTTTCTTCGTATTCTTGGACCAAAAACTGAGATCCATACCTACCTTCCACTTCTTTCTTCGATTTTGCCTGAATCGGACGAGTTGGCCCACCCGTATGGGCACCCTTTCGCTGCGGAAAACAGCACTTGCGCCGTGAGCAGTCCCCCGGCCCAGTTCTACCACAATCGGACCAATTCGCGGGCACGTTTCGTCCCCTTTTCGCAACCCTGCACGTTCGGTAAATCGGCCGTAAAACGAGGTTCGGACCTCGGAATCGACTCCTGCCTTTTCTGACGTTCGACTATCGCACGTATCTAATGCATCACTCCAAAATCCCGCACCGCCTCAGAAACGCGAAAGTTGGCCAAGATCCGTGAGCTACAGCACACGGCCTTGGCCTTGGCCGCGGGGTGGCTGCGTGCCTTGCTCGAAATGTAGCACATGCTTGCGACCAAGGCACGTCGCACACTCTCACGCACACACAACACACACTCGGGCCGCGCTCCCGAGGCAAGGATAGGAGCTCGAGCGTGGCCCTGTGCCTTGGCCTTGGCCGCGGGGGGGCTGCGTGGCTTGGCCTTGGCCGCGGGCCAGCATTTCGCCAAAATGTGAGCACACGGTCCTCGCCATTTGTTCGTATTCTTGGACCAAAAACTGATATCCACACCTACCTTCCACTTCTTTCTCCGGTTTTGCCTGAATCGGACGAGTTGGCCCACCTGTTCGCTGCCGGTAAAATGGCCGTAAAACGAGTTTCGGAGCTCAGAATTGGATTCCGTTTTCTCACGCCATCGACTCCCACCAAACCCGACCACACCAGCCCAAAATCCCACGCCGCCTCCAAAACGCGAAATTTGGTCACAATCCGTGTGCCATAGCTCACGGATTTTGGCCTTCTCCGGCGGAAAAATAGGCACAGGGCCTCCAGCATTATTTTCGCCATTTCTTCGAGCAGAAAACAGTACTTGCGCTGTGAGGAGGCCCCCGGCCCAGTTCTACCACAATCGGACCAATTCACGGGCACGTTTCGTCCACTTTTCGCGCCCCCGCACGTCCGGTAAATCGGCCGTAAAACGAGGTTCGGACCTCGGAATCGACTCCAGTCTTTTCCGACGTTCGACTGTTTCACGTATCTAATGCATCATCCGAAAATCCCGCACCGCCCCGGAAACGCGAAAGTTGGCCAAGATCCGCGAGAAACAGCTCACGGCGTTGGCCTTGGCCGCGGTGTGGCTGGGTGCCTAGGCCTTGGCCTGGCGCCGGCTCCGTGCCTTGCTCGAAATGCAGCACATGCTCGTGAACAAGGCACATCGCACACTCTCACGCTCACACAACACACACTCGGGCTGCGATCCCGAGGCAAGGATAGGTAGCTTGAGCGTGGCCCAGTGCCATAGCCCTGACCGCGGGCGAGTATTTGGCCAAAATGTGAGGTGGCTGGGTGCCTCGGCCGCGGGGTGGCTGGGTGCCTTGGCCTTGGCTGCGGGCTGGCTGCGTGCCTAGGCCTTGGCCGCGGGCTGGCTGGTTGCCATGGCGTTGGCCTTCGGTGCCTTTGCCTTGGCCGCGGGGTGGACGCGTGCCTTGGCCTTGGCCACGGGGTGGATGCGTGCCTTGGCCGCAGGTTGGCTCCATGCCTTGCTCGAAATGCAGCACATGCTCGCGACCAAGGCACGTTGTACACTCCCACGCACACACAAAACACATTCGGGCCGCGCTCCCGAGGGAAGGATGGGGAGCTCGAGCGTGGCCCTGTGCCTTGGCCTTGGTTTGCTGCGGGCGAGCAATTGGCCAAAATGTGAGCACACAGTCCTCACCGTTTCTTCGTATCCTTGGACAAAAACTCAGATCCACACCTACCTTCCACTTCTTTCTCCGGTTTTGCCTGAATCGTATGAGTTGGCCCACCCGTTTGGGCACCGGTTCGCTGCCGGTAAAATGGCCGTAAAACGAGTTTCGGAGCTCGGAATTGGATTCCGTTTTCTCCCGCCACTGACTCCTACCAAACCCGACCACGCCAGCCATAAATCCCACGCCGCCCATGAAACACGAAATTTGGCCACAATCCGTGTGCTATAGCTCATGGATTTATGCCTTTTCCGGTGGAAAAATGGGCGCAGGGCCTCCCGCATTATTTTCGCCATTTTTTCAAGCGGAAAACAGTACTTGCGCCGTGAGGAGGCCCCCGGCCCAGTTCTACCACAATCGGACCAATTCGCGGGCACGTTTCGTCCCCTTTTCGCACCCCCGCACCTTCGGTAAATCATCCGTAAAATGCGGTTCGGACCTCGGAATCGACTCCCGTCTTTTCCGATGTTTGACTGTTGCACGTATCTAATGCATCACCCCAAAATCCCGCACCGCCCCAGAAACGCGAAAGTTGGCCAAGATCCGTGAGCTACAGCACACGGCCTTGGCCTTGGCCGCGGGGTGGCTGCGTGCCTAGGCCTTGGCCTTGGGGTGGCTGCGTGCCTTGGCCACGGGGTGGCTGCGTGCCTTGGCCTTGGCCGTGGGCTGGCTGCGTGCCTACGCCTTGGCCGCGGGATGGACGCGTGCCTTTGCCTTGGCCACGGGGTGGCTTCGTGCCTTGGCCGCGGGCTGGCTCCGTGTCATGCTCGAAATGCAGCACATGCTCGCGACCAAGGCACGTCGCACACTATCACGCACACACAACACACACTCGGGCTCGGAATTGGATTCCGTTTTCTGCGGCCACCGACTCCCACAAAACCTGACCACGCCAGCCCAAATTCCCACGCCGCCCCCGAAACGCGAAATTTGGCCACAATCCGTGTGCTATAGCTCACGGATTTTGCCCTTTTCCGGCGGAAAAATGGGCACAGGGCCTCCCACATTATTTTCGCCATTTCTTCATGCGGAAAACAGTACTTGCACTGTGAGGAGGCCCCCGGGCCAGTTCTACAACAATCGGACCAATTCGCGGGCACGTTTCGTCCCCTTTTCGTACCCCCGCACCCCCGGTAAATCTGCCGTAAAACGAGGTTCGGACCTCGGAATCGAGTCCCGTCTTTTCCGACATTCGACTGTTGCACGTATCTAATGCATCACCCCAAAATCCCGCACCACCCCAGAAACGCGAAAGTTCGCCAAGATCCGTGAGCTACAGCACACGGCCTTGGCCTTGGCTGCGGGGTGGCTGCGTGCCTAGGCCATGTCCTTGGGGTGGCTGCGTGCCTTGGCCTTGGCCGCGGGCTGGCTGGGTGCATGGCCTTGGCCTTGGGTGCCTTGGCCTTGGCCGCAGGGTGGACTTGTGCCATGGCCTTGGCCACGGGCTGGCTGCGTGCCTTGGCCGCGGGCTGGCTCCGTGCCTTGCTCGAAATGCACCACATGCTCGCGACCAAGTTACGTCGCACACTCTCACGCACACACAACACACACTCGGGCTGCGATCCCGAGGCAAGGATAGGGACCTTGAGCGTGGCCCTGTACCATAGCCTTGGCCGCGGGGTGGCTGTGTGCCATGGCCTTGACCTTGGCCTCGGGGTGGCTACGCGCCAAGGCCTTGGCCGCGGGCTTGCTGCGTGCCTAGGCCTTGGCCGTGGGCTGGCTGGGTGCCGTGGCCTTGGCTGCGGGGTGGACGCGTGCCTTGGCCTTGGCCACGGGCTGTCTTGGCCTTGGCCATGGGCTGGCTCAGTGCCTCGGCCTTGGCCTTGGCCGCGGGCTGGCTTCGTGCCTTGCTCGAAATGCAGCACATGCTCGCGACCAAGGCACGTCGTACACTCTCACGCACACACAACACACACTCAGGCCGCGATCCCAAGGCAAGGATAGGGAGCTCAAGCGTGGCCCTGTGCCTTGGCCTTGGCCGCGGGGTGGCTGCGTTGCTTGGCCTTGGGCGCGGGCGAGCATTTGGCCAAAATGTGAGCACACGTTCCTCGCCGTTTCTTCCTATTCTTGGACCAAAAACTGAGATCCACACCTACCTTCCACTTCTTTCTCTGGTTTTGCCTGAATCAGATGAGTTGGCCCACCCGTTTGGGTACCCGTTCGATGACGGTAAAATTGCCGTAAAACGAGTTTCGGAGATTGGAATTGGATTCCGTTTTGTCCCGCCACTGACTCCCACCAAACCCGATCACGCCAGCCCAAAATCCCACGCCGCCCCTGGAACGCGAAATTTGGCCACAATCCGTGTGCTATAGCTCTTGGATTTTGTCCTTTTCCAGCGGAAAAATGGGCGCAGGGCCTCCCGCATTATTTTCGGCATTTCTTTGAGCGGAAAACAGTACTTACGCCGTGCGGAGGCGCCTGGCCCAGTTCTACCACAATCGGACCAATTCGCGGGCACGTTTCGTCCCCTTTTCGCACCTCTGCAAGTTCGGTAAATCGGCCGTAAAACGTGGTTCGGACCTCGGAATCAACTCCCGCCTTTTCCGACGTTCGACTGTCGCACGTATCTAATGCATCACCCCAAAATCCCGCACCGCCATGGAAATGCGAAAGTTTGCCAAGATCCGTGAGCTACAGCACACGGCCTTCGCCTTGCCCGCAAGGTGGCTGCGTGCCTAGGCCTTGGCTGCGGGCTGGCTGGGTGCATGGCCTTGGACTTGGGTGCCTTGGCCTTGGCCGCGGGGTGGACGCGTGCCTTGGCCTTGGCACGGGGTGGCTGCCTGCCTTGGCCACGGGCTGGCACCATGCCTTGCTCGAAATGCAGAACATGCTCGCGACCAAGGCACGTCGCACACTCTCACGCACACACAACACACACTCGAGCCGCGCTCCCAAGGCTAGGATGGGGAGCTCGAGCGTGGCCCTGTGCCTTGGCCTTGGTTGGCCGCGGGCGAGCAATAGGCCAAAATGTGAGCACACGGTCCTCACCGTTTCTTCGTATTCTTCAACCAAAAACTGATATCCACACCTACCTTCCACTTCTTTCTCCAGTTTTGCCTAAATCGGATGAGTTGGCCCACCCGTTTGGCTACCCGTTCGCTAAAGGTAAAATGGCCGTAAAATGAGTTTCAGAGCTCGGAATTGGATTCTGTTTTCTCCCGCCACTGACTCCCACCAAACCCGATCACGCCAGCCCAAAATCCCACGCTGCCCCCGAAAGATGAAATTTGGCCACAATCCGTGAGCTATAGCTCACGGATTTTGTCCTTTTCCGGTGGAAAAATGGGCGCAGGGCCTCCCGCATTATTTTCGCCATTTCTTCGAGCGGAAAACAGTACTTGCACCGGGAGGATGCCCCCGGCCCAGTTCTACCACAATCGGACCAATTCGCGGGCACGTTTCGTCCCCTTTTCGCACCTCTGCACGTTCGGTAAATCGGCCATAAAACGAGGTTCAGAAATCGGAATCGACTCCCGTCTTTCCGACGTTCAACTGTCGCACATATCTAATGCATCACCCCAAAATCCCGTACCGCCCCGGAAACGCGAAAGTTTGGCAAGATCCGCGAGCTACAGCACACCGCCTTGGCCTTGCCCGCGAGGTGGCTGCGTGCCTAGGCCTTGGCCTTGGGGTGGCTGCGTGCCTTGGCCTTGGCCACGGGGTGGCTGCGTGCGTACGACTTGGCCGCGGGCTGGCTGCGCGCCTAGGCCTTGGCCACGGTGTAGCTGAGTGCCTAGGCCTTGGCCGCGGGCTGGCTACGACCCTAGGCCTTGGCCGCGGGCTGGCTGGGTGCCTTGGCCTTGGCCGCGGGGTGGACGCGTGCCTTGGCCTTGGCCACGGGGTGGCTGCGTGCCTTGGCCACGGGCTGGCGCCGTGCTTGCTCGAAATGCAGCACATGCTCGCGACCAAGGCATGTCGCACGCTCTAACGCACACACAACACACACTCGGGCCACGCTCCCGAGGCAAGGATGGGGAGCTCGAGCGTGGCCCTGTGCCTTGGCCCTGGTTGGCCGCGGGCGAGCATTTGGCCAAAATGTGAGCACACGGTCCTCGCCGTTGCTTCATATTCTTGGACCAAAAACTGAGATCCACACCTACCTTCCACTTCTTTCTCCGGTTTTGCCTGAATCGGACGAGTTGGCCCACTCGTTCGCTGCCGGTAAAATGGCCGTAAAATGAGTAGTGGAGCTCAGAATTGGATTCCGTTTTCTCCCGCCACCGACTCCCACCAAATCCGACCACGCCAGCCCAAAATCCAACGCCGCCCCCGAAAAGTTAAATTTGGCCACAATCCGTGTGCTATAGCTCACGGATTTTGGCCTTTTCCGGCGGAAAAATGGGTGCAGGGCCTGCCGTATTATTTTTGCCATTTGTTCGAGCGGAAAATAGTACTTGCGCCGTGAGGAGGCCCCCGGCCCAGTTCTACCACAATCGGACCAATTCGCAGGCACGTTTCATCCCTTTTTCGCACCCCCGCACGTTCGGTAAATCGGCCGTAAAACGAGGTTCGGACCTCGGAATCGACTCCCGTCTTTTCCAACGTTCGACTGTCACACGTATCTAACACATCACCCAAAAATCCCGCACCGCCCCGGAAACGCGAAAGTTGGCCAAGATCCGCGAGCCACAGCACACGGCCTTGGCCTTGGCCGCGGGTTGGCTGGGTGCCATTGCCTTGGCCGTAGGGTAGCTGGGTGCCTAGGCCTTGGCTGCGGGCTCACTGGGTTCCATGGCCTTGGCCTTGGGTACCTTTGTCTCCGCCGCAGGGTGGACCCGTGGCTTGGCCTTGGCCACGGGGCGGCTGCGTGCCTTGTCCCCAGGCTGGCTCCGTGCCTTGCTCGAAAAGACAGCACATGCTCGCGACCAAGGCACGTCTCACACTCTCACACACACACAACTCACACTCGCGCTGTGATCCCGAGGCAAGGGTAGGGAGCTCGAGCGTGTCCCTGTGCCATAGCCTTGGCCGCGGGCGAGCATTTGGAAAAAATGTGAGCACACGGTCCTCGCCGTTGCTTTGTATTCTTGGACCAAAAACTGAGATCCACACCTACCTTCCACTTCTTTCTCCGGTTTTGCCTGAATCGGACGAGTTGGCCCACCCGTTTGGGCACCCGTTCTCCGCCGGTAAAATAGCCGTAAAACGAGTTTCGGAGCTCGGAATTGGATTCTGTTTTCTCCCGCCACCGACTCCCACCAAACCCGACCACGCCAGCCCAAAGACCCATGCCACCCCCGAATCGCTAAATTTGGCCACAATCCGTGTGCTATAGCTCACGGAATTGGGCCTTTTCCGGCGGAAATATGGGTGCAGGGCTTGCCATATTATTTTTGCCATTTGTTCGAGCGGAAAACAGTACTTGCGCCGTGAGGAGGCCCCCGGCCCAGTTCTACCACAATCGGACCAATTCGCAGGCACGTTTCATCCCTTTTTCGCACCCCCGCACGTTCGGTAAATCGGCCGTAAAACGAGGTTCGGACCTCGGAATCGACTCCCGTCTTTTCCGACGTTCGATTGTCACACGTATCTAACGCATCACCCGAAAATCCTGCACTGCCCCGGAAACGCGAAAGTTGGCCAAGATCCGTGAGCTACAGCACACGGCCTTGGCCTTGGCCGCGTGCTGGCTGTGTGCCTAGGCCTTGGCCGCGGGCTGGCTGGGTGCCATGCCCTTGGCCGCGGGGTGGAGCCGTGCCTCGGCCTTGGCCTTGGCCGCGGGCTGGCGCCGTGCCTTGCTCGAAATGCAGCACATGCACGCGACCAAGGCAGGTCGCACAGTCTCACGCAGAGACAATACACACTCGGGCCGTGCTCCTGGGGCAAGGATAGGGAGCTCGAGCGTGGCCCTGTTCCTTGGCCTTGGCCGCGGGGTGGCTGCGTGGCTTAGCCTTGGCCGCGGGCGAGCATTTGGCCAAAATGTGAGCACACGGTCCTCGCCGCTTCTTCCTATTCTTGGACCAAAAACTGAGATCCACACCTACCTTCCACTTCTTTCTCTGGTTTTGCCTGAATCGGACGAGTTGGCCCACCCGTTTGGGCACCCATTCGCTGCCGGTAAAATGGCCGTAAAACGAGTTTCAGAGCTCAGGATTGGATTTCGTTTTCTCCCGCCACCGACTCCCACCAAACCCGACCACGCCAGCCCAACATCCCACGCCGCCCCCGAAACGCGAAATTCGGCCACAATCCATGTGCTTGACTGTACTTGCGCCGTGAGGAGGCCGCCAGCCCAGATCTACCACAATCGCACCAATTCGCAGGCACGTTTCGTCCCCTTTTCGTACCCCTGCACTTTCGGTAAATCGGCTGTAAGATGAGGTTTGGACCTCGGAATCGACTCCCGTCTTTTCCGATGTTTGACTGTCGTACGTATCTAATGCATCACTTCAAAATCCCGCACAACCCCGGAAACGCGAAAGTTGGCCAAGTTCCGTGAGCTATAGCACACAGCCTTGCCCTTGGCCGCGGGGTGGCTGCGTGCCTAGGCCTTGGCCTTGGGGTGGCTGCATGCCTTGGCCTTGGCCGCGGTCTGCCTGCGTGCCTAGGCCTTGGCCGCGGGCTGGCTGGGCGCATGGCCTTGGACTTGGGTGCCTTGGCCTTGGCCGCAGGGTGGACGCGTGCCTTGGCCTTGGCCACGGTGTGGCTGCGTGCCTTGGCCGCGGGCTGGCTCCATGCCTTGCTCGAAACGCAGCACATGCTCGCGACCAAGGCACGTCGTACACTCTCACGCACACACAACACAAACTCGGGCAGCGCTCCCGAGGCAAGGATAGGGAGCTCGAGCGTGGCCCTGTGCCTTGGCCTTGGCCGCGGGGTGGATGCGTGCCTTGGCCTTGGCCTCGGGCTGGCTGCGTGCCTAGGTCTTGACCGCGGGCTGGCTGGGTGCATGGCCTTGGCCTTGGCCCCGGGGTGGACGCGTGCCTTGCCGTTGGCCACGGGGTGGATGCGTGCATTGGCCGCGGGCTGTCTCCATGCCATGCTCGAACTGCAGCACATGCTCGCGACCAAGGCACGTCGCACACTCTCACGCACACACAACACACACTCGGGCTCGGAATTGGATTCCGTTTTCTGCGCCCACCGACTCCCACAAAACCTGACCACGCCAGCCCAAATTCCCACGCCGCCCCCGAAACGCGAAATTTGGCCAAAATCCGTGTGCTATAGCTCATGGATTTTGGCCTTTTCCGGCAAAAAAATGGGCACAGGGCCTGCCGCATTATTTTCGCCATTTCTTCATGAGTAAAATGGCCGCAAAACGAGTTCGGAGCTCAGAATTGGATTGAATTTTCTCGCGCCGCCGACTCCCACCAAACCCGACCACACCAGACGAAAATCCCACGCCGCCCCCGAAACGCGAAATTTGGCCACAATCCGTGTGCTATAGCCCACGGATTTTGGCCTTTTCCGGCGGAAAAATGGGCACAGGGCCTCCCGCATTATTTTCGCCATTTCTTCATGCGTAAAATGGCCGCAAAACGAGTTTCGAAGCTCAGAATTGGATTGAACTTTCTCGCGCCGCCGACTCCCACCAAACCCGACCACACCAGCCGAAAATCCCACGCCGCCCCCGAAACGCGAAATTTGGCCACAATCCGTGTGCTATAGCCCACGGATTTTGGCCTTTTCCGGCGGAAAAATGGGCACAGGGCCTCCCGCATTATTTTCGCCATTTCTTCATGCGTAAAATGGCCGCAAAACGAGTTTCGAAGCTCAGAATTGGATTGAACTTTCTCGCGCCGCCGACTCCCACCAAACCCAACCACACCAGCCGAAAATCCCACGCTGCCCCCGAATCGCGAAATTTGGCCACATTCCGTGTGCTATAGCTCACGTACTTTGGCCACGGGGTGGCTGCGTGCCTTCGCCACGGGCTGGCTCCGTGCGTTGCTCGAAATGCAGCACATGCTCGCGACAAAGGCACGTCGCACACTCTCACGTACACACAACACACACTCGGGCCGCGCTCCCGAGGCAAGGATAGGAAGCTCGAGCGTGGCCCTGTGCCTTGGCCTTGGCCGTGGGGTGGCTGCGTGCCATGGCCTTGGCCGCAGGCTAGCTGCGTGCGTAGGTCTTGGCCGCGGGCTGGCTGGGTGCATGGCCTTGGCCTTGGCCCCGGGGTGGACGCGTGCCTTGCCGTTGGCCACGGGGTGGATGCGTGCATTGGCCGCGGGCTGGCTCTGTGCCTTGCTTGAAATGCAGCACATGCTCGCGACCAAGGAACGTTGCACACTCTCACGCACACACAACACACACTCCGGCCACGCTCCTGATGCAAGGATAGGGAGCTCGAGCGTGGCCCTGTGCCTTGGCCTTGACCGCGGGGTGGCCGCGTGGCTTGGCCTTGGCTGCGGGCGAGCATTTCGCCAAAATGTGAGCACACGGTCCTCGCCGTTTCTTCGTATTCTTGGACCAAAAACTGAGATCCACACCTACCTTCCACTTCTTTCTCCGGTTTTGCCTGAATCGGATGAGTTGGCCCACCCTTTTGGGCACCCGTTCGCTGCCGGTAAATTGGCCGTAAAACGAGTTTCGGAGCTTAGAATAGGATTCCGTTCTCTCCAGCCACAGACTCCCACCAAACCCGACCACGCCAGCCCAAAATCCCACGCCGACCCCGAAACACGAAATTTGGCCACAATCCGCGTGCTATAGCTCACGTACTTTGGCCTTTTCCGGCGGAAAAATGGGCGCAAGGCTTCCCGCATTATTTTCGCCATTTCTTCGTGCGGAAAACAGTACTTGCGCCGTGAGGAGGCCCCCGGCCCAGTGCTACCACAATCGGACCAATTCACGGGCATGTTTCATCCCCTTTTCGCACCCCCGCACGTTCGTTAAGTCGGCCGTAAAACGAGGTTCGGACCTCGGAATCGACCCCCGTCTTTTCTGACATTTGACTGTCGCACGTATCTAATGCATCACCCGAAAATCCCGCAACGCCCCGGAAATGTGAAAGTTGGCCAAGATTCGCAAGCCACAGCACACGGCCATGGCCTTGGCTGCGGGGTGGCTGGATGCCATGGGCTTGGCAGTGGGGTGGCTGGGTGCCTTGGGCTTGGCCGCGGGCTGGCTGCGTGCCAAGGCCTTGGCCACAGGCTGGCTGGTTGCAATGGCCTTGGCTGCGGGCTGGCTGGGTGCCATGGCCTTGGTCTTGGCCGCGGCGTGGCAGCATGCCTAGGCCTTGGCCGCGGGCTGGCTGCTTGCCTAGTCCTTGGCCGCGGGCTGTCTGGGTGCATGGCCTTCATCTTGGGTGCCTTGACCTTGGCCGCGGGGTGGCTGGGTGCCATGGCCTTGGCCTCGGCCTCGGGGTGGCTGCGTGCCAAGGCCTTGGCTGCGGGCTGGCTGCGTGCCTAGGCCTTGGCCGCGGGCTGGCTGTGAGCCTAGGCCTTGGCCGCGGGCTGGCTGGGTGCCATGGCCTTGGCCGCGGGGTGGCTGCGTGCCTAGGACTTGGCCACGGGGTGGCTGGGTGCCTTGGCCTCGGGGTGGCTGCGTGCCAAGGCCTTGGCTGCGGGCAGGCTGCGTGCCTAGGCCTTGGCCGCGGGCTGGCTGTGAGCCTAGGCCTTGGCCGCGGGCTGGCTGGGTGGCATGGCCTTGGCCGCGGGGTGGAGGCGTGCCTCGGCATTGGCCTTGGCCGCGGGCTGGCGCCGTGCCTTGCTCGAAATGCAGCACATGCTCGTGACCAAGGCAGGTCGTACAGTCTCACACAGACACAACACACACTCGGGCTGCGCTCCCGAGGCAAGGATAGGGAGCTCGAGCGTGGCCCTGTGCCTTGGCCTTGGCCGCGGGCGAGCATTTGGCGAAAATGTGAGCACACGGTCCTCGCCGTTGCTTCGTATTCTTGGACCAAAAACTGAGATCCACACCTACCTTCCACTTCTTTCTCCAGTTTTGCCTGATTCGGACTAGTTGGCCCACCCGTTTGGGCACCCGTTCGCTGCCGGCAAAATTGATGTAAAACGAGTTTCGGAGCTCGGAATTGGATTCCGTTTTCTCCCACCACCGACTCCCACCAAACCCGACCACGCGAGCCCAAAATCGTACGCCGCCCCCGAAACGCGAAATTTGGCCAGAATCCGTGTGCTATAGCTCACGGATTTTGGCTTTTTCCGGCGGAAAAATGGGCGCAGGGCCTCCCGCATTGTTTTCGCCATTTCTTCGAGCGGAAAAAAGTACTTGCGCCGTGAGGAGCCCCCGGCCCAGTTATACCACAATCGGACCAATTCGCGGGCAAGTTTTGTCCCCTTTTCCACCCCCGCACCCTCGATAAATCGGCAGTAAAACGAGGTTCGGACCTCGGAATCGACTCCCCTCTTTTCTGACGTTCGACTGTCGCACGTATCTAATGCATCGCCCCAAAATCCTGCACCGCTCCGGAAACGCGAAAGTTGACAAAGATCCGTGAGCTACAGCACACGGCCTTGGCCTTGGCCTCGGGGTGGCTGCGTGCCTAGGCCTTGGCCTCGGGGTGGCTGCGTGCCTAGGCCTTGGCCGCGGGGTGGCTGGGTGCTATGGCCTTGGCCTTGGCCTCGGGGTGGCTGCGTGCCAAGGCCTTGGCCGTGGGCTGCCTGCGTGCCTAGGCCTTGGCCGCGGGCTGGCTACGTGCCTAGGCCTTGGCCGCGGGCTGGCTGGGTGCCATGGCCTTGGCTGCGGGCTGGCTGGATGCCATGGCCTTGGCCGCGGGGTGGACGCGTGCCTTGGCCTTTGCCGGGGGGTGGCTGCGTGCCTCGGCCTTGGCCTTGGCCGTGGGCTGGCTCCGTGCCTTGCTCAAAATGCAGCACATGCTCGCGACCAAGGCAGGTCACACACTCTCACGCACACACAACACACACTCGGGCCGTGCTCCCGAGGCAAGGATAGGGAGATCGAGCGTGGCCCTGTGCCTTGGCCTTGGCCGCGTGGTGGCTGCGTGGCTTGGTCTTGGCCGCGGGCGAGCATTTGCCCAAAATGTGAGCACATGGTCCTCGCCCTTTCTTCGTACTCTTGGACCAAAAACTGAGATCCACACTTACCTTCCACTTCTTTCTCCGGTTTTGGCTGAACCGGACGAGTTGCGCACCCGTTTGGGCACCCGTTCGCTGCCGGTAAAATGGACGTAAAACGAGTTTCGGAGCTTTGGATTGGATTCCGTTTTCTCCCCCCACCGACTCCACCAAACCCGACCACGCCAGCCCAAAATCCCACGCCAGCCCAAAATCCCACGCCACCACCGAAACGCGAAATTTGGCCACAATCCGTGTGCTATAGCTCTTGCATTTTGGCCTTTTCCGGCGGAAAAATGGGCGCAGGGCCTCCCGCATTATTTTCGCCATTTCTTCGAGCGGAAAACAGTACTTGCACCGTGAGGAGGCCCCTGGCCCAGTTCTACCATAATCGGACCAAGTTGTGGGCACGTTTCTTCCCCTTTTCGCACCCCCGCACCCTCGGTAAATCAGCCGTAAAACGAGGTTCGGACCACGGAATTGACTCCCCTCTTTTCCGACGTTCGACTGTCGAACGTATCTAATGCATCGCCCCAAAATCCCGCACCGCCCCGGAAACGCGAAAGATGGCCAAGATCCGTGAGCTACAGCACATGGCCTTGCCCTTGGCCGCGGCTGGCTGGGTGCCATTGCCTTTGCCGTGGGATGGACGCGTGCCTTGGGCTTGGCCACGGGGTGGCTGCGTGCCTCAGCCTTGGCCTTGGCCGCGGGCTGGCTCCATGCCTTGCTCAAAATGCAGCAGATGCTCGCAACCAAGGCAGGTCCCACACTTTACGCACACACAACACACACTCAAGCCGCGCTCGCAAGGCAAGGATAGGGAGCTCGAGCGTGGCCCTGTGCCTCGGCCTTGGGCGCGGGCTGGCTGCATGGCCTCGCCTTGGCCGCAGGCGAGCATTTGGCCAAAATGTGAGCACACGGTCCTTGCCGTTTCTTCGTATTCTTGGACCAAAAACTGAGATCCACACCTACCTTCCCCTTCTTTCTCCGGTTTTGCCTGAATCGGACGAGTTGACCCACCCATTCGCTGCAGGTAAAATGGCCTTAAAACGAGTTTCGGAGCTCGGAATTGGATTCCGTTTTCTCCCGCCACCGACTCCCACCAAACCTGACCACGCCAGCCCAAAATCCCACGCCGCCCCCGGAACGTGAAATTTTGCCACAATCAGTGTGCTATAGCTCTCGGATTTTGGCCTTTTCCGGCGGAAAAATGGGCGCAAGGCCGCCCGCATTATTTTTACCATTTCTTCGAGTGGAAAACAGTACTTGTGCTGTGAGGAGGCCCCCGGCCCAGTTCTACCACAATCGGACCAATTCGCGGGCACTTTTCGCACCGCCGCACGTTCGGTAAGTCGTCCGTAAAATGAGGTTCGGACCTCGGAATCGACTCCCGTCTTTTCCGATGTTCGACTGTCGCACGTATCTAATACATCACCCAAAAATCCCGCACCGCCCCGGAAAAGCGAATGTTGGCCAAGATCCGCGAGCCACAGCACACGGGCTAGCTGCGTGCCAAGGCCTTGGCCTTGGGCTGGCTGGGTGCTATGGCTTTGGCCTTGGCCTCGGGGTGGCTGCGTGCCAAGGCCTTGGCCGTGGGCTGGCTGCGTGCCTAGGCCTTGGCTGGGGGCTGGCTGCATGCCTAGGCCTTGGCAGCGGGCTGGCTGGGTGCCGTGGCCTTGGCCGCGGGCTGGCTGGGTGCCCTGGCCTTGGCCGCGGGCTGGCTGGGTGCCCTGGCCTTGGCCACGGGCTGGCTGGGTGCCCTGGCCTTGGCCGCGGGGTGGACGCGTGCCTTGGCCTTGGCCACGGGGTGGCTGTGTGCCTCGGCCTTGGCCTTGGCCGCGGGCTGGCTGGGTGCCCTGGCCTTGGCCGCGGGGTGGACGCGTGCCTTGGCCTTGGCCACGGGGTGGCTGCGTGCCCCGGCCTTGGCCTTGGCCGCGGGCTGGTCCGTGCCTTGCTCAAAATGCAGCACATGCTCGCAACCAAGGCACGTCGTACACTGTCACGCACACACAACACACACTCGGGCCGTTCTCCCGAGGCAACGATAGGGAGCTCGAGTATGGCCCTGTGCCTTGGCCTTGGCCGCAGGGTGGCTGCGTGGCTTGGCCCTGTGCCTTGGCTGAATTGGACAAGTTGGCCCACCCGTTCGCTGCCTGTAAAATGGCCGTAAAACCAGTTTCGGAGCTCAAAATTGGATTCCGTTTTCTCCCGCCACTGACTCCCACCAAACCCAACCACGCCAACTAAAAATCCCATGCCGCCACCGAAACACGAAATTTGGCCACAACCCGTGCGCTATAGCTCTCGGATTTTGGCCTTTTCCAACGGAAATATGGGCGCAGGGCCTCCCGCATTATTTTCGCCATTTCTTCGAGCGGAAAACAGTACTTGCGCCGTGAGGAGTCCCTTGGCCCAGTTCTACCACAATTGGACCAATTCGCGGGCATGATTCGTCCCCTTTTCGCACCCCCGCACGTTCGGTAAATCGGCCGTAAAACCAGGTTCGGACCTCGGAATCGACTCCCGCCTTTTCCGACGTTCAACTGTCGTACGTATCTAACGCATCACCCAAAAATCCCGCACCACCTTGGAAACGTGAAAGTTAGCCAAGATCCGCGAGCCACAGCACACGGCCTTGGCCTTGGCCATGGGGTGGCTGGGTGCCATGGCCTTGGCCACGGGCTGGCTGCGTGCCTAGGCCTTGGCCGCGGGCTGGCGGGGTGCCATGGCCTTGGCCGCGGGGTGGACGTGTGCCTTGGCCATGACCAAGGGGTTGCTGCGTGGCTTGGCCTTGGCCGCGGGCGAGCATTTGGCCAAAATGTGAGCACACGGTCCTCGCCGTTTCTTCGTATTCTTGGACCAAAAACTGAAATCCACACCTACCTTCCACTTCTTTCTCCGGTTTTTCCTGAATCGGACGAGTTGGCCCACCCGTTCGGGCACCCGTTCCCTGACGGTAAAATGGCCGTAAAATGAGTTTCGGAGATCCGAATTGGATTCCGTTTTCACCCGCCACCGAATCCCCCCAAACCCGACCAAGCCAGCCCAAAAGCCCCCGCCCCCCCCCCCCGGAAACGCGAAATTTGGCCACAATCCGTGTGCTATAGCTCACGGATTTTGGCCTTTTCCGGTGAAAAAATGGGCGCAGGGCCTCCAGCATTATTTTCGCCATTTCTTCGAGCGGAAAACAGTACTTGCAACATGAGGAGGCCCCCGGCCCAGTTCTACCACAATCGGACCAATTCGCGGGCACGTTTCGTCCCCCTTTCGCACCCCCGGATGTTCAGTAAATCGGCCGTAAAACGAGGTTCGGACCTCGGAATTGACTCCCGTCTTTTCCGACGTTCGACTGTCGCACGTATCTAATGCATCACCCCAAAATCCCGCACCGCCATGGAAACGCGAAAGTTTGCCAAGATCCTTGAGCTACAGCACACGGCCTTCGCCTTGCCCGCAAGGTGGCTGCGTGCCTAGGCCTTGGCTGCGGGCTGGCTGGGTGCATGGCCTTGGACTTGGGTGCCTTGGCCTTGGCCGCGGGGTGGACGCGTGCCTAGGCCTTGGCTGCGGGCTGGCGGGGTGCCATGGCCTTGGCCGCGGGGTGGACGTGTGCCTTGGCCTTGGCCGCGGGGTGGACGTGTGCCTTGGCCTTGACCAAGGGGTTGCTGCGTGGCTTGGCCTTGGCCGCGGGCGAGCATTTGGCCAAAATGTGAGCACACGGTCCTCGCCGTTTCTTCGTATTCTTGGACCAAAAACTGAAATCCACACCTACCTTCCACTTCTTTCTTTGGTTTTGCCTGAATCGGATGAGTTGGCCCACCCGTTTGGGTACCCATTCGCTGACTGTAAAATTGCCGTAAAACGAGTTTCGGAGATCGGAATTGGATTCCGTTTTGTCCCGCCACTGACTCCCACCAAATCCGATCACGCCAGCCCAAAATCCCACACCGCCCCCGGAACGCGAGATTTGGCCACAATCCGTGTGCTATAGCTCTCGGATTTTGTCCTTTTCCAGCGGAAAAATGGGCGCAGGGCCTCCCGCATTATTTTCGGCATTTCTTGAGCGGAAAACAGTACTTACGCCGTACGGAGGAGCCCGGCCCAGTTCTACCACAATCGGACCAATTCGCGGGCACGTTTCGTCCCCTTTTCGCACCTCTGCAAGTTCGGTAAATCGGCCGAAAACGTGGTTCGGACCTCGGAATCAACTCCCGTCTTTTCCGACGTTCGACTGTCGCACGTATCTAATGCATCACCCCAAAATCCCGCACCACCATGGAAACGCGAAAGTTTGCCAAGATCCTTGAGCTACAGCACACGGCCTTCGCCTTGCCCGCAAGGTGGCTGCGTGCCTAGGCCTTGGCTGCGGGCTGGCTGGGTGCATGGCCTTGGACTTGGGTGCCTTGGCCTTGGCCGCGGGGTCGACGCGTGCCTTGGCCTTGGCACGGGGTGGCTGCCTGCCTTGGCCACGGGCTGGCACCGTGCCTTGCTCGAAATGCAGAACATGCTCGCGACCAAGGCACGTCGCACACTCTCACGCACACACAACACACACTTGAGCCGCGCTCCCAAGGCTAGGATGGGGAGCTCGAGCGTGGCCCTGTGCCTTGGCCTTGGTTGGCCGCGGGTGAGCAATTGGCCAAAATGTGAGCACACGGTCCTCACCGTTTCTTCGTATTCTTGGACCAAAAACTGAGATCCACACCTACCTTCCACTTCTTTCTCCAGTTTTGCCTGAATCGGATGAGTTGGCCCACCCGTTTGGCTACCCGTTCGCTGACGGTAAAATGGCCGTAAAACGAGTTTCAGAGCTCGGAATTGGATTCTGTTTTCTCCAGCCACTGACTTCCACCAAACCCGATCACGCCAGCCCAAAATCCCACGCTGCCCCCGAAAGACAAAATTTGGCGACAATCCGTGAGCTATAGCTCACGGATTTTGTCCTTTTCCGGTGGAAAAATGGGCGCAGGACCTCCCGCATTATTTTCGCCATTTCTTCGAGCGGAAAACAGTACTTGCACCGTGAGGAGGCCCCCGGCCCAGTTCTACACAATCGGACCAATTCGCGGGCACGTTTCGTCCCATTTTCGCGCCTCTGCACGTTCGGTAAATCGGCCATAAAACGAGGTTCGGACATCGGAATCGACTCCCGTCTTTTCTGACGTTCGACTGTCGCACATATCTAATGCATCACCCCAAAATCCCGTACCGCCCCGGAAACGCGAAAGTTTGCCGAGATCCGTGAGCTACAGCACACGGCCTTGGCCTTGCCCGCGAGGTGGCTGCGTGCCTTGGCCTTGGCCTTGGCCACGGGGTGGCTGCGTGCCTTGGCCTTGGCCTTGGCCACGGGGTGGCTGCGTGCCTTGGCCTTGGCCACGGGGTGGCTGCATGCGTAGGACTTGGCCGCGGGCTGGCTGGGTGCCTTGGCCTTGGCCGCGGGGTGGACGCGTGCCTTGGCCTTGGCCACGGGGTGGCTGCGTGCCTTGGCCACGGGCTGGCGCCGTGCTTGCTCGAAATGCAGCACATGCTCGCGACCAAGGCATGTCGCACGCTCTCACGCACACACAACACACACTCGGGCCACGCTCCTGAGGCAAGGATGGGGAGCTCGAGCGTGGCCCTGTGCCTTGGCCCTGGTTGGCCGCGGGCGAGCATTTGGCCAAAATGTGAGCACACGGTCCTCGCCTTTGCTTCGTATTCTTGGACCAAAAACTGAGATCCACACCTACCTTCCACTTCTTTCTCCGGTTTTGCCTGAATCGGACGAGTTGGGCCACTCGTTCGCTGCCGGTAAAATGGCCGTAAAATGAGTAGTGGAGCTCAGAATTGGATTCCGTTTTCTGCCGCCACCGACTCCCACCAAATCCGACCACGCCAGCCCAAAATCCAACGCCGCCCCCGAAAAGTTAAATTTGGCCACAATCCGTGTGCTATATAGCTCACGGATTTTGGCTTTCTCCGGCGGAAAAATGAGCGCAGGGCGTCCCGCATTATTTTCGCCATTTCTTTGAGTGGAAAACAGTACTTGCGCCGTGAGTAGGCCCCCGGCCCAGTTCTACCACAATCGGACCAACTCGCGGGCACGTTTCGCCCCCTTTTCGTACCCCTGCACGTTCGGTAAATCGGCCGTAAAATGTGGTTCGGACCTCGGAATCGACTCCCGTCTTTTCCGACGTTCGACTGTCACACGTATCTAATGCATCACCCGAAAATCCCGCACCGCCCCGGAAACGCAAAAGTTGGCCAAGATCCGCGAGCCACAGCACACGGCCTTGGCCTTGGCCGTGGGTTGGCTGGGTGCCATGGCCTTGGCCGTAGGGTAGCTGGGTGCCTAGGCCTTGGCCGCGGGCTCACTGGGTTCCATGGCCTTGGCCTTGGGTGCCTTTGTCTCGGCCGCAGGGTGGACGCGTGGCTTGGCCTTGGCCACGGGGCGGCTGCGTGCCTTGGCCCCAGGCTGGCTCCGTGCCTTGCTCGAAAAGACAGCACATGCTCGCGAAAGTTGGCCAAGATCCGTGAGCTTCAGCACACGGCCTTTGCCTTGGCCGCGGGGTGGCTGTGTGCCTAGGCCTTGGCCTCGGGGTGGCTGGCTGCCATGGCCCTGGCCTCGGCCTCGGGGTGGCTGCGTGCCAAGGTCTTGGCCGCGGGCTGGCTGTGAGGCTAGGCCTTGGCCGCGGGCTGGCTGTGAGGCTAGGCCTTGGCCGCGGGCTGGCTGGGTGCCATGCCCTTGGCCGCGGGGTGGAGCCGTGCCTCGGCCTTGGCCTTCGCCGCGGGCTGGCGCCGTGCCTTGCTCGAAATGCAGCACATGAACGCGACCAAGGCAGGTAGCACAGTCTCACGTAGAGACAACACACACTAGGGCCGCGCTCCCGGGGCAAGGATAGGGAGCTCGAGCGTGGCCCTGTTCCTTGGCCTTGGCCGCGGGGTGGCTGCGTGGCTTGGCCTTGGCCGCGGGCGAGCATTTGGCCAAAATGTGAGCACACGGTCCTCGCCGCTTCTTCGTATTCTTGGACCAAAAACTGAGATCCACACCTACCTTCCACTTCTTTCTCCGGTTTTGCCTGAATCGGACGAGTTCGCCCACCCGTTTGGGCACCCATTCGCTGCCGGTAAAATGGCCGTAAAACGAGTTTCAGAGCTCGGGATTGGATTTCTTTTTCTCCCGCCACCGACTCCCACCAAACCCGACCACGCCAGCAAAAAATCCCACGCCGCCCCCGAAACGCGAAATTTGGCCACAATCCGTGTGCTTGACCGTACTTGCGCCGTGAGGAGGCCGCCGGCCCAGATCTACCACAATCGGACCAATTCGGGGGCACGTTTCGTCCCCTTTTCGCACCCCTGCACTTTCGGTAAATCGGCCGTAAAACGAGATTTGGACCTCGGAATCGACTCCCGTCTTTTCCGACGTTTGACTGTCGTACGTATCTAATGCATCACTCCAAAATCCCGCACCACCCCGGAAATGCAAAAGTTGGCCAAGTTCCGTGAGCTATAGCACACGGCCTTGGCCTTGGCCGCGGGGTGGCTGCGTGCCTACTCCTTGGCCTTAGGGTGGCTGCGTGCCTTGGCCTTGGCCGCGGGCTGCCTGCGTGCCTAGGCCTTGGCCGCGGGTTGGCTGGGCGCATGGCCTTGGACTTGGGTGCCTTGGCCTTGGCCGCGGGGTGGACGCGTGCCTTGGCCTTGGCCACGGGGTGGCTGCGTGCCTTGGCCGCGGGCTGGCTCCATGCCTTGCTCGAAACGCAGCACATGCTCACGACCAAGGCACGTCCTACACTCTCACGCACACACAACACAAACTCGGGCAACGCTCCCGAGGCAAGGATAGGGAGCTCGAGCGTGGCCCTGTGCCTTGGCCTTGGCCGTGGGGTGGATGCGTGCCTTGGCCTTGGCCGCGGGCTGGCTGCGTGCCTAGGTCTTGGCTGCGGGCTGGCTGGGTGCATGGCCTTGCCCTTGGCCCCGGGGTGGACGCGTGCCTTGCCCTTGGCCACGGGGTGGATGCGTGCATTGGCCGCGGGCTGGCTCCGTGCCATGCTCGAAATGCAGCACATGCTCGCGACCAAGGCACGTTGCACACTCTCACGCACACACAACACACACTCGGGCTCGGAATTGGATTCCGTTTTCTGCGCCCACCGACTCCCACAAAACCTGACCACGCCAGCCCAAATTCCCACGCCGCCCCCGAAACGCGAAATTTGGCCACAATCTGTGTGCTATAGCTCACGGATTTTGGCCTTTTCCGGCGGAAAAATGGGCACAGGGCTTCCCGCATTATTTTCGCCATTTCTTCATGAGTAAAATGGCCGCAAAACGAGTTTCGGAGCTCAGAATTGGATTGAATTTTCTCGCGCCGCCGATTCCCACCAAACCTGACCACACCAGCCGAAAATCCCACGCCGCCCCCGAAACGCGAAATTTGGCCACAATCCGTGTGCTATACCTCACAGATTTTGGCCTTTTCCGGCGGAAAAATGGGCACAAGGCCTCCTGCATTATTTTCGCCATTTCTTCATGCGTAAAATGGCCGCAAAACGAGTTTCGAAGCTCAAAATTGGATTGAATTTTCTTGCGCCGCCGACTCCCACCAAACCCAACCACACCAGCCGAAAATCCCACGCTGCCCCCGAATCGCGAAATTTGGCCACATTCCGTGTGCTATAGCTCACGTACTTTGGCCACGAGGTGGCTGCGTGCCTTGGCCGCAGGCAGGCTCTGTGCCTTGCTCGAAATGCAGCACATGCTCGCGACAATGGCACGTCGCACACTCTCACGTACACACAACACACACTCGGGACGCGCTCCCGAGGCAAGGATAGGAAGCTCGAGCGTGGCCCTGTGCCTTGGCCTTGGCCGTGGGGTGGCTGCGTGCCATGGCCTTGGCCGCAGGCTGGCTGCGTGCGTAGGTCTTGGCCACGGGCTGGCTGGGTGCATGGCCTTGGCCTTGGCCCCGGGGTGGACGCGTGCCTTGGCCACGGGGTGGATGCGTGCATTGGCCGCGGGTTGGCTCTGAGTCTTGCTTGAAATGCAGCACATGCTCTCGACCAAGGAACGTTGCACACTCTCACGCACACACAACACACACTCCGGCCACGCTCCTGATGCAAGGATAGGGAGCTCGAGCGTGGCCCTGTGCCTTGGCCTTGACCGCGGGGTGGCTGCATGCCTAGGCCTTGGCCTTGGGGTAGCTTCCTGCCTTGGCCTTGGCCTTGGCCACGGGGTGGCTTCGTGCCTTGGCCTTGGCCGCGGGCTGGCTGGGTGCCATAGCCTTGGCCGCGGGGTGGCTGCATGCCTAGGCCTTGGCCACGGGGTGGCTTGGTGCCATGGCCTCGGGGTGGCTGCGTGCCAAGGCCTTGGCTGCGGGCAGGCTGCGTGCCTAGGCCTTGGCCGCGGGCTGGCTGTGAGCCTAGGCCTTGGCCGCGGGGTGGAGGCGTGCCTCGGCCTTGGCCTTGGCCGCGGGCTGGCGCCGTGCCTTGCTCGAAATACAGCACATGCTCGCGACCAAGGCAGGTCGCACAGTCTCACACAGACACAACACACACTCGGGCCGCGCTCGCGAGGCAAGGATAAGGAGCTCGAGCATGGCCCTGTGCCTTGGCCTTGGCTGCGGGCGAGCATTTGGCGAAAATGTGAGCACACGGTCCTCTCCGTTTCTTCATATTCTTGGACCAAAAACTGAGATCAACACCTACCTTCCACTTCTTTCTGCGGTTTTGCCTGAATTGGACGAGTTTGCCCACCCGTTTGGGCACCCGTTCGCTGCCGGTAAAATGGCCGTAAAACGAGTAGTGGAGCTCAGAATTGGATTCTGTTTTCTCCCGCCACCGACTCCCACCAAACCCGACCACGCCAGCCCAAAATCGCACGCCGGCCCCAAAACGCGAAATTTGGCCAGACTCCGTGTGCTATACCTCACGGATTTTGGCCTTTTCCGGCAGAAAAATGGGCGCAGGGCCTCCAGCATTATTTTCGCCATTTCTTCGAGTGGAAAACAGTACTTGCGCCATGAGGAGGCCCCCGGCCCAGTTCTACCATAATCGGACCAACTCGCGGGCACGTTTCGTCCCCTTTTCGTACCCCTGCACATTCGGTAAATCGGCCTTAAAACGAGGTTCGGACCTCGGAATCGACTCCCATCTTTTCCGACGTTCGACTGTCATACGTACCTAATGCATGACCCAAAAATCCCGCACCGTCCCGGAAACGCGAAAGTTGGCCAAGATCCGAGAGCCACAGCACACGGCCTTGGCCTTGGCCGCGGGGTGGCTGGGTGCCATGCCCTTGGCCGCAGGGTGGCTGGGTGCCTTGGCCTTGGCCGCGGGCTGGCTGGGTTCCATGGCCTTGGCCTTGGCCGCGGGGTGGACGCGTGCCTTGGCCTTGGCCACGGGGCGGCTGCGTGCCTTGGCCCTGGCCACGGGGCGGCTGCGTGCCTTGGCCCCAGGCTGGCTCCTTGCCTTGCTCGAAAAGACAGCACATGCTAGCGACCAAGGCACGTCTCACACTCTCACGCACACACAACACACACTAGGGCTGTGATCCCGAGGCAAGGATAGGGAGCTCGAGCGTGGCCCTGTGCCATAGCCTTGGGCTCTGGCGAGCATTTCGCGAAAATGTCAGCACACGGTCCTCGCCGTTGCTTCGTATTCTTGGACCAAAAACTGAGATCCACACCTACCTTCCACTTCTTTCTTCAGTTTTGCCTGATTCGGACTAGTTGGCCCACCCGTTTGGGCACCCGTTTGCTGCCGGCAAAATTGATGTAAAACGAGTTTCGTAGCTCGGAATTGGATTCCGTTTTCTCCCGCCACCGACTCCCACCAAACCCGACCACGCCAGCCCAAAATCGTACTCTGCCCACGAAACGTAAAATTTGGCCAGAATCCGTGTGCTATAGCTCACGGATTTTCGCTTTTTCCGACGGAAAAATGGGCGCAGGGCCTCCCGCATTATTTTCGCCATTTCATCGAGCGGAAAAAAGTACTTGCGCTGTGAGGAGGCCCCCGGCCCAGTTATACCACAATCAGACCAATTCGCGGGCACGTTTCGTCCCCTTTTCCACCCCCGCACCCTCGATAAATCGGCCGTAAAACGAGGTTCGGAACTCGGAATCAACTCCCCTCTTTTCTGACGTTCGACTGTCGCAGGTATCTAATGCATCGCCCCAAAATCCTGCACCGCTTCGGAAACGCGAAAGTTGGCCAAGATCCGTGAGCTACAGCACACGGCCTTGGCCTTGGCCTCGGGGTGGCTGCGTGCCTAGGCCTTGGCCGCGGGGTGGCTGGGTGCTATGGCCTTGGCCTTGGCCTCGGGGTGGCTGCGTGCCAAGGCGTTGGCCGTGGGCTCCCTGCATGCCTAGGCCTTGGCCGTGGGCTGGCTACGTACCTAGGCCTTGGCCGCGGGCTGGCTGGGTGCCATGGCCTTGGCTGCGGGCTGGCTGGATGCCATGGCCTTGGCCGCGGGGTGGACGCGTGCCTTGGCCTTTGCCGGGGGGTGGCTGCGTGCCTCGGCCTTGGCCTTGGCCGCGGGCTGGCTCCGTGCCTTGCTCGAAATGCAGCACATGCTCGCGACCAAGGCAGGTCACACACTCTCACGCACACAAACACACACTCGGGCCGCGCTCCCGAGGCAAGGATAGGGAGCTCGAGCGTGGCCCTGTGCCTTGGCCTTGGCCGCGTGGTGGCTGCCTGGCTTGGTCTTGGCCGCGGGCAAGCATTTGGCGAAAATGTGAGCACACGGTCGTCGCCGTTTCTTCATATTCTTGGACCAAAAACTGAGATCAACACCTACCTTCCACTTCTTTCTGCGGTTTTGCCTGAATTGGACGAGTTTGCCCACCCGTTCGCTGCTGGTAAAATGGCCTTAAAAGGAGTTTCGGAGCTCGGAATTGGATTCCGTTTTCTCCCGCCACCGACTACCACCAAACCCGACCACGCCAGCCCAAAATACCACGGCGCCCCCGGAACGTGAAATTTTGCCACAATCCGTGTGCTATAGCTCTCGGATTTTGGCCTTTTCCGGCGGAAAAATGGGCGCAGGGCCTCCCGCATTATTTTCGCCATTTCTTCGAGCGGAAAACAGTACTTGCACCGTGAGGAGGCCCCCGGACCAGTTCTACCACAATCGGACCAATTCGCGGGCACTTTTCGCACCGCCGCACGTTCGGTAAATCGTCCGTAAAACGAGGTTCGGACCTCGGAATCGACTCCCGTCTTTTCCGATGTTCGACTGTCGCACGTATCTAATACATCACCCAAAAATCCCGCACCGCCCTGGAAAAGCGAAAGTTGGCCAAGATCCGCAAGCCACAGCACACCGGCTAGCTGCGTGCCTAGGCCTTGACCTTGGGCTGGCTGGCTGCTATGGCTTTGGGCTTGGCCTCGGGGTGGCTGCGTGCCAAGGCCTTGGCCGTGGGCTGGCTGTGTGCCTAGGCCTTGGCTGTGGGCTGGCTGCGTGCCTAGGCCTTGGCCGCGGGCTGGCTGGGTGCCGTGGCCTTGGCCGCGGGCTGGCTGGGTGCCCTGGCCTTTGCCGCGGGCTGGCTGGGTGCCCTGGCCTTGGCCGCGGGGTGGACGCGTGCCTTGGCCTTGGCCACGGGGTGGCTGGGTGCCTCGGCCTTGGCCTTGGCCGCGGCCTGGCTGGGTGCCCTGGCCTTGGCCGCGGGGTGGACGCGTGCCTTGGCCTTGGCCACGGGGTGGCTGGGTGCCTCGGCCTTGGCCTTGGCCGCGGCCTGGCTGGGTGCCCTGGCCTTGGCCGCGGAGTGGACGCGTGCCTTGGCCTTGGCCACGGGGTGGCTGCGTGCCCCGGCCTTGGCCTTGGCCGCGGGCTGGCTCCGTGCCTTGCTCAAAATGCAGCACATGCTTGCAAACAAGGCAGGTCGTACACTGTCACGCACACACAACACACACTCGGGCCGTTCTCCCGAGGCAACGATAGGGAGCTCGAGTGTGGCCCTGTGCCTTGGCCTTGGCCGCAGGGTGGCTGTGTGGCTTGGCCCTGTGCCTTGGCTGAATTGGACAAGTTGGCCCACCCGTTCGCTGCCTATAAAATGGCCGTAAAACGAGTTTCGGAGCTCGGAATTGGATTCCGTTTTCTCCCGCCACCGACTCCCACCAAACCCAACCACGCCAACCAAAAATCCCATGCCGCCCCCGAAACACGAAATTTGGCCACAATCCGTGCGCTATAGCTCACGGATTTTGGGCTTTTCCGGCGGAAAAATTGGCGCAGGGCCTCCCGCATTATTTTCGCCATTTGTTCGAGCGGAAAACAGTACTTGCGCCGTGAGTCCCTTGGCCCAGTTCTACCACAATCGGACGAATTCGCGGGCATGATTCATCCCCTTTTCGCACCCCCGCACGTTCGGTAAATCGGCCGTAAAACCAGGTTCGGACCTCGGAATCAACTCCCGCCTTTTCCGACGTTCAACTGTCGTACGTATCTAAGGCATCACCCAAAAATCCCGCACCACCTCGGAAACGTGAAAGTTAGCCAAGATCCGCGAGCCACAGCACACGGCCTTGGCCTTGGCCACGGGGTGGCTGGGTGCCATGGCCTTGGCCACGGGCTGGCTGCGTGCCTAGGCCTTGGCCGCGGGCTGGCGGGGTGCCATGGCCTTGGCCGCGGGGTGGACGTGTGCCTTGGCCTTGACCAAGGGGTTGCTGCGTGGCTTGGCCTTGGCCGCGGGCGAGCATTTGGCCAAAATGTGAGCACACGGTCCTCGCCATTGCTTCGTATTCTTGGACTAAAAACTGAGATCGACACCTACTTTCCACTTCTTTCTCTGGTTTTACCTGAATCGGACGAGTTGGCCCACCCGTTTGGGCACCCGTTCGCTGCCGGTAAAATGGCCGTAAAACGAGTTTCGGAGCTCGGAATTGGATTCCGTTTTCTACCGCCACCGACTCCCACCAAACCCGACCACGACAGCCCAAAATCCCACGCCGTCCCCGAAACCCGAAATTTGGCCACAATCCGTGTGCTATAGCTCACGGATTTTGGCCTTTTCCTGCGGAAAATGGGCGCAGGGCCTCCCGGATTATTTTCGCCATTTATTCGAGCGGAAAACACTACTTGCGCCGTGAGGAGGCCCCCGGCCCAGATCTACCACAATCGGACCAATTTGCGGGCTCGTTTCTTCCCCTTTTCGCACCCCCGCACCCTAGGTAAATCGGCCGTAAAATGAGGTTCGGACCTCGAAATTGAATCCCCTCTTTTGCGAAATTCGACTGTCGCACGTATCTAATGCATCACCCCAAAATCCCGCACCGCCCTGGAAACGCAAATTTTGGCCAAGTTCCGTGAGCTACAGCACACGGCCTTCGCCTTCAGGTGCCTGCGTGCCAAGGCCTTGGCCGCGGGCTGGCAGCGTGCCTAGGCCTTGGCGGCATTCTGGCTGGGTGCCATGGCCTTGGCCGTAGGGTGGACGCGTGCCTTGGCCTTGGCCACGGGGTGGCTGCGTGCCTCGGCCTTGGCCTTGGCCGCGGGCTGGCTCCGTGCCCTGCTCGAAATGCAGCACGTGCTCGCGACCAAGGCACGTCGCACACTCTCATGCACACACAACACACACTTGGGCCGCACTCCCGAGGCAAAGATAGGGAGCTCGAGCGTGGCCCTATGCCTTGGCCTCGGCCGTGGGGTGGCTGCGTGGCTTGGCCTTGGCCGCAGGCGAGCATTTGGCCAAAATGTGAGCATAGGGTCCTCGCCGTTTCTTTGTATTCTTGGACCAAAAACTGAGATCCACACCTACCTTCCACTTCTTTCTCCAGTTTTGCCTGAATCGGACGACTTGGCCCACCCGTTTGGGCACCCATTCGCTGCCGGGAAATTGGCCGTAAAATGAGTTTCAGAGCTCAGAATTGGATTCCGTTTTCTCCAGCCACCGACTCCCACCAAACCTGACCACTCCAGCACAAAATCCCACGCCGCCCTTGAAACACGAAATTTGGCCACAATCCGCATGCTATAGCTCACGGATTTTGGCCTGTTCCGGCGGAAAAATGGGCGCAGGGCCTCCCGAATTATTTTCGCCATTTCTCCAAGCGGAAAACAGTACTTGTGCCGTGAGGAGGCCCCCGGCCCAGTTCTACCACAATCGGACCAATTCGCGGGCACGTTTCGTCCCCTTTTCGCACCCCTGCAAATTCGGTAAATCGGCCGTAAAACGAGGTTCGGACCTCGGAATCGACTCCCGTCTTTTCCAATGTTTGACTGTCGCACGTATCTAATGGATCACCTCAAAATCCCGCACCGCCCGGAAACGCGAAAGTTGACCAAGATCCGTGAGCTACAGCACACGGCCTTGGCCTTGGCCGCGGGGTGGGTGCGTGGCTAGGCCTTGGCCTTGTGGCGGCTGCGTGCCTTGGCCTTGGCCTTGGCCACGGGGTGGCTGCGTGCCTTGGCCTTGGCCACGGGCTGGCTGCGTGCCTTGGCCTTGGCCGCGGGCTGCCTGCGTGCATAGGCCTTGGCCGCGGGCTGGCTGGGTGCATGGCCTTGGCCGCGAGCTGGCTGGGTGTATGGCCTTGGCCGCGGGCTGGCTGGGTGCATGACCTTGGCCTTGGGTGCCTTGGCCTTGGCCGCTAGGTGGACGCGTGCCTTGGCCTTGGCCACGGGGTGGCGGCGTGCCTCGGCCGCGGGCTGGCTCCGTGCCTTGCTCGAAATGCAGCACATGCTCGCGACGAAGGCACGTCGCACACTCTCACGTACACACAACACACACTCGGGCCGCGCTCCCGAGGCAAGGATAGCGAAATCGAGCGTGACCCTGTGCCTTGGCCTTGGCCACGGGCTAGCTACGTGCCTAGGTCTTGGCCGCGGGCTGGCTGGGTGCATGGCCTTGGCCTTGGCCATGTGGTGGCTGCGTGCTTTGGCCGCGGGCTGGCTCCGTGCCTTGCTTGAAATGCAGCACATGCTCGCGACCAAGGCACGTCGCACACTCTCACGCACACTCAACGCACACTCGGGCCATGATCCTGAGGCAAGGATAGGGAGCTCGATCGTGGCCCTGTGCCTTGGCCTTGACCGCGGGGTGGCTGCGTGGCTTGGCATTGGCCACGGGCGAGCATTTCGCCAAAATGTGAGCCCACGGTCCTCGTCGTTTCTTCGTATTCTTGGACCAAATACTGAGATCCACACCTACCTTCCACTTCTTTCTCCGGTTTTGCCTAAATCGGACGAGTTGGCCCACCGTTTTGGGCACCCGTTCGCTGCCGGTAAATTGGCCGCAAAACGAGTTTCGGAGCTCGGAATAGGATTCCGTTCTCTCCCGCCACAGACTCCCACCAAACCCAACCACGCCAGCCCAAAATCCCACGCCGACCCCGAAACACGAAATTTGGCCACAATCCGCGTGCTATAGCTCACGTACTTTGGCCTTTTCCGGCGGAAAAATGGGCGCATGGCCTCCTGCATTATTTTCGCCATTTCTTCATGCGGAAAACAGTACTTGCGCCGCGAGGATGCCCCCGGCCCAGTTCTACCACAATCGGACCAATTCACGGGTACGTTTTATCCCCTTTTCGCACCCCCGCACGTTCGTTAAATCGGCCGTAAAACGAGGTTCGGACCTCGGAATCGACCCCCGTCTTTTCCGACATTCGACTGTCGCACGTATCTAATGCATCACCCGAAAATCCTGCAACGCCCCGGAAACGCGAAAGTTGGCCAAGATCCGCGAGCCACAGCACACGGCCATGGCCTTGGCCGCGGGGTGGCTGGATGCCATGGCCTTGGCCGCGGGGTGGCTGAGTGCCTTGGCCTTGGCCACGGGCTGGCTGCGTGCCTAGGCCTTGGCCGCGGGCTGGCTGCGTGCCTAGGCCTTGGCCAGGGGCTGGCTGGTTGCAATGGCCTTGGCTGCGGGCTGGCTGGGTGCCATGGCCTTGGCCTTGGCCACGGCGTGGCTGCGTGCCTAGGCCTTGGCCTTGGGGTGGCTGCATACCTTGGCCTTGGACTTGGCCGCGGGCTGGCTGCGTGCCTAGGCCTTGGCTGCGGGCTGGCTGGGTGCATGGCCTTCGCCTTGGGTGCCTTGGCCTTGGCCGTGGGGTGGCTGCGTGCCTTGGCCTTGGACGCGTGCCTTGGCCGCGGGCTGGCTCCATGCCTTGCTAGAAATGCAGCACATGCTCGCGACCAAGGCACCTCGCACACTCTCACGCACACACAACACACGCTCGGGCCGCTCTCCCGAGGCAAGGATAGGGAGCTCGAGCGTGGCCCTGTGCCTTGGCCTTAGCCGCGGGGTGGCTGCGTGGCTTGGCCTTGGCCGCGGGCGAGCATTTGGCCAAAATGTGAGCACACTGTCCTCGCCGTTTCTTCGTATTCTTGGACCAAAAACTGAGATCCGCACCTACCTTCCACTTCTTTCTCCGATTTTGCCTGAATCGGATGAGTTGGCCCACCCGTTTGGGCACCAGTTCGCCGCCGGCAAAATGGCTGTACAACGAGTTTCGGAGCTCGGAATTGGATTCCGTTTTCTCCCGCCACAGACTCCCACCAAACCCGACCACGCCAGCCCAAAATCCCATGCCGTTGCCGAAACCCAAAATTTGGCCACAATCCGTGTGCTATAATAGCTCACGGATCTTGGACTTTTCCGGCGGAAAAATGGGCACAGGGCCTACCGCATTATTTT
This sequence comes from Luvunga scandens, assembly GCA_030449905.1. Lineage (NCBI taxonomy): Eukaryota > Viridiplantae > Streptophyta > Magnoliopsida > Sapindales > Rutaceae > Luvunga > Luvunga scandens. The sequence goes on from JASUUG010000532.1 coordinate 398,702, forward strand.
TGCCATTTCTTCATGTGGAAAACAGTACTTGCGCCGTGAGGAGGCCCCCGGCCCAGTTCTACCACAATCGGACCAATTCGCGGGCACGTTTCGTCCCCTTTCCGCACCCCTGCACATTCGGTTAATCGGCCGTAAAATGAGGTTCAGACCTCGGAATCGACTCCCGGCTTTTCCGACGTTTGTCTGTCGCACGTATCTAATGCATCACTCCAAAATCCCGCACCACCCCGGAAACGCGAAAGTTGGCCAGGATCCGTGAGCTACAGCACACGGCCTTGGCCTTGGCCGCGGGGTGGCTGCGTGCCTAGGCCTTGGCCTTGGGGTTGCTGCATGACCTGGCCACGGGGTGGCCGCGTGGCGAGGCCTTGGCCGCTGGCTGGCTGGGTCCATGGCCGCGGCCTTGGCCGCGGGGTGGACGCTTGCCTTGGCCTTGGCCACGGGGTGGCTGCGTGACTTGGCCGCGGGCTGGCTCCGTGACTTGCTCAAAATGCAGCACATTCTCGCGACCAAGGCACATCGTACACTCTCACACACACACAAGACACACTCGTGCCGCGCTCCTGGGGCAAGGATAGGGAGCTCGAGCGTGGCCCTGTGCCTTGGCCGCGGGTTGGCTGCGTGGCTTGGCCTTGGCCGCGAGGGAGCATTTGGCCAAAATGTTAGCACACGGTCCTCGCTGTTTCTTCGTATTCTTGGACCAAAAACTGAGATCCACACCTACCTTCCACTTCTTTCTCCGGTTTTGCCTGAATCGGACGACTTGGCCCACCCGTTTGGGCACCCGTTCGCTGCCAGTAAAATGGCCGTAAAACGAGTTTCGATGCTCGGAATTGGAATCCGTTTTCTCCCGCCACTGACTCCCACCAAACCCGATCACGCCAGCCCAAAATCCCAAGCCGCCCCCGAAACGCGAAATTCGGCCACAATCCGTGTCCTATAGCTCACGTATTTTGGCCTTTTCCGGCGGAAAAATGGGCACAGGGCATCCCGCATTATTTTCGCCATTTCTCCGAGCTGAAAACAGTACTTGCACCGTGAGGAGGCCCCCGGCCCAGTTCCACCAGAATCGGACCAATTCGCGGGCACGTTTCGTCCCCTTTTCGCACCCCATCACCATCGGTAAATCTGCCATAAAACGAGGTTCGGACCTCGGAATCGACTCCCGTCTTTTCCGACGTTCGACTGTCGCACGTATCAAATGCATCACCTGAAAATCCCGCACCGCCCCGGAAACGCGAAAGTTGGCCAAGATCCGCGAGCCACAGCACGCGGCCTTGGCCTTGGCCGCGGGGTGGCAGGGTGCCATGGCCTTGGCCGCGGGGTGGCTGGGTGCCTTGGCCTTGGCCGCGGGCTGGCTGTGTGCGTAGGCCTTGGCCGCGGGCTGGCTGCGTGCGTAGGCCTTGGCCGCGGGCTGGCTGCGTGCGTAGGCCTTGGCCGCGGGCTGGCTGCGTGCGTAGGCCTTGGCCGCGGGCTGGCTGTGTACCATGGCCTTGGCCATGGGTGCCTTGGCCTTGGCCGCGGGGTGGACGCAGGCCTTGGCCTTGCTCGAAATGCAGCACATGCTCACGACAAAGGCACGTCGCGCACTCTCACGCACACACAACACACACTCGGGCTACGATCCCGAGGCAAGGATAGGGAGCTCGAGCGTGGCCCTGTACCATAGCTTCGGCCGCGGGCGAGCGTTTGGCCAAGATGTGAGCACACGGTCCTCGCCGTTGCTTCGTATTCTTGGACCAAAAACTGAGATCCACACCTACCTTCCACTTCTTTCTCCGGTTTTGCCTGAATCGGACGAGTTGGCCCACCCGTTCGCTGCCGGTAAAATGGCTGTAAAACGAGTTTCGGAGCTCGGAATTGGATTTCATTTTCTGCCACCACCGACTCCCACCAAACCCCACCACGCCAGCCCAAAATCCCACGCCGCCCCCGAAACGCGAAATTTGGCCACAATCCATGTGCTATAGCTCACGGATTTTGGCCTTTTCCGACGGAAAAAGGGGTACTGGGCGTCCCACATTATTTTCACCATTTCTTCGAGCGGAAGACAGTACTTGCGCTGTGAGGAGGCCCCCGGCCCAGTTGTACCACAATCGGACCAATTCGCGGGCACGTTTCGTCCCCTTTTCGCACCCCCGCATCCTCGGTAAATCGGGCATAAAACGAGGTTCAGACCTCGGAATCGACTCCCGTCTTTTCCGACGTTCGACTGTCGCATGTATCAAATGCATCACCCGAAAATCCCGCACCGCCTTGGAAACGCGAAAGTTGCCCAAGATCCGTGAGCCACAGCACACGGCCTTCGCCTTGGCCGCGGGGTGGCTGGGTGCCATGGCCTTGGCCGCGGGGTGGCTGGCTGCCTTTGCCTTGGCCGCGGGCTGGCTGCGCGCCTAGGCCTTGGCCGCGTGCTGGCTGGGTGCCATGGCCTTGGCCGTGGGGTGGACGGGTGCCTTGGCCTTGGCCACGGGGTGACTGCATGCCTCGGCCTTCGCCTTGGCCGCGGGCTGGCTCCGTGCCCTGCTCGAAATGCAGCACATGCTCGCGACCAAGGCACATCGTACACTCTCATGCACACACAACACACACTCGGGCCGCGCTCCCGAGGCAAGGATAGGGAGCTTGAGCGTGGCCGTGTGCCTTGACCTCGGCGGCAAGGTGGCTGCGTGGCTTGGCCTTGGCCGCGGGCGAGCATTTGGCCAAAATGTGAGCACAGGGTCCTCGCCATTTCTTCGTATTCTTGGACCTAAAACTGAGATCCACACCTACCTTCAACTTCTTTCTCCGGTTTTGCCTGAATTGGACGAGTTGGCCCACCCGTTTGGGCACCCGTTCGCTGCCGGTAAAATGGCCGTAAAGCTAGTTTCGGAGCTCGGAATTGGATTGTGTTTTCTCCCGCCACCGACTCCCACCAAACCCGACCACGCCCGCCCCCGAAACGCGAAATTTGGCCACAATCCGTGTGCTGTAGCTCACGGATTTTGGCCTTTTCCGGTGGAAAATGGGCGCAGGGCGTCCCGCATTATTTTCGCCATTTCTCCAAGCTGAAAACAGTACTTGCGCCGTGAGGACGCCCCCGGCCCAGTTCCACCAGAATCGGACCAATTCGCGGGCACGTTTCGTCCCCTTTTCGCACCCCTGCACCCTCGATAAATCTACCATAAAACGAGGTTCGGACCTCGAAATCGACTCCCGTCTTTTCCAACGTTCGACTGTCGCACGTATCAAATGCATCACCTGAAAATCCCGCACCACCCCGGAAACGCGAAAGTTGGCCAAGATCCGCGAGCCACAGCACACGGCCTTGGCCTTGGCCGCGGGGTGGCTGGGTGCCATGGCCTTGGCCGCGGGTTGGCTGCGTGCCTAGGCATTGGCCGCGGGCTGCCTGGGTGGGGTGCCTTGGCGTTGGCCATGGGGTGAACGCCTGCATCGGCCTCGGCCACGGGGTGGCTGCGTGCCTTGGCCGCGGGCTGGCTCAGTGCCTTGCTCGAAATGCAGCACATGCTCGCGACCAAGGCACGTCGCACACTCTCACGCACACACAACACACACTCGGGCTGCGATCCCAAGGTAAGGATAGGGAGCACAAGCGTGGCCCTGTTCCATAGCCTTGGCCGCGGGCGAGCATTTGGCCAAAATGTGAGCACACAGGCCTCGCCATTGCTTCGTATTCTTGGACCAAAAACTGAGATCCACACCTACCTTCCACTTCTTTCACCGGTTTTGCCTGAATCGGACGAGTTGGCCCACCCGTTCGCTGCCGGTAAAATGGCCGTAAAATGAGTTTCTGAGCTCGGAATTGGATTCCGTTTTCTCCCGCCACTGACTCCCACCAAACCCGACCACGCCCGCCCAAAATCCCACGCCACCCCCGAAACGCGAAATTTGGCCACAATCTATGTGCTATAGCTCACAGATTTTGGCCTTTTCCGGCGGAAAAATGGGCGCAGGGCCTCCCGCATTATTTTCGCCATTTCTTCTAGCGGAAAACAGTACTTGCTCTGTGAGGAGGCCCCTAGCCCAGTTCTACCACAATCGGACCAATTCGCGGGCACGTTTCGTCCCCTTTTCGAACCCATGCACCCTCGGTTAATCGGCCGTAAAACGAGGTTCGGACCTCGGAATCAACTCCCGTCTTTTCCGAGGCATGCAGCCACCCCACGGCCAAGGCCAAGGCCGAGGCACGCAGCCACCCCGTGGCCAAGGCCAAGGCACGCGTCCACCCCGCGGCCAAGGCCATGGCACCCAGCCAGCCCGCGGCCAAGGCCTAGGCACGCAGCCACCCCAAGGCCAAGGCCGTGTGCTGTAGCTCACGGATCTTGGCCAACTTTCGCTTTTCCCGGGCGGTGTGGGATTTTGGGGTGATGCATTACATACGTGCCACAGTCGAACGTCGGAAAAGAGAGGAGTCAATTTCAAGGTCCAAACCGCGTTTTACGGCCGATTTACCGAGGGTGCGGGGGTATGAAAAGGTGACGAAACGTGCCCGCGAATTGGTCCGATTGTGGTAGAACTGGGCCGGGGGCCTCCTCACGGCGCAAGTACTGTTTTCCACTAGAAGAAATGGCGAAAATAATGCGGGAAGCCCTGCGCCCATTTTGCCACCGGAAAAGGCCAAAATCCGTGAGCTATAGCACACGGATTGTGGCCAAATTTCGTATTTCAGGGGCGGCATGGGATTTTGGGCTGGCGTGGTCGGGTTTGGTGGGAGTCGGTGGTGTGAGAAAACGGAATCCAATTCTGAGCTCCGAAACTCATTTTACGGCCATTTTACCAGCAGCGAACGGGTGCCCAAACGGGTGGGCCAACTCGTCCGATTCAGGCAAAACCGAAGAAAGAAGTGGAAGGTAGGTGTGCATCTCAGTTTTTGGTCCAAGAATACAAAGAAACGTCGAGGATCGTGTGCTCACATTTTGGCCAAATGCTCGCCCGCGGCCAAGGCCAAGCCACGCAGCCACCCCGCAGCTAAGGCCAACGCACAGGGCCACGCTCGAGCTCCCTATCCTTGCCACTGGAGCGCGGCCCGAGTGTGTCTTGTGTGTGCGACGTGCCTTGGTCGCGAGCATGTGCTGCATTTTGAGCAAGGCACGGAGCCAGCCCGCGGCGAAGGAACGGAGCCAGCCCGCGGCGAAGGAACGCAGCCACCCCATGGCCAAGGCCAAGGCATGCATCCACCCCGCGGCCAAGGCCAAGGCCAGGCACCCAGCCAGCTGACGGCCAAGGCCTAGGCACGCAGCCAGCCCGCGACCAAGGCCAAGGCACGCAGCCACCCCAAGGCCAAGGCCTAGGCACACAGCCACCCAGCGGCCAAGGCCAAGGCCGTGTGCTGTAGCTCACAGATCTTGGCCAACTTTCGCGTTTCCAGGGTGATGCAAGATTTTGGGGTGATGCATTAGATACGTGCGACAGTCGAACGTCTGAAAGGACGGGAGTCGATTCCGAGGTCCGAACCTCGTTTTACGGCCGATTTACCGAACGTGCAGAGGTGCGAAAAGGGGACAAAAAGTGCACATGAATTGGTCCGATTGTGGTAGAACTGGGCCGGGGGCCTCCTCACGGCGCAACTACTGTTTTCCGCTCAAAGAAATGGGGAAAATAATGCGGGAGGCCCTGCAACCATTTTTCCGCCGGAAAAGGCCAAAATCCGTGAGCTATAGCACACGGATTGTGGCCAAATTTAGCGTTTCAGGGGCGGCGTGGGATTTTGGGCTGGCGTGGTCGGGTTTGGTGGGAGTCAGTGGCGGGAGAAAACAGAATCCAATTCCGAGCTCCGAAACTCGTTTCACGGACATTTTACCGGCAGCGAACGGGTGGGCCAACTCGTCCGATTCAGGCAAAACCGGAGAAAGAAGTGGGAGGTAGGTGTGGATCTCAGTCTTTGGTCCAAGAATACGAAGCAACGGCGAGGACCGTGTGCTCACATTTTGGCCAAATGCTCGCCCGCGGCCAAGGCTATGGCACAGGGCCATGCTCGAGCTCCATATCCTTGCTCTGGGATCGCAGCCCGACTGTGTGTTTTGTGTGCGTGAGAGTGTTCGACGTGCCTTGGTCACGAGCATGTGCTGCATTTCGAGCAAGGCACGGAGCCAGCCCGCGCCCAAGGCACGCAGCCACCCCGGGCTCAAGGCCAAGGCACGCGTCCACCCCGCGGCCAAGGCCAAGGCACCCAAGGCCAAGGCCATGGCACCCAGCCCGTCGGCGGCCAAGGCCTAGGCACGCAGCCAGCCCGCGGCCAAGGCCAAGGCACCCAGCCACCCCGCGGCCAAGGCCATGGCACCCAGCCACCCCGCGGCCAAGGCCAAGGCCATGTGCTGTGGCTCTCGGATCTTGGCCAACTTTCGCGTTTCCGGGGCGGTGCGGGATTTTCGGGTGATGCATTAGATACGTGCGACAGTCGAACGTCGGAAAAGAGGGGAGCCAATTCCGATGTCCGAACCTCGTTTTACGGCCGATTTACCGAACGTGCAGGGGTGCGAAAAGGGGACGAAACGTGGGAGTCAGTGGCGGGAGAAAACGGAATCCTATTCTGAGCTCCGAAACTCATTTTACGGCCATTTTAGCGGCAGCGAATGGGTGCCCAAACGGGTGGCCCAACTTGTCCAATTCAGGCAAAACCGGAGAAAGAAGTGGAAGGTAGGTGTGGATCTCAGTTTTTGGTCCAAGAATATGAAGAAATGGCGAGGACCGTGTGCTCACATTTTGGCCAAATGCTCACCCACGGCAAAGGCCAAGCCACGCAGCAACCCCGCGGCCAAGGCCAAGGCACAGGGCCACGCTCGAGCTCCCTATCCTTGCCTCGGGAGTGAGGCTGAGTGTGTGTTGTGTGTACGTGAGACTGTGAGACCTGCCTTGGTCGCGAGCATGTGCTGCATTTCGAGCAAGGCACGGAGCCAGCCCGCGGCCAAGGCCAAGGCCGAGGCACGCAGCCACCCCGAGGCCAAGGCCAAGGCCAAGGCCATGGCACCCTGCCACCCCGCGGCCAAGCCCTAGGCACGCAGCCACCCCGCGGCCAAGGCCAAGGCCGTGTGCTGTAGCTGACTGATCTTGGCCAACTTTCTTGTTTCAGGGGTGGTGTGGGATTTTGGGGTGATGCATTAGATACGTGCGACATTCGAACGTCGGACAAGAGGGGGTCGATTTCGAGGTCCGAACCTCATTTTACACCCGATTTACCGAGGGTACGTGGGTGCGAAAAAGGGACGAAACGTGCCCGCGAATTCGTCCGATTCTGGTAGAACTGGGCCGGGGGCCTCTTCACGGTGCAAGTACTGTTTTCCGCTCGAAGAAATGGTGAAAATAATGCGGGAGGCCCTGCGCCCATTTTTTTGCCAGAAAAGGCCAAAATCCGTGAGCTATAGCAAACGGATTGTGGCCAAATTTCGCGTTTCGGGGGCGGCATGGGATTTTGGACTGGCGTGGTCGGGTTTGGTGGGAGTCAATGGTGGGAGAAAACGGAATCCAATTCTGAGCTCCGAAACTCATTTTACGGCCATTTTACCGGCAGAAAACGGGCGCCCAAACGGGTTGGCCAACTCATCCGATTCAGGCAAAACCAGAGAAAGAAGTGGAAGGTAGGTGTGAATCTCAGTTTTTGGTCCAAGAATACAAAGCAACGGCGGCGACCGTGCGCTCACATTTTGGCCAAATGCTCGCCCCCGGCCAAGGCTATGTCACAGGGCCACGCTCGAGCTCCCTATCCTTGCCTCGGGATCGCAGCCTAAGTGTGTGTTGTGTGTGCGTGAGAATGTGCGACGTGCCTTGGTCGCGAGCATGTTCTGCATTTCGAGCAAGGCACGGAGCCAGCCCGCGGCCAAGGCAAGCAGCCACGCCGGGGCCAAGGCCATGCACCCAGCCAGCCGGGGCCAAGGCCATGCACCCAGCCAGCCCGCAGCCAAGGCCAAGTCCGTGTGCTGTAGCTCACGGATCTTGGCCAACTTTCGCGTTTCCGGGGCGGTGCGGGATTTTAGGGTGATGCATTAGATACGTGCGACAGTCGAACGTCGGAAAAGACGGGAGTCGATTCCAAGGTCCGAACCTCATTTTACGGCCGATTTACCGAACGTGCAGGGGTGTGAAAAGGGGACGAAACGTGCCCGCGATGTGGTCCGATTGTGGTATAACTAGGTTGGGGGCCTCCTCACGGCGCAAGTACTGTTTTCGCTCGAAGAAATGGCGAAAATAATGCGGGAATCCCTGCGCCCATTTTTCCGCCGGAAAAGGCCAAAATCCGTGAGGTATATCACACGGATTGCGGCCAAATTTCGCGTTTCGGGGCCGGCGTGGGATTTTGGGCTGGCATGGTCGGGTTTTGGTGGGAGTCAGTGGTGGGAGAAAACGGAATCCAATTCTGAGCTCCGAAACTCGTTTTACGGCCATTTTACCGGCAGCGAACGGGTGGGCCAACTCGTCTGATTCAGGCAAAACCGCAGAAAGAAGTGGAAGGTAGGTGTGGATCTCAGTTTTTGGTCCCAGAATACGAAGAAACGGCGAGGACCGTGTGCTCACATTTTGGCCAAATGCTCGCCCGCGGCCAAGGCCAAGCCACGCAGCCACCCCGCGGCCAAGGCCAAGGCACAGGGCCACGCTCGAGCTCCCTATCCTTGCCTCCAGAGCGCGGCCCGAGTGTGTGCGTGAGATTGTGCGACCTGCCTTGGTCGCGACCATGTGCTACATTATGAGAAAGGCACGGAGCCAGCCCACGGCCAAGGGCAAGGACGAGGCACGGAGCCACCCGTGGCCAAGGCCATGGCATCCAGGCAGCCCGCGGCCAAGGCCATTGCGCCCAGCCAGCCCGCGACCAAGGCCATGGCACGCAGCCACCCTGCGGCCAAGGCCTAGGCATGCAGCCACCCCGCGGCCAGGGCCAAGGCCGTGTGCTGTATCTCATGGATCTTGGCCAACTTTCGCGTTTCCGGGGCGGTGCGGGATTTTGGGGTGATGCTTTAGATACGTACGACAGTCGAACGTCGGAAAAGAGGGGAGTCAATTTCGTGGTCGGAACCTCGTTTTACGGCCGATTTACCGAGGGTGCGGGGGTGCGAAAAGGGGACGAAACGTTTCCGCGAATTGGTCCGATGGTGGTAGAACTAGGCCGGGGGCCTCCTCACGGCGCAAGTACTGTTTTCTGCTCGAAGAAGTGACGAAAATAATTCGGGAGGCCCTGCACCCATTTTTACGCCGGAAAAGGCCAATATCTGTGAGCTATAGCACACGGATTGTGGCCAAATTTCCCGTTTCGGGGGCGGCATGGGATTTTGGGCTGGCGTGGTCGGGTTTGGTGGGAGTCAGCGGTCGGAGAAAACGGAATCCAATTCCGAGCTCCGAAACTCGTTTTACGGCCATTTTACCGGCAGCGAACGGGTGGGCCAGCTCGTCCGATTCAGGCAAAACCGCAGAAAGAAGTGGAAGGTAGGTGTGGATCTCAGTTTTTGGTCCCAGAATACGAAGAAACGGCGAGGACCGTGTGCTCACATTTTGGCGAAATGCTTGCCCGCGGCCAAGGCCAAGCCACGCAGCCACCCCGCGGCCAAGGCCAAGGCACAGGGCCACGCTCGAGTTCCCTATCCTTGCCTCCGGAGCACGGCCCGAGTGTGTGTTGTGTGTGCGTGAGAGTGTGCGACGTGCCTCGGTCGTGAGCATGTGCTGCATTTCGAGCAAGGCACGAAGCCAGCCCGCGGCCAAGGCACGAAGCCAGCCAGTGCCCAAGGCCAAGGCATGCATCCACCCCGCGGCCAAGGCCTAGGCACGCAGCCAGCCCGCGGCCAAGGCCAAGGCACCCAGCCACCCTGTGGCCAAAGCCATGGCAACCAGGCACCCCGCGGCCAAGACCAAGGCCGTGTCCTGTGGCTTAGATATGTGCGACAGTCGCGTTTCCGGGGCGGTGCAGGATTCTTGGGTGATGCATTAGATATGTGCGACAGTCGAACGTCAGAAAAGACGGGAGTCGATTCGGAGGTCCGAACCTCGTTTTACGGCCGATTTACCGAACGTGCGGGGGTGCGAAAAGGGGACGAAACGTGCCCGAGAATTTGTCCGATTGTGGCAGAACTGGGCCGGGGGCCTCCTCATGGCGCAAGTACTGTATTCCGCTCGAAGAAATGGCAAAAATAATGCGGGAGGCCCTGCGCCCATTTTTCCGCCGGAAAAGGCCAAAATCGGTGAGCTATAGCACACGGATTGTGGCCAAATTTTGTGTTTCAGGGGCGGTGTGGGATTATGGGCTGGCGTGATCAGGTTTGGTGGGAGTCGGTGGCAGGAGAAAACGGAATCCAATTCTGAGCTCCGAAACTCATTTTATGGCCATTATACCGGCAGCGAACGGGTGCCCAAACGGGTGGGCCAAGTCGTCCGATTCAGGCAAAACCGGAGAAAGAAGTGGAAGGTAGGTATGGATCTCAGTTTTTGGTCCAAGAATACAATGAAATGGCGAGGACCGTGTGCTCACATTTTGGCCAAATGCTCGCCCGCAGCCAAGGCCAAGCCACGCAGCCACCCCGCGGCCAAGGCCAAGGCACAGGGCCACGCTCGAGCTCCCTATCCTTGCCTCGGGAGCGCGGCTCGATTGTGTGTTGTGTGTGCGTGAGAGTGTGCGACGTGCCTTGGTCGCGAGCATGTGCTGCATTTCGAGCAAGGCACGGAGCCTGCCCGCGGCCAAGGCACGCAGCCACCCCGTGGCCAAGGCCAAGGCACGCGTCCACCCCGCGGCCAAGGCCAAGGCCATGCACCCAGCCAACCCGGGGCCAAGGCCTAGGCACACAGCCAGCCCGAGGCCAAGGCCAAGGCACGAAGCCACCCCGTGGCCAAGGCCAAGGCCAAGGCAGGAAGCCACCCCAAGGCCAAGGCCTAGGCATGCAGCCACCCCGCGGCCAAGGCCTAGGCATGCAGCCACCCCGCGGCCAAGGCCAAGGCCGTGTGCTGTAGCTCACGGATCTTGGCCAACTTTCGCGTTTCCGGGGTGGTGCGGGATTTTGGGGTGATGCATTAGATACGTGCGACAGTCAAAATTCGAAAAAGACGGGAGACGATTCCGAGGTACGAACCTCGTTTTACGGCCAATTTACCGAACGTGCAGTGGTACGAAAAGGGGACGAAACGTGCCCGCGAATTGGTCCGATTGTGTTAGAACTGGGCCGGGCTCCTCCTCACGGCGCAAGTACTGTTTTCTGCTCGAAGAAATGGCGAAAATAATGCGAGAGGCCCTACGCCCATTTTTCCGCTGGAAAAGGCCAAAATCCGTGAGCTATAGCACACGGATTGTGGCCAAATTTCGCGTTTCGGGGCTGGCGTGGGATTTGGGGCTGGTGTGGTCGGGTTTGGTGGGAGTCAGCGGCGGGAGAAAACGGAATCCAATTCCGACCTCCGAAACTCGTTTTACGGCCATTTTACCGGCAGCGAACGGGTGGGCCAACCCGTCCAATTCAGGCAAAACCGGAGAAAGAAGTGGAAGGTAGGTGTGGATCTCAGTTTTTGGTCCAAGAATACGAAGCAATGGCGAGGACCGTGTGCTCACATTTTGGCCAAATGCTCGCCCGTGGCCAAGGCTATGGTACAGGACCATGCTTGAGCTCCCTATCCTTGCCTCGGGATCGCAGCCCGAGTGTGTGTTGTGTGTGCGTGAGAGTGTGCGACGTAACTTGGTCGCGAGCATGTGGTGCATTTTGAGCAAGGCACGGAGCCAGCCCACTGCCAAGGCACGCAGCCATCCCGTGGCCAAGGCCAAGGCACGCGTCCACCCCGCGACCAAGGCGAAAGCACCCAAGGCCAAGGCCATGCAATCAGCCAGCCCGCGGCCAAGGCCAAGGCGCACAGCCACCCCGTGGCCAAGGCACGCAGCCACCCCAAGGCCAAGGCCTAGGCACGCAGCCACCCCGCGGCCAAGGCCAAGGCCGTGTGCTGTAGCTCGCGGATCTTGGCCAACTTTCGTGTTTCCGGGGTGGTGCGGGATTTTGGGGTGATGCATTAGATACATGCGACAGTCGAACGTCGGAAAAGACGGGAGTCGATTCCGAGGTCCAAACCTCATTTTATGGCCGATTTACTGAACGTGCAGGGGTGTGAAAAGAGAACGAAACATGCCCGCGAATTGGTCCGATTGTGGTAGAACTGAGCCGGGGGCCTCCTCAAGGCGCAAGTACTGTTTTCCGCTTGGAGAAATGGCGAAAATAATGTGGGAGGCCCTGCGCCCATTTTTCCGCCGGAAAAGGCCAAAATCCGTGAGCTATAGCACACGGATTGTGGCCAAATTTCGTGTTTCGGGGCGGCGTGGGATTTTGGGCTGGCGTAGTCGGGTTTGGTGGGAGTCAGTGGCGGTAGAAAACAGAATCCAATTCCGACCTCCGAAACTCGTTTTACTGCCATTTTACCGGCAGCGAACGGGTGCCCAAACGGGTGGGCCAACTCGTCCGATTCAGGCAAATCCGGAGAAAGAAGTGGAAGGTAGGTGTGGATCTCAGTTTTTGGTCCAAGAATACGAAGAAACGACGAGGACCGTGTGCTCACATTTTGGCCAAATGGTAGCCGGCGGCCAAGGCCAAGGCACAGGGCCATGCTCGAGCTCCCTATCCTTGCCTCGGGAGTGCGGTCCGAGTTTGTGTTGTGTCTGCGTGAGAGTGTGGACCTGCCTTGGTCGCGAGCATGTGCTGCATTTCGAGCAAGGCACGGAGCCAGCCCATGGCCAAGGCCAAGGCACGCGTCAACCACGCGGCCAAGGCCATGGCACCCAGCCAGCCCGCGGCCAAGGCCAAGGCCGTGTGCTGTAGCTCACGGATCTTGGCCAACTTTCGCGTTTCCGGGGCGGCGCTGGATTTTGGGGTGGTGCATTGGATATGTGGCCAAGGCCTAGGCAAGCAGCAAGCCCGCGGCCAAGGCCTTGGCACGCAGGCACACCGAGGCCAAGGTCAAGGCCTAGGCGTGCAGCCACCCCGCTGCCAAGACCTAGGCACGCAGCCACCCCGCGGCCAAGGCCAAGGCCGTGTGCTGTAGCTCACGGATCTTGGCTAACTTTCGCATTTCCGGTGCAGTGCTGGATTTTGGGGTGATGCATTAGATACGTGCGACAGTCGAACATCAGAAAAGAGGGGAGTCGATTCCGAGGTCCGAACCTCGTTTTACGGCCGATTTACCGAGGGTGCGGGGGTGCGAAAAGGGGACGAAACGTGCCCGCGAATTGGCCCGATTGTTGTAGAACTGGGCCGGGGGCATCCTCACGGCGCAAGTACTATTTTCCGCACAAAGAAATGGCGAAAATAATGCGGGAGGCCCTGCGCCCATTTTTCCGCCGGAAAAGGACAAAATCCGTGAGCTATAGTACAAGGATTGTGGCCAAATTTCGCGTTTCGGCGGCGGCGTGGGATTTTGGCTGGCGTGGCCAGGTTTGGTGGGAGTTGGTGGCGGGAGAAAACGGAATTCAATTCCGAGCTCCGAAACTCGTTTTACGGCCATTTTACCGGCAGCGAACGGGTGGCCTAGGCACCCAGCGAACGCGTGGCCTAGGCACCCAGCTAGCCTGCGGCCAAGGCCAAGGCACCCAGCCACCCCGCGGCCAAGGCCATGGCACCCAGCCACCCCACGGCCAAGGCCAAGGCCGTGTGCTGTGGCTCGCGGATCTTGGCCAACTTTCGCATTTCCTGGGCTGTGCGGGATTTTGGGGTGATGCATTAGATACGTTCGACAGTCGAACGTCAGAAAATAGGGTTGTCGATTTTGAGGTCCCAACCTAGTTTTATGGCCGATTTACCGAGGGTGCGGGGGTGCGAAAAGGGGACGAAACGTCCCCTCGAATTGGTCCGATTGTGGTAGAACTGGGCTGGGGTGCTCCTCATGGCGCAAGTACTGTTTTCCGCTTGAAGAAATGGCAAAAATAATGCGGAAGGCCCTGCGCCCATTTTTCTGCCGGAAAAGGCAAAAATCCGTGAGCTATAGCACACGGATTGTGGCCAAATTTCGCGTTTCGGGGGCGGCGTGGGATTTTGGGCTGCGTGGTTGGGTTTGGTGGGAGTCGGTGGCGAGAGAAAACGGAATCCAATTCCGAGCTCCGAAACTCATTTTACGGCCATTTTACCGGCAGCGAACGGGTGCCCAAACGGGTGGGCCAACTCGTCTGATTCAGGCAAAACCGGAGAAAGAAGTGGAAGGTAGGTGTGGATCTCAGTTTTTGGTCCAAGAATAGGAAGCAACAGCGAGGACCGTGTGCTCACATTTTGGCCAAATACTCACCCGCGGCCAAGGCTATGGCACAGGGCCACGCTCGAGCTCCCTATCCTTGCCTCGGGATCGCAGACCGAGTGTGTGTTGTGTGTGCGTGAGAGTGTGCGACGTGCCTTCGTCGCGAGCATGTGCTGCATTTCGAGCAACGCATGGAGCCAGCCCGTGGCCAAGGCCTAGGCCCGCAGCCACCCCGCAGCCAAGGCCATGGCACCCAGCCAGCCCGCGGCCAAGGCCTAGGCACCCAGCCACCCCGCGTCCAAGGCCAAGGCACCCAGCCACCCCGCGGCCAAGGCCATGGCACCCAGCCACCCCGCGGCCAAGGCCAAGGCCGTGTGCTGTGGCTCGCGGATCTTGGCCAACTTTCGCATTTCCGGGGCGGTGCGGCAGTCGAACGTCGGAAAAGAGGGGAGTTGATTTCGTGGTCCGAACCTAGTTTTACGGCCGATTTACTGAGGGTGCGGGGTTGCGAAAAGTGGACGAAACGTGCCCGCGAATTGGTCCGATTGTGGCAGAACTGGGCCGGGGGCTCCTCACGGTGCAAGCACTGTTTTCCGCTCGAAGAAATGGCAAAAATAATGCGGGAGGCCCTGCGCCCATTTTTCCGCCGGAAAAGGCCAAAATCCGTGAGCTATAGCACACGGATTGTGGCCGAATTTCACGTTTCAGGGGCGGCATGGGATTTTGGGCTGGCGTGGTTGGGTTTGGTGGGAGTTGGTGGCGGGAGAAAACGGAATCCAATTCCGAGCTCCGAAACTCGTTTTACGACCATTTTACCGGCAGCGAACGGGTGCTCAAACGGGTGGGCCAACTCGTTTGATTCAGGCAAAACTGGAGAAAGAAGCGGAAGGTAGGAGTGGATCTCTGTTTTTGGTCCAAGAATAGGAAGCAACGTCGAGGACCGTGTGCTCACATTTTCGCCAAATGCTCGCCCGCGGCCAAGGCTATGGCACAGGGCCACGCTCGAGCTCCCTATCCTTGCCTCGGGATCGCAGCCTGAGTGTGTTTTGTGTGTGTGTGAGAGTGTGCGATGTGCCTTCGTCGCGAGCATGTGCTGCCTTTCGAGCAAGGCATGGAGCCAACCTGTGGCCGAGGCACGCAGCCACCCCGTGGCCAAGGCCAAGGAATGCGTCCACCCCGCGGCCAAGGCCAAGGCCATGGCACCCAGCCAGCCCGTCGCCAAGGCCTAGGCACGCAGCCAGCCGGCAGCCAAGGCCAAGGCACCTAGCCACCCAGCGGCCAAGGCCAAGGCACCCAGCCACCCCGCGGCCTAGGCACCAAGCCACCTCACATTTTGGCCAAATGCTCGCCCGCGGCCAAGGCTATGGCACGGGGCCACGCTCGAGCTACCTATCCTTGACTCGGGATCGCAGCTCGAGTGTGTGTTGTGTGTGTGTGAGAGTGTGCGACGTGCCTTCGTCACGAGCATGTGCTGCATTTCTAGCAAGGCATGGAGCCAACCTGCGGCCAAGGCTCGCAGCCACCCCGCGGCCAAGGCCAAGGCACCCGCGGCCAAGGCCAAGGCCATGGCACTTAGCCAGCCAGCGGCCAAGGCCAAGGCACCCGCGGCCAAGGCCAAGGCCATGGCACTTAGCCAGCCAGCGGCCAAGGCCAAGGCACCCAGCCACCCCGCGGCCAAGGCCAAGGCACCCAGCCATCCCGCGGCCAAGGCCAAGGCAACCAGCCACCTAGCGGCCAAGGCCATGGCACCCAGCCACCCCGTGGCCAAGGCCAAGGCCGTGTGCTGTGGCTCGCGGATCTTGGCCAACTTTCTCATTTCCGGGGCGGTGCAGGATTTTTGGGTGATGCATTAGAACTGCTAAAAGGGGACGAAATGTGCCCGCGAATTGGTCCGATTGTGGTAGAACTGCGCCAGGGGCCTCCTCACTCGCAAGTACTGTTTTCCGCTCGAACAAATGGCGAAAATAATGCGGGAGGCCCTGCGCCAATTTTTCCGCTGGAAAAGGCCAAAATCCGTGAGCTGTAGCACACAGATTGTGGCCAAATTTCGCGTTTCAGGGGCGGTGTGGGATAATGGGCTGGCGTGGTCGGGTTTGGTGGGAGTCGGTGCCGGGAGAAAATGGAATCCAATTCTGAGCTCCGAAACTCGTTTTACGGCCATTACACCGGCAGCGAACGGATGCCCAAACGGGTGGGCCAAGTTGTCCGATTCAGGCAAAAACGGGTGGGCCAAGTCGTCCGATTCAGGCAAAAACGGGTGGGCCAAGTCATCCGATTCAGGCAAAACCATGCAGCCAGCCTGAGGCTAAGGCCAAGGCCATGGCACCCAGCCACCCCGCGGCCAAGGCCTAGGCACGCAGCCACGCCGCGGCCAAGGCCAAAGCCATGTGCTGTAGCTCACGGATCTTGGCCAACTTTCGCGTTTCCGGGGCAGTCCGGGATTTTGGGGTGATGCATTAGATATGTGCGACAGTCCAACGTCGGAAAAAAGGGGAGTCGATTTCGAGGTCAGAACCTCATTTTACGGCCGATTTACAGAGGGTGCGGGGGTGGGAAAAGGGGACGAAACGTGCCCGCGAATTGGTCCAATTGGGGTAGAACTGGGCCGCGGGCCTCCTCACGGCGTAAGTACTGTTTTCCGCTCAAAGAAATGGCAAAAATAATGCGGGAGGCCCTGCGCCCATTTTTCTGCTGGAAAAGGGCAATATCCGTGAGCTATAGCACACGGATTGTGGCCAAATTTTGTGTTTCTTGGGCGACGTGGGATTTTGGGCTGGCTCCAAAACTCGTTTTACGGCGATTTTACCGGCAGCGAACGGGAGCCCAAACGGGTGGGCCAACTCGTCCGATTCAGGCAAAACCGGAGAAAGAATTGGAAGGTAGGTGTGGATCTCAGTTTTTGGTACAAGAATACGAAGAAACGGCGAGGACCGTGTGCTCACATTTTGGCCAAATGCTCGCCCGCGGCCAAGGCCAAGCCACGCAGCCACCATGCGGCCTAGGCCAAGGCACAGGGCCACGCTCGAGCTCCCTATCCTTGCCTCGGGAGTGCGGCCCGAGTGTGTGTTGTGTGTGCGTGAGAGTGTGCGACCTGCCTTGGGCGTGAGCATGAGCTGCATTTCGAGCAAGGCACGCAGCCAGCCCGCGGCCAAGGCCAAGGCTCACAGCCACCCCATGGCCAAGGCCAAGGCCAAGGCACGCAGCCACCCCAAGGCCAAGGCCTAGGCACGCTGCCACCCCGCAGGCAAGGCCAAGGCCGTGTGCTGTAGCTCAAGGATATTGACCAAGTTTTGCGTTTCCGAGGCGGTCCGGGATTTTGGGGTGATGCATTAGATACATGCGACAGTCGAACGTCATAAAAGTGGGGAGTCGATTTTGAGGTCCGAAGCTCGTTTTATGGCCGATTTACCGAACATGCAGGGGTGCGAAAAGGGGACAAAACGTGCCCGCGAATTGGTCCAATTGTGGTAGAAATGGGCCGGGGGCCTCCTCACGGTGCAAATACTGTTTTCCGCTCGAAGAAATGGTGAAAATAATGGGGAGGCCCTGCGCCCATTTTTCCGCCGGAAAAGGCCAAAATTAGTGAGCTATAGCACACAGATTGTGGCCAAATTTCGCGTTTCAGGGTCAGCATGGGATTATGGGCTGGCGTGGTCGGGTTTGGTGGGAGTCGGTGGCGGGAGAAAACAGAATCCAATTCCGAGCTCCGAAACTCGTTTTACGGTCATTTTACCGGCAGCGAACGGGTGCCCAAACGGGTGGGCCAACTCGTCTGATTCAGGCAAAACCGGAGAAAGAAGTGGAAGGTAGGTGTGGATCTCAGTTTTTGGTACAAGAATACGAAGAAACGGCGAGGACCGTGTGCTCACATTTTGGCCAAATGCTCGCCCGCGGCCAAGGCCAAGCCACGCAGCCACCATGCGGCCTAGGCCAAGGCACAGGGCCACGCTCGAGCTCCCTATCCTTGCCTCGGGAGCGCGGCCCGAGTGTGTGTTGTGTGTGCGTGAGAGTGTGCGACCTGCCTTGGGCGTGAGCATGAGCTGCATTTCGAACAAGGCACGGAGCCAGCCCGCGGCCAAGGCACGCAGCCACCCCGTGGCCAAGGCCGAGGCCATGCACCCAGCCAGCCCGCGGCCAAGGCCTAGGCACGCAGCCAGCCCGCGGCCAAGGCCAAGGCTCGCAGCCACCCCATGGCCAAGGCCAAGGCCAAGGCACGCAGCCACCCCAAGGCCAAGGCCTAGGCACGCTGCCACCCCGCGGGCAAGGCCAAGGCCGTGTGCTGTAGCTCAAGGATATTGACCAAGTTTTGCGTTTCTGAGGCGGTCCGGGATTTTGGGGTGATGCATTAGATACATGCGACAGTCGAACATCATAAAAGTGGGGAGTCGATTTTGAGGTCCGAAGCTCGTTTTATGGCCGATTTACAGAACATGCAGGGGTGCGAAAAGGGGACAAAACGTGCCCGCGAATTGGTCCAACTGTGGTAGAAATGGGCCGGGGGCCTCCTCACGGTGCAAGTACTGTTTTCTGCTCAAAGAAATGGCGAAAATAATGGGGAGGCCCTGCGCACCATTTTTCCGCCGGAAAAGGCCAAAATCAGTGAGCTATAGCACACAGATTGTGGCCAAATTTCGCGTTTCAGGGTCGGCATGGGATTATGGGCTGGTGTGGTCGGGTTTGGTGGGAGTCGGTGGCGGGAGAAAACAGAATCCAATTCCGAGCTCCGAAACTCGTTTTACGGCCATTTTACCGGCAGCGAACGGGTGCCCAAACGGGTGGGCCAACTCGTCTGATTCAGGCAAAACCGGAGAAAGAAGTGGAAGGTAGGTGTGGATCTCAGTTTTTGGTCCCATGATACGAAGAAAAGGCGAAGACCATGTGCTCACATTTTGGCCAAATGCTCGCCCGCGGCCAAGGCTATGTCACAAGGCTGCGCTCGAGCTCCCCATCCTTGCCTTGGGATCGCAGCCCGAGTGTGTGTTGTGTGTGCGTGAGAGTGTACGACGTGCCTTGGTCGCGAGCATGTGCTGCATTTCGAGCAAGGCACGGGGCCAGCCCGCGGCCAAGGCTAAGGCACCCAAGGGCAAGGCCATGGCACCCAGCCAGCCCGCGGCCAAGGCCTAGGCACGCAGCCAGCCAGCGGCCAAGGCCGAGGCACCAAGCCACCCCGCGGCCAAGGCCATGGCACCCAGACACCCCGCAGCCAAGGCCAAAGCCGTGTGCTGTGGCTCACGGATCTTGGTCAACTTTCGCGTTTCTGGGGCGGTGCGGGATTGTCGGGTGATGCATTAGATACGTGCGGGATTTTCGGGTGATGCATTAGATAGGTGTGGATCAAAGTTTTTGGTCCAAGAATACGAAGCAACGGCGAGGACCGTGTGCTCACATTTTGGCCAAATGCTCACCCACGGCCAAGGCCATGGAACAGGGCCATGCTCGAGCTCCCTATCCTTGCCTCGGGATCGAAGCCCGAGTGTGTATTGTGTGTGCGTGAGAGTGTGCGACGTGCCTTGGTCGCGAGCATGTGCTGCATTTTGAGCAAGGCACAGAGCCAGCCCGCGGTCAAGGCACGTAGCCACCCCATGGCCAAGGCCAAGACACGCAGCCAGCCCGCGGCCAAGGCCTAGGCACGCAGCCAGCCCGCGGCCAAGGCGTAGGCACGCAGCCACCCTGTGGCCAAGGCCAAGGCACGCACGCGTCCACCCCGCGGCCAAGGCCATGGCACCCAGCCTGCCCGCGGCCAAGGCCACGGCACGCAGCCAGCCCGCGACCAAGGCCTAGGCACGCAGCCAGCCCGCGGCGAAGGCCTCGGCACGCAGCCAGCCCGCGGCCAAGGCCTAGGCACGCAGCCATCCCGCAGCCAAGTACTGTTTGCACGCAGCGCATCCACCTCGCAGGCAAGGACAAGGCCGTGTGCTGTAGGTCATGGATCTTGGCAAACTTTCGTGTTTCCGGGGCGGTGCGGGATTTTGGGGTGATGAATTAGATACGTACGATAGTCGAACGTTGTAAAAGACGGGAGTCGATTCCGAGGTCCGAACCTCGTTTTACGGCTGATTTACCGAACGTGCAGGGGTGCGAAAAGGGGACGAAACGTGCCCGCGAATTCGTCCGATTGTGGTAGAACGGGGCCAGGGGCCTCCTCACAGCGGAAGAACTGTTTTCCGCTCGAAGAAATGGCGAAAATAATGCAGGAGGCCCTGTGCCCAGTTTTACGGCCATTTTACCATCAGCGTACTGGTGCCCAAACGGGTTGGCCAACTCGTCCGATTCAGGCAAAACAGGAGAAAGAATTGGAAGGTAGGTGTGGATCTCAGTTTTTGGTCCAAGAATATGAACAGTTTTTGGTCCAAGAATACAAAGAAACGGCGAGGACCGTCTGCTCACATTTTGGCCAAATGCTCGCCCGCGGCCAATGCCAAGCCACGCAGCCACCCCGCGGCACCCATGGCCAAGGCCATGCACAGCCCGCGGCCAAGGCGTAGGCACGCAGCCACCCCGCGGCCAAGGCCAAGGCACGCAGCCACCCCGTGGCCAAGGCCAAGGCCGTGTGCTGTAGCTCACGGATCTTGGCCAACTTTCATGTTTCCAGGGCGGTGCGGGATTTTTGGGTGATTCATTAGATACATGCGACAGTCGAACGTCGGAAAAGACGGGAGTCGATTCTGAGGTCCGAACCTAATTTTACGGCCGATTTACCGAACGTGCAGGGGTGCGAAAAGGGGACGAAACGTGCCCGCGAATTGGTTCGATTGTGGTAGAACTGGCCGGGGGCCTCCTCACGGCGCAAGTACTGTTTTCCGCTCGAAGAAAAGGCGAAAATAATGCGGGAGGCCCTACGCCCATTTTTCCGCCGGAAAATGCCAAAATTCGTGAGCTATAGCACACGGATTTTGGCCAAATTTCGTGTTTCGGGGGCGGCGTGGGATTTATCGCTGGCGTGGTCGGGTTTGGTGGGAGTCAGTGGAGGGAGAAAACGGAATCCAATTCCGAGCTCCGAAACTCATTTTATGGCCATTTTACCGGCAGTGAATGGGTGGCCAAACGGGTGGGCCAACTCATCCGATTCAGGCAAAACCGGTGAAAGAAGTGGAAGGTAGGTGTGGATCTCAGTTTTTGGTCCAGGAATACAAAGAAACGGCGAGGACCGCGTGCTCACATTCTGGCCAAATGCTCGCCCCGTGGCCAAGGCCAAGCAACGCAGCCACCCCGCGGCCAAGGCCAAGGCACAGGGCCACGCTCGAGCTCCCTATCCTTGCCTTGGGATCGTGGCCTGAGTGTGTGTTGTGTGTGCGTGAGAGTGTGCGACGTGCCTTGGTCGCGAGCATGTGCTGCATTTTGAGCAAGGCACGGAGCCAGCCCACGGCCAAGGCCAAGGCACCCAAGGCCAAGGCCATGCACCTAGCCAGCCCGCGGCCAAGGCCTAGGCACGCAGCCAGCACGCGGCCAAGGCCAAGGTATGCAGCCACCCCTTGGCCAAGGCCAAGGCCAAGGCACGCAGCCACCCCGCGGCCAAGGCCAAGGCCATGTGCTGTAGCTCACTGATCTTGGCCAACTTTCGCGTTTCCGGGGTGGGGTGGGATTTTGGGGTCATGCATTAGATACGTGCAACAGTGAAACGTCAGAAAAGATGGGAGTCGATTCCGAGGTCCGAACCTCATTTTACGGCCGATTTACCGAACGTGGAGGTGTGCGAAAAGGGGACGAAACGTGCCCGCGATAACGTCCGATTGTGGTAGAATTGGGCCGGGGGCCTCCTCACGGCGCAAGTACTGTTTTCCGCTCGAAGAAATGGCGAAAATAATGCAGGAGGCCCTGCGCCCATTTTTCCGCCAGAAAAGGCCAAAATCCGTGAACTATATCACACGGATTGTGGCCAAATTTGTTTTTCGGGGGCGGCGTGGTCTGGTTTGGTAGGAGTTAGTGGCGGGAGAAAACGGAATCCAATTCCGAGCTCCGAAACTCGTTTTACGGCCATTTTACCGGCAGCGAATGGGTGCCCAAACGGGTGGGCCAACTCCTCCGATTCAGGCAAAACCGGAGAATGAAGTGGAAGGTAGGTGTGGATCTCAGTTTTTGGTCTAAGAATACGAAGAAACGGCGAGGACCGTGTGCTCACATTTTGGCCAAATGCTCGCCCGCGGCCAAGGCACAGGGCCACGCTCGAGCTCCCTATCCTTGCCGTGGGAGCGCGGCCTGAGTGTGTGTTGTGTGTGCGTGAGAGTGCGTAACGTGCCTTGGTCGCGAGCATGTGCTGCATTTCGAGCAAGGCACGGAGCCAGCCCGCGGCCAAGGCACGCAGCCACCCCGTGGCCAAGGCCAAGGCACGCGTCCACCCCGCGGTCAAGGCCATGCACCCAGCCAGCCCGCGGCAAAGGCCTAGGCACGCCGCCAGCCCGTGGCCAAGGCCAACGCACGCAGCCACCCCAAGGACAAGACCTAGGCACGCAGCCACCCCGCGTCCAAGGCCAAGGCCGTGTGCTGTAGCTCACGGATCTTGGCCAACTTTCGCGTTTCTGGGGCGGTGTGGGTTTTTCGGGTGATGCATTAGATACGTGCAACAATTGAACGTCGGAAAAGACGGGAGTTGATTCCGAGGTCCGATCCTCGTTTTACGGCCGATTTACCGAACGTGTGGGGGTGCGAAAAGGGGACGAAACGTGCACACGTATTGGTCCGATTGTGGTAGAACTGGGCCAGGGGCATCCTCACGGTGCAAGTACTGTTTTCCGCTTGAAGAAATGGCGAAAATAATGCTGGAGGCCCTGCGCCCATTTTTCCGCTTGAAAAGGCCAAAATCCGTGAGCTATAGCACACGGATTATGGCCAAATTTCGCGTTTCGGGGACGGCATGGGATTTTGGGATGGCGTGGTCGGGTTTGGTGGGAGTCGGTTGCGGGAGAAAACGGAATCCAATTCCGAGCTCCGAAACTCGTTTTACGGCCATTTTACCGGCGGCGAATGGGTGCCCAAACGGGTGGGCCAACTCATCCGATTCACGCAAAACCGGAGAAAGAAGTGGAAGGTACGTGTGGATGTCAGTTTTTGGTCCAAGAATACGAAGCAACGGCGAGGACCGTGTGCTCACATTTTGGCCAAATGCTCGCCCGCAGCCAAGGCTATGGCACGGGGCCACGCTCGAGCTCCCTATCCTTGCCTCGGGATCGCAGCCCTAGTGTGTGTTGTGTGTGCGTGAGAGTGTGCGATGTGCCTTGGTTGCGAGAATGTGCTGCATTTTGAGCAAGGCACAGAGCCAGCCCGCGGCCAGGGCACGCAGCCACCCCGAGGACAAGCCCTAGGCACGCAGCCACCCCGCGGCCAAGGCCAAGGCCGTGTGCTGTAGCTCACGGATCTTGGCCAACTTTCGCGTTTCCGGGGCCTTTGCGGGATTTTTCGGTGATGCATTAGATACGTGCGACAGTCGAATGTCGGAAAAGACGGGAGTCAATTCCGAGGTCCGAACCTCGTTTTACGGCCGATTTACCGAACGTTCCGGGGTGCGAAATGGGGACGAAACGTGCCCGCGAATTGGTCCGATTGTGGTAGAACTTGGCCGGGGGCCTCGTCACTGGACAAGTACTGTTTTCCGCTCGAAGAAATGGCGAAAATAATGTGGGAGGCCCTGCGCCCATTTTTCCGCCGGAAAAGGCCAAAATCCGTGAGCTATAGCACACGGATTGTGGCCAAATTTCGCGTTTTGGCGGCGGCATGGGATTTTGGGCTCGCGTGGTCAGGTTTGGTGGGAGTCGGTGGCGGGAGAAAATGAAATCCAATTCTGAGCTCCGAAACTCGTTTTACGGCCATTTTACTGGCAGCGAACGGGTGCCCAAACGGCTGGGCCAACTCGTCCCAATTCAGGCAACACCGGAGAAAGAAGTGGAAGGTAGGTGTGGATCTCAGTTTTTGGTCCAAGAATACGAAGAAACGGCGAGGTCCGTGTGCTCACATTTTGGCCAAATGCTCGCCCGCGGCCAAGGCCAAGCCACGCAGCCAAGGCCAAGGCACAGGGCCACACTCGAGCTGCCTATCCTTGCCTCGGGAGCGCGGCCCGAGTGTGTGCTGTGTGTGCGTGAGCGTGTGCGATGTGCCTTGGTCGCGAGCATGTGCTGCATTTCGAGCAAGGCACGGAGCCAGCCCGCGGCCAAGGCATGCAGCCACCCCGTGGCCAAAGCACGCAGCCACCCCGTGGCCAAGGCCAAGGCACGCGTCCACCCCGCAGACAAGGCCAGGGCACCCAAGGCCAAGGCCATGCAACCAGCCAGCCCGCGGTCAAGGCCTAGGCACACAGCCAGCCCGCGGCCAAGTCCAAGGCACGTAGCCACCACGAGGCCAAGGCCATGGCCAAGGCACGCAGCCACCCCAAGGCCAAGGCCTAGACACGCAGCCACCCCGCGGCCAAGCCCAAGGCCGTGTGCTGTAGCTCACGGATCTTGGCCAACTTTCGCATTTCCAGGGCGGTGCGGGATTTTGGGGTGATGCATTAGATATGTGCGACAGTCAAACGTCGGAAAAGACGGGACGTGCAGGGGTGCAAAAAGGGGATGAAACGTGCCCGCGAATTGGTCCGATTGTGGTAGAACTGGGCCGGGGTCCTCCACACGGCGCAAGTACTGTTTTCCGCTCGAAGAAATGGCGAAAATAATGCGGGAGGCCCTGCACCCATTTTTTCGCCGGAAAAGGCCAAAGTCCGTGAGCTATAGCACACGGATTGTGGCCATATTTCGCGTTTCAGGGATCGCATGGGATTTTGGCCTGGCGTGGTCGGGTTTGGTGGGAGTCGGTGGCGGGAGAAAACAGAATCCAATTCCAAGCTCCGAAACTCGTTTTGCGGCCATTTTTCCGGCAGAGAACGGGTGGGCCAACTCCTCCGATTCAGGCAAAACCGGAGAAAGAAGTGGAAGGTAGGTGTGGATCTCAGTTTTTGGTCCAAGAATACGAAGCAACGGCGAGGACCGTGTACTCACATTTTGGCCAAATGCTCGCCGGCGGCCAAGGCTATGGCACAGGGCCACGCTCGAGCTCCCTATCCTTGCCTCGGGATCGTAGCCCGAGTGTGTGTTGTGTGTGCGTGAGAGTGTGCGACGTGCCTTGGTCTGGAGCATATTCTGTATTTCGAGCAAGGCACGGAGACAGCCCACGGCCAAGGCACGCAGCCACCCTGTGGCAAAGGCCAACAAGGCCAAGGCACGCGTCCACCCCGCGGCCAAGGCCATGGCACCCAGCCAGCCCGCGGCCAAGGCCTAGGCACACAGCCAGCATGCGGCCAAGGCCAAGGCACCCAGCCACCCCGCTGCCAAGGCCATGTCACCCAGCCACCCCGCGGCCAAGGCCAAGGCCGTGTGCCTTGGCCGCGGGTTGGCTGCGTGCCATGGCCTTGGCCGCGGGCTGGCTGGGTGCCATGGCCTTGGCCGCGGGTTGGACGCGTGCCTTGGCCTTGGCCACGGGGTGGCTACATGCCTCGTCCTTGGCCTTGGCCGCGGGCTGGCTCCGTGCCTTGCTCAAAATGCAGCACATGCTCACGACCAAGGCACGTCGCACACTCTCACGCACACACAACACACACTGGGGTTGCGATCCCGAAGCAAGGATAGGGAGCTCGAGCGTGGCCCTGTGCCATAGCCTTGGCCGCGGGCGAGCATTTGGCCAAAATGTGAGCACACGGTCCTCGCTGTTGCTTCGTATTCTTGGACCAAAAACTGAGAGCCATACCTACCTTCCACTTCTTTCTCCGGTCTTGCCTGAATCGAACGAGTTGGCCCATGTTGAGTAGTAGAAAGTGTGTATTTATAGTGGAGAAAATCATCATTTTACACTTCAAGTCTCACTAACATCCCTATTTTTATGTCTTTAAGTCCCTTATAATTTAATTATGTATGTTTTATTTTAATTAAGTATTTTATGTATTTTAGGGGATATCATGGTCATTTCACAATAAACGAGAGATCAGATGAAAAAACGGACAGCACTTTTGAACTCAGGACAGTCGAAAACCTTAGGAGGAGCATAAAAAGAAAAATGGTACTGTTCACATATACGGTACTGTTCACACATACGGTACGGTTGATATATACGGTATTGTACACGACACTGTTCACGGCACTGTTCACCTGTACTGTATGCTGACGTGGCACTGTACGATGACGTGGCACTATACGATGACGTGGCGGCATTTGATTGGACGAATGATGTGGCATTGACCGCTTATGTGGCATTGACTGATGATGTGGCATTGACTGATGACGTGTCACGAGCTTATTGGACCAAAAATGTGGACCGGTGACGTGGCAGAATGTTAGTGGATGGAAAAAATGTGTGTACGTTATATGCATATACACAGAATAACAGCCCTGATGATGTGTTCTATCCAATAGGGACTTGCCACGTGGCGCAATCTTGAGCGTCCAAATTGATTTAATCCGATGGCCATAATTTACTCAGTGTATCTATAAAAAGGGGGCTCCCCCCCTAATTTGACACCCCTGAATCCATTTTTGAGCTCCATTTTCTGTAATTCCATCTCCATCTTGTATTTTCTACGTGTTTTAATAAAATTCTCATTTTACCCCTAGTTAAATTATGAGTGGCTAATTTCCTTTTAAGCTTGGGTTGAAGGTGAAGTCTCAACATGCTCCATGGGCTTAATTTGGTAAATTTACTTTTCCTTCCCCTTTAATTTATGTGGTTGTTTTGACTTTTCGTAGACAGATAGTAATAATCTTGTCTGGATATCGGCTGGAATAACCGCCTCCCTAGGCAAGGTTATTACTATTTGGCACGAGAAGCCCTTAGCACCATATCTATTAGAGTGTGGTTCATGATGAGTGGAAGTTCCCCCTTCATGATTTAAATGGTACTAATAATGAATGTTAAGCCGATAGTGCATGTTGAGACAGATCCGAAGATCCAAGCATTTCATTTTAATAGTTTATTCCAACAGCGTTAAGTTAAATATTGCCTACATCATTTTCATTATAAATCCAATCATTCACTAAGAAAATTAATTCTACAAGCAACTAAAATCCACCTCCTCGTGGGATCGACACTCGTCACCATTGATCTATTCTACAATAGATTCGTGCACTTGCGAGTTCAATAAAATTTGCACAACAAGTTTTTTGCGCCGTTGCCGGAGAGGTAAGTATTTTAATTCATAGAATTTTTTTTATTTCTTTATTTTTTTTCTTTTGATTAGTTATTTCCTTGTAATATTTTATTTTTTTTATTATTAAAAAAAAAAGTGAATTTACATTCTGAAGTAGATATTATTTTCTTTTCTTTTCTTCTTTAAATTTCTGTAATTTAATTTTCATGTTATTATTATTTTTTTTTATTTTATTAAATCGGCAGGTTCAACCGCCTCTTAATTTATTCTAATTTGTTCCACGTATTTTCTTTTCTATATATAGCACTTGAGTTGTTTTCATAACAAATTGTAACAGCGTGATAAGGTTAGTATTGTAATTTCTCCCTCTTATTTATCTTTATTAATTTTGTTATCATTTTTTTTTATTTGCATGCATGGTCGTAGGTCAAAATTACCTAATCTTGAGCCTATAGACTTTGAATTAGAAAAAACACTTCGCACACACAAACACGTTGAAATTAAAAATAAAATTGGGATGGATTTGCAACCAGCACCACAAGAGAGGCCATTTAAGGACTACTTCAGTCCCTTAGCTAACTTGAGCACATCATGCATACGATACCCAAATGTAGCTGCTAGGAGTTTTGAATTAAAACCTAGTGTGCTAAATTGTCTCCCAACATTCTATGGCCTAGAAAATGAAGATCCATATAATCATCTGAATGATTTTCATGCTATTTGTCAAACTTTTAAATATGAGAATTTTTCAGATGATGATGTTAAGCTTAGATTATTTCCATTTTCTTTAAAGGATAAAGCTCGTTCATGGTTCAATGCATTGCCTGCTAATAGCATTACATCATGGGAACAAATGGAAGCAAAATTTTTGAATAAATATTTCCCAGTACATAAAACCAATGCTATTCGCAGGGAAATTTCAGAGTTTACCTAAAGAGAAGGCGAGCAATTTTTCGAAGCATGGGAGCGATTCAATGGGCTACTCCTAAAGTGTCCACATCATGGGTACAAAAAATGGCACCAATGCCAATACGTTTTGGAGGGATTATTGCCGAATGTGCAAGAATGGCTAATGGCAACAAGTGGAGGAGAGCTAATGTCAAAAAGTGCATCAGAGATTTGGGATTTCTTCCAGCGACAAGCGGATAATTCCTAACAACGGAGTCGCTCACTCAGTGAGTACTAGAAGAAAGGGAGTAAACGAGGTTCACATTGGCTGACCAAGTTCGAAATTAAAGAAGTCAAAGACATAGTCAAGGTCTTTCCGACAAAAGATCGTTAATCAAACCGCTAAATTAACGGAACCACATGACCAGGACTCATACCCAGATCAAGCCAATGCCATAGGTGTAATGAGAAAGCCATTAAACTACAACCCCTACTCCAACACGTACAATCCCGGATGGAGAGACCACCCCAATTTTTCATGGTCTCAAGCATTCCAACAGAATGGACCAAGCCAGCCTCCAGCTCCACCAATGCAACCAATTCCTCAAAATCCTCAAGCCTCTCAACCACCATTTAGACCATACAATCAGAACCCAAACTATTCTCAACCTAGACCATGGGAAGATGCATTTCAGAATTTCAAGAATCTTACTTACTCCAAAATCGAGCAACAAAACCGCACCATTGATGAACTGCGAAATGAGATGAGAGCGGGTTTCAACTCACAAACCCAATCAGTTTCAAACCTTGAAAAAATGGTGGGACAACTTGCTTCTTCAGTTCAAACCTTGGCAATGACTGTTGAGAAAGGAAAATTCCCAAGTCAACCAGTGCCTAATCCTAAAGGAGTTTATGAAGCAAGTACCAGTTCACCTCAGCAGCATGGAGAGGTTAAAGCCGTTATGACCTTGCGAAAAGGAAAAGAAGTCGACAACAAAGTGGAGATGCCGGTAACAAAAACAACTCAAATTGTACCGGTGAATGCAGAAGACTCATCCTCAGAAGAGAAAGAAGAAACCAACCCACAAGAATACGTTCCCAAAGCTCCATTTCCTCAGAGGTTAGCTAAAGCAAAGAAGGGAAAATCTACAAGTGAGATTTTTGAAATCTTTAAACAGGTAAGTGTTAACATCCCTTTGCTTGATGCTATAAAACAAGTGCCATCTTATGCCAAGTTTCTTAAAGACCTTTGTACTAAAAAGAGAAACATTCATGTTCAAAAAAAGGCCTTTTTAACAGAAAACGTGAGCTCTATACTCCAACACAAACTTCCTCTAAAATACAAAGACCCAGGCTCCCCCACTATCTCATGTAGTATAGGGAACCACACAATTGAGAATGCTTTGTTGGACTTAGGAGCTAGTGTAAATCTGTTGCCTTACTCAGTATTTGTGAAACTTGGACTGGGAGAATTACACCCAACTCCAGTGGTGTTACAACTTGCAGATCGGTCCATGAAAAAACCTCGTGGTATTGTGGAGGACGTGCTTATACAGGTAGATAAGTTTTATTTTCCTGTTGATTTTATTGTAATTGACACTCAACCAATCCAGGATTCAAGGAAGCAGATCCCCATTATCTTAGGACGACCTTTCTTGGCAACTGCCGATGCTCACATTCAATACAGGACTGGAAATATGCAGTTGTCTTTTGGCAATATGATGATGGAGCTAAATATCTTCAACATTGCCAAACAACCTCACAATGCAGATGATGAAATTGTTGATGTGGATTGGATAGAAGAATTAATTGATAATGCTTTTCTTTCAAACCTCAGTGATGACCCTTTACAAACATGTTTAACTCACTTTGGTTTGGATTTTGATATTGACAGATCAGTAGATGAGGTTAACGCCTTACTCGATTCAACACCATCCATGGACACTAACAAATGGAAGTCAAGAGTGGAACAACTAGCACCATCAGGGAAGAAACTCAGTACGTCATCAGAATTACCACCAAAACTCGAGCTCAAACCATTACCCGACACTTTGGAATATGCATTTTTTGGAGAAGAAAGCATCACAAGAATCATTTCATCATCCTTGAATGAAGAACAAAAAGGTAAGTTGTTGGAAGTTTTGAAAGTGCACAAAGCGAGCATTGTGATGGACCATAGCCGACATAAAAGGTATAAACCCAGTGGACTGTATGCATTACATTCACCTTAATGAAAATGCTAAACCTACCAAGGAAATGCAACGTCGGTTAAACCCTAACATGAAAGAAGTTGTTAGAAATAAAGTCCTTAAACTATTAGACGCATGTATCATTTACCCTATTTCTGATAGTTCATAGGTCAGTCCTGTGCAAGTTGTCCCCAAAAAGTCAGGAGTTACAGTAGTTACCAATACTAATAATGAATTAATACCTACTAGAGTAACTACAGGATGGCGTGTATGCATTGATTATAGAAAGTTGAATTTTGTCACACGTAAAGATCATTTTCCTCTACCATTTATTGATCAAATGCTTGATAGATTAGCAGGTCATGAATTTTATTGCTTTCTAGATGGTGACTCAGGATATAATCAGATTCCCATAGCACCAAAAGATCAAGAGAAAACCACTTTCACTTGCCCTTTCGCACTTTCGCATATGTGAGAATGCCATTTGGATTATGTAATGCACCTGCTATATTTCAACGATGCATGTTAAGCATATTTTCTGATATGGTTGAACGATTCCTTGAAGTCTTTATGGATGATTTTTCTGTTTTTGGTGATTCATTTGATCAATGTTTACATCATCTAACACTAGTTCTGCAGAGATGCATAGAGAAGAATTTGGTCCTAAATTGGGAGAAATGCCATTTTATGGTAAAACAAGGTATTGTTCTCGGTCACATCATTTCGAGCGAAGGTATTGAGGTTGATAAGGCCAAGGTGGATCTTATTTCCAATCTTCCCCCACCTAAAACAGTCAGAGAAGTAAGATCTTTCCTTGGGCATGCGGGTTTTTACAGACGTTTCATTAAAGATTTTAGCAAAGTTTCTAGACCTTTATGCAATTTACTTGCTAAGGATGTACCTTTTGTCTTTAATGATTCCTGTCTTGTGGCATTTGAGAAACTAAAGAAGCTGTTAACATCATCACCCATCATTCAACCTCCAAACCGAACTTACCATTTGAGCTTTACGCGCGATGCATCCGACATGCAAAGAGAGCAAAGATAGACAAAGAGTTGATCGAATTCCCCATGTCATTTACTATGCTAGTATGACATTAAATGATGCACGCTTAAACTATTCAACCACCAAAAAGAAATGCTAGCAAAGTGGTGTTTGCATTAAAGAAATTTCGATCTTATCTTATTGGTTGTAAAATAATTATTTTCACAGATCACGCCGCTTCTTAAATATCTTCTCACAAAGAAAGATACAAAAGCTAGACTAATTCTGGGTGTTACTTTTGCAGAATTTGACTTTGAAATCAAAGATAAGAAAGGCACGTAAAAAATGTTGTTGCGCATCATCTCTCTCGTTTAAATTTTGATACAATTACAGAACCATTTCCATTAATTGAATCATTTCTAGATGAACAACTAATGAGTGTGGAAGTCTTACCATGGTATGCTGATATAGTTAACTATCTTGTTACAGGTAAACTTCCAGAGCATTGGACTAAGCAGGATAAGGCCAAATTTTTTGCAGAAATAAAGAATTTCTTTCGGGATGACCCTATCCTGCTCAAGTATCAGGCACATCAAATTATCGACGATGTGTCCTAAAATGAATTTCAAAATATCATTTCATTCTGCCATGGACAAGCATGTGGAGGCCATTTCAGTGCTAAGAAAACAGCTACTAAAATATTACAATGTGGTTTCTATTGGCCAACTATATTTCGAGATGTTTACATTTTTTGTTCTTCATGTGATAGGTGTCAACGAATGGGGAGCATTACACGAAGGAACATGATGCCACTAAACCTAATTTTAGTGGTTGAGATTTTTGACGATGGGGTATTGACTTTATGGGACCCTTTCCCTTCTTTTGGTCATCAATACATATTGGTCGCTGTTGACTACGATCGAAACGGGTGAAGTTAGCCGCAGAACCAATGATCACAAGGTGGTGATCAGATTTTTGAAAAGCAACATTGTTTCACGCTTTGATTCCCTCGAGCGATAATCGCTGATGGTGGAGCCCACTTTTGTAATAAATCATTCAAAGCTCTTTGACAAAGTATTCCATTACTCACAAAGTGATGACCCCATATCATCCGCAAAACCAAGGGGGCCAAGTTGAGATCTCCAATCGAGAGATAAAGCACATATTAGAAAAACGGTATGAGACCGCATTAAAAGATTGGTCATTAAGACTGGATGATGCATTATGGGCATAAAGAACAGCTTGCAAGACCCCGATTGGGATGTCACCCTATAGGCTAGTATATGGAAAAGCTTGCCACCTACATGTGGAACTCGAGCATCGTGCATACTGGGCCATTAAGAAATTCAACTTTGATATGCAGCAAGCTAGCTCAGAAAGAAGATTACAAACCGGGCGTAACTTGAAGAAATTCGTGAATGATGCATACGAAAATGCCAAAATTTACAAACAGCGAATGAAAGTCTTTCATGACAAGCACATTATGAAAGATCTTTCACACCAGGTCGAAAGTACTTTTATTCAATTCTCGCTTGCACCTATTCCTGTAAGTTACGCCTCACGGATCGGTCCCTTTATAGTTCATACGCTTTTTCCACATGGAGCAATTGAAATTAAGGATCCAAAGAACGGTGTAACTTTTAAGGTTAATGGTCAAAGATTAAAGTCATATCTAGAATACCAACCACATGAAAATGACACCGAAATCGATTTGAGTGACCCGTCAAACTTGAATTGAGACTTTTTCTTATTTATTTCTTCTTTTCGGTGATTTAAATTTGTGTGAAAGTGTGTTTATTTAATCATTCAATTTTCTTTTATCACTTCTAATTATGTATGCCTCAATTAGACAGATCTTCTTGAAACATCTCAGACAACTTCAACGTATACGATCTCATCTGAGAAGCCAGATACGATTTTACAAAACACATCGTATTTGGAAGCTACAACCTCCAGAGTTGGTATCCCAGGTTGAAGATCTAGAAAGACAACTCAAAGGAATAGAAGATGGGATATATAACTTCCAATTAGAGCTTGAGGTTAACTCAATAAGAGGACAAATGTAAGTTCATTTTTCTTTTTATTTTTTGTTTTCTTATTTTGTTCACTTTCATGATTGATTCGATTTTACAGATTTGATTTTCTTTATTTAGTGTGTTTTGATTTTCTTTATTTAGTGTGTTTTGATTTATTTTCCCGTATAAGTGGCGGATAATGGTACTCCGTGATAATCAAAGTCGGTTACTTCAGTTTCCCATAATAACTGATATTCTGAGAAGAAGGTATGGATAGAAACATGATTCTAGCAAAACTTCACAAGCGATTTCCTTCACTTCCTCAAAATGCCCTCCTTACGATCTATAAAGCTCGATCCGAACGCATGCGATTGCTTATGAGAAATAACATCCCTACTGACATCCGTTGGTTAATCGAGGCAAAGTACGATTGGCAGTGAGTTACCTCCAAATTTATTGCATACATGCCTGGTTGTGGTAAAGGAAATTACTCGAGAAAAAGAAGAGCTAAAAACTTCATGTTAATTGTCATAAGTGTGCCAGGATGAAATGTGATAAAAACCTTGTTCTTTCGGAATGATGTCCGATAATAGGGAAGATAAGATTCAATTCATTAGTGGATGGCTTGAATAAAGAGTCATTGATGATATCCTTTGTCTTGAAACGCATCCCCGGATACGCATAAACAAAGCAATTCTCCGCTTATGGCCATTATTTCGAAAGAACGTGTCCGATATAGTCTTGGGAATCTAACTATAAACGACTCGCTTTTCCGCTTTATAAGAAAACTGGACGGGAAGCCTATCCTCGACCCATGAGGGCGTTTCAAGCCGCTTTCGGACGTAAAACCGCAGGAAGATGTGAGCCACAATCACAACCACCGTAAATATCCTTTTATCGTTGTTTTATTTTACCGTTGTTTTATTTCACCGTTGTTTTATCAATTGCATTATTGTCTTTAATAATTGAGTGTTTTTTCTTTTACTATTTCCTTTTTACTCTCGAGCCATGTGCTTTAAGCGTTAATTGACATAGACATGCTACCTCCTATACACCAGTAAATCATTGTCACCAAGATCCTTGATATATGATCATTTTCTTTTAGACTCACAAATTATTTTTGAGAAGCATCCTAATGGCAGCTACTCCCAATAAACAATTCAAGAACATTTGTGCGCTCTCTGGATTTAACTATGGCAAACATAAAGAGTTCGTTGAGGCATCCATCGATCTTGGTCAACGCATAACAGAAAGAAATTTGCATCTGGTTTATGAAGGAGGTGATCGAGGGTTATCAAAACTAGTCTCAGAAGCTGTTTATCTCAGAGGGAGCCAAGTGTTAGGCATCATCCCAAGAAACCTCAAACCGTTGGCCTGTATGTCTGACTCACCAACTGGAGAAGAGTTAGTTGTCTCAGGTATGCAAGAAAGAATAACTGAAATGCTAAATCATGCTGATGCTTTTATTTTCCTACCATGAGATCTTGCAACTCTAGAGGCACTAATCACATTAGCATCTTGGGCCCATCTGAACATTCATCAGAAACCTATCGGTTTGTTAAATGTCAATAACTTTTATGATGGCTTCATCGCATTTCTTAACCATGCAATAAAAAACCATTTCATCCCTTTCACAAATAAAAATCTTTATTTGTGCTCATACATCGCTAACGAGTTAATTGATCTCTATGTTTATGTACTGTGAGCGCATCCCAAGACCCTCGTGTTGGAATGGCCAACTAATGATGGTAACAGAGTCGTAGTAAAAAGTGCAAATTAGATTTAACTCTCCGCTTGTAAATATTTTCTTTCGTGATACAAAGATTCGTGTGATGTCTTCTAAACCCTATTTTCTTTCAAACATTTGACAATGTTTCGCTCTGGGGGGAGGGAATAGTTGACAATTGTGGAATATCTCAATCTTGGTGTAGTTTTTACTATTTTGTATTGTAGAAACTAACTGTGGCTAAATTTTTGAGTCGAAGATGGCTGAATATGGAGTGTAGTAACTCTAGAAACGCATCTTCTTACTATAAAAAAAAAAAAAAAAAAAAGAAATTTTGTGTGATATTTTCATAATTAGATGACATGATAACTTTCAAATTTTAGTATTTGTATTATCTTTGGTCTTTAGTTATGTTACACCATGTTTGTTACTTTACATGTTGATGTTGGAAACAAATTTAAGTTGCTTGAAAGAATGCACATGTCATAATAATTTCCAATTGTTTTTTTTTGCCTGTTTTTTTTCTTGGTGTGTAACCATTTTTGCCCATTCTTAATTAAGCTTTTTTTTTTTTTGCTTTATAAATTAAAAAAAAAAAAAAAAAAAAAAAAAAACAAAAGTGTGTGTTGCCACATCTGAAGATCTATCTAACTAGTAGATATGGAAGATTATTTAACCCTAAAAAAGATGACAAAGGCCATCTTTGGTCCGTTTGAGCCTTTCTAGCCAACCCTATTAATATGTATCCATAGTTAACCCCTTTGAGCCTTAAAAAAATAATAATAATAATAATAATAAAGTAAAAATAAAGACTTTTTTTCTTTGGCAACCTATTATCTTATCCCACCCAACGTGAGTATCACCTTATATTTTATATTTATCAACAACAATTTATTTTTTAAAATATATATAATTTTTAATAAAAAAAAAATGTTCAAAAAAAAAAAAAACAGAAAAAGAAAAAAAAGAAAAAAAAATGTTTACAAAAAAAAAAAATAAATAAATAAAAAAAAAAAAAATGAAAAGTACCTTACAATCACCAAAGTTCTCTATTTTTAAAAAATATATTTTGTTTTTCCTATTATCCTTTCTTTGTTAGCCACGCCCCTAGCCTTTACGTTACGCCCTAATAAAAGTCCTTCTGATTTTAGTGAACTATAGTCCAAATAAACTAGTTATACGGGTTGAAAAGATGTGGCAATGCATACTAAAAAAAAAAAAAAAAAAAAAAAAAAAAAAGGATGATGAATGTATTGGTTGATTAGCATTTTTAAATTAAAATCGTAATATTTCTAAGCTCGAGGGCATATTTTTGTCACCTTGGTGAGAGTGTGTGATATTTCTTCTTTATTATTTTCACTCAATTTACCATTCACCTGGAGTGATTATTTTTGGGTTTAATTTCTTTGTGAGAGATCACTACTACCGTGAGATTTTTGGGGTTTGCATGTCATTCTTAAAAGTAATTAGATTATCAAGTTGTGACAAAGTTTTCTAAACCGATTCATGTAGAGAGTTGATGTGGGAATGATATTTCTTTAGATCGTAGATAATGCTTATACTTTTATTTGATTGTTATCATTAGTCCGATTGAATAAATACCACAAAATAAAAAAAAAAAAAAAAATTTGTTTGTTTTGTTTTCACCAAATTGCTAGGACTAGCAAATGTTCTGGGGGGGTGTGTTGAGTACTAGAAGTGTGTATTTATAATGGAGAAAATCATCATTTTACACTCCAAGTCTCACCAACATCCCTATTTTTATGTCTTTAAGTCCCTTGTAATTTAATTATGTATGTTTTATTTTAATTAAGTATTTTATGTATTTTAGGAGATATCATGGTCATTTCACAATAAACGAGAGATCGATGGAAAAACGGACAGCACTTTTGAACTCGTGATATTCTAAAACCTTAGAGGAGCATAAAAAGAAAATGGTATCGTTTCACATATACTGTGATCGTTCGCTCACACATACGGTGACGGGGTTGATATATACAGATCGCATACGAGCATCGCTCACGCGACTGCTCACATGTATCGAGGCCGACGTGGCACTCGCATTTGACGTGGCACTATACGATGACGTGGCGGCATTTGATTGGACGAATGATGTGGCATTGACCGCTTACGTGGGCATTGATCGATGACGGCGCTGATCGATGACGCGGTCACGAGCTTATCGACCAAAAATGTTGACCGTTTCCAAAAACGTTAGTGGATGGCCGCGGGAGACTGCGTGGCTTGGCCTTGGCCGCTGGGGCTGGGTGGATGGGTGCCTTGGCCTTGGCCGCGGGCGGGCTGGTGCCTTGGCCTTGGCCGCGGGTGGCTGCATGCCTTGGCCCCGGCTGGCCGCGCGCTTGGCCTTGGCCGCTGGCTGGCCGGGTGCCTTGGCCTTGGCCCCGGCTGGCTGCGTGCCTTGGCCTTGGCCACAAAACGGGATTCGCAGCCCGAATCGGTTTCGCCGCCAATACCGCAACACCAGCCCAAAATCCCACGGCGCCACGGAAACGCTGAATTTGACCGCAATCCGCGGTGCTATAGCTCACGGATTTCGCCATTTCGGCGGAAATTTGGGCCCAGGGCCCCCGCATTATTCTCGCCATTTTCTTCGGGCGCAAAACAGTACTTGCGCCCAGAGGAGGCCCGCGCCGAGTTGTGCCAGGATCGACCACCCGCGGGCACGCTTTCGCCCCCTTTTCGCACCCCGCACAACTGGTAATCGCCAAAACGAGATTCGACTCGAATCGACCGCCGCCTTTTCCGACGCTTGACTCTCGTGACGATCTAATGCATCACCCCAAAATCCCGCACCGCCCCGAAACGCTGAAGTTGGCCCAGATCCCGTGGGGCTACAGCACACGGTTCGCCATTTTGGACCAAAAAATGGGGCCCGGAGCTCACGGCCTGTTTTCCCCACTTTTGAGTCCCGTAAGATAATTTCAGTCAATACGGCACCTGCTGAAATTTCAGCCCAAGCAAAGTCGACAGACGCTTGGGCGCTGCATTGGCCCTGGATGCGTGCATTGGCCTTGGCCGCGGGCATGTGCGTGCCTTGGCCTTGGCCGCGGGAGACTGCGTGGCTTGGCCTTGGCCGCTGGGGCTGGGTGGATGGGTGCCTTGGCCTTGGCCGCGGGCGGGCTGGTGCCTTGGCCTTGGCCGCGGGTGGCTGCGTGCCTTGGCCCCGGCTGGCGCGCGCCTTGGCCTTGGCCGCTGGCTGGCCGGGTGCCTTGGCCTTGGCCCCGGCTGGCTGCGTGCCTTGGCCTTGGCCACAAACGGGATTCGCAGCCCGAATCGGCTCGCTTTCTCCCGCGCCAACCCCGCCAATACCGCAACACCAGCCCAAAATCCCACGGCGCCACGGAAACGCTGAATTTGACCGCAACCGCGGTGCTATAGCTCACGGATTTCGCCATTTCGGCGGAAACGTGGGCCCAGGGCCCCGCATTATTCTCGCCATTTTCTTCGGCGCAAAACAGTACTTGCGCCCAGAGGAGGCCCGCGCCGAAGTTGTGCCAGGATCGACCACCCGCGGGCACGCTTCGGCCCCCTTTTCGCACCCGCACAACTGGTAAATCGGCCGTGAAAAACGAGATTCGACTCGAATCGACCGCCGCCTTTTCCGACGCTTGACTCTCGTGACGATCTAATGCATCACCCCAAAATCCCGCACCGCCCGAAACGCGGAAGTTGGCCCAGATCCGTGGGCTACAGCACACGGTTCGCCATTTTGGACCAAAAATGGGGCCCGGAGCTCACGGCCTGTTTTCCCCACTTTTGAGTCCCGTAAGATAATTTCAGTCGAAATACGGCACCTGCTGAAATTTCAGCCCAAGCAAAGTCGGACAGACGCTTGGGCGCTGCATTGGCCCTGGATGCGTGCATTGGCCTTGGCCGCGGGCATGTGCGTGCCTTGGCCTTGGCCGCGGGAGACTGCGTGGCTTGGCCTTGGCCTGGGGCTGGGGCTGGGTGGATGGGTGCCTTGGCCTTGGCCGCGGGCGGGCTGGTGCCTTGGCCTTGGCCGCGGGTGGCTGCGTGCCTTGGCCCCGGCTGGCCGCGCGCCTTGGCCTTGGCCGCTGGCTGGCCGGGTGCCTTGGCCTTGGCCCCGGCTGGCTGCGTGCCTTGGCCTTGGCCACAAAACGGGATTCGCAGCCCGAATCGGCTCGCTTTCTCCCGCTGCCAACCCCGCCAATACCGCAACACCAGCCCAAAATCCCACGGCGCCACGGAAACGCTGAATTTGACCGCAACCGCGGTGCTATAGCTCACGGATTTCGCCATTTCGGCGGAAACGTGGGCCCAGGGCCCCCGCATTATTCTCGCCATTTTCTTCGGGCGCAAAACAGTACTTGCGCCCAGAGGAGGCCCGCGCCGCCGAGTTGTGCCAGGATCGACCACCGCGGGCACGCTTTGGCCCCTTTTCGCACCCCGCACAACTGGTAATCGGCCAGAAAACGAGATTCGACTCGGAATCGACCGCCGCCTTTTCCGACGCTTGACTCTCGTGACGATCTAATGCATCACCCCAAAATCCCGCACCGCCCGAAACGCGGAAGTTGGCCCAGATCCGTGGGCTACAGCACACGGTTCGCCATTTTGGACCAAAAAATGGGGCCCGGAGCTCACGGCCTGTTTCCCCCACTTTTGAGTCCCGTAAGATAATTTCAGTCGAAATACGGCACCTGCTGAAATTTCAGCCCAAGCAAAGTCGGACAGACGCTTGGGCGCTGCATTGGCCCTGGATGCGTGCATTGGCCTTGGCCGCTGGGCATGTGCGTGCCTTGGCCTTGGCCGCGGGGAGACTGCGTGGCTTGGCCTTGGCCGCTGGGGCTGGGTGGATGGGTGCCTTGGCCTTGGCCGCGGGCGGGCTGGTGCCTTGGCCTTGGCCGCGGGGTGGCTGCGTGCCTTGGCCCCGGGCTGGCCGCGCGCCTTGGCCTTGGCCGCGGGCTGGCCGGTGCCTTGGCCTTGGCCCCGGGCTGGCTGCGTGCCTTGGCCTTGGCCACAAAACGGGATTCGCAGCCCGGAATCGGTTTCGCTTTCTCCCGCGCCAACCCCGCCAATACCGCAACACCAGCCCAAAATCCCACGGCGCCACGGAAACGCTGAATTTGACCGCAACCGGTGCTATAGCTCACGGATTTCGCCATTTCGGCGGAAACGGGGCCCAGGGCCCCCGCATTATTCTCGCCATTTTCTTCGGCGCAAAACAGTACTTGCGCCCAGAGGAGGCCCGCGCCGAGTTGTGCCAGGATCGACCACCCGCGGGCACGCTTTCGCCCCTTTTCGCACCCCGCACAACTGGTAAATCGCCAAAACGAGATTCGACTCGGAATCGACCGCCGCCTTTTCCGACGCTTGACTCTCGACGATCTAATGCATCACCCCAAAATCCCGCACCGCCCGAAACGCGGAAGTTGGCCCAGATCCGTGGGCTACAGCACACGGTTCGCCATTTTGACCAAAAATGGGGCCCGAGCTCACGGCCTGTTTTCCCCACTTTTGAGTCCCGTAAGATAATTTCAGTCGAAATACGGCACCTGCTGAAATTTCAGCCCAAGCAAAGTCGGACAGACGCTTGGGCGCTGCATTGGCCCTGGATGCGTGCATTGGCCTTGGCCGCGGGCATGTGCGTGCCTTGGCCTTGGCCGCGGGAGACTGCGTGGCTTGGCCTTGGCCGCTGGGGCTGGGTGGATGGGTGCCTTGGCCTTGGCCGCGGGCGGGCTGGTGCCTTGGCCTTGGCCGCGGGTGGCTGCGTGCCTTGGCCCCGGCTGGCCGCGCTTGGCCTTGGCCTTGGCCGCTGGCTGGCCGGGTGCCTTGGCCTTGGCCCCGGCTGGCTGCGTGCCTTGGCCTTGGCCACAAAACGGGATTCGCAGCCCGAATCGGTTTCGCTTTCTCCCGCTGCCAACCCCGCCAATACCGCAACACCAGCCCAAAATCCCACGGCGCCACGGAAACGCTGAATTTGACCGCAATCCGGTGCTATAGCTCACGGATTTCGCCATTTCGGCGGAAACGGGCCCAGGGCCCCGCATTATTCTCGCCATTTTCTTCGGGCGCAAAACAGTACTTGCGCCCAGAGGAGGCCCGCGCCGAGTTGTGCCAGGATCGACCACCCGCGGGCACGCTTTGGCCCCCTTTTCGCACCCGCACAACTGGTAATCGGCCAGAAAAACGAGATTCGACTCGGAATCGACCGCCGCCTTTTCCGACGCTTGACTCTCGTGACGATCTAATGCATCACCCCAAAATCCCGCACCGCCCGAAACGCGGAAGTTGGCCCAGATCCGTGGGCTACAGCACACGGTTCGCCATTTTGGACCAAAAAATGGGGCCCGAGCTCACGGCCTGTTTTCCCCACTTTTGAGACCCGTAAGATAATTTCAGCCGAGATACGGCTCCTGCTGAAATTTCAGCCCACGCCAAGTCGGACAGACGCTTGGGCGCTGCCTGGGCCCTGGATGCGTGCATTGGCCTTGGCCGCGGGCATGTGCGTGCCTTGGCCTTGGCCGCGGGAGACTGCGTGGCTTGGCCTTGGCCGCTGGGGCTGGGTGGATGGGTGCCTTGGCCTTGGCCGCGGGCGGGCTGGTGCCTTGGCCTTGGCCGCGGGTGGCTGCGTGCCTTGGCCCCTGGCTGGCGCTTGCGCCTTGGCCTTGGCTTGGCTGGCTGGCCGGGTGCCTTGGCCTTGGCCCCGGCTGGCTGCGTGCCTTGGCCTTGGCCACAAAACGGGATTCGCAGCCCGAATCGGTTTCGCTTTCTCCCGCTGCCAACCCCGCCAATACCGCAACACCAGCCCAAAATCCCACGGCGCCACGGAAACGCTGAATTTGACCGCAACCGCGGTGCTATAGCTCACGGATTTCGCCATTTCGGCGGAAACGGGCCCAGGGCCCCCGCATTATTCTCGCCATTTTCTTCGGGCGCAAAACAGTACTTGCGCCCAGAGGAGGCCCGCGCCGAGTTGTGCCAGGATCGACCACCCGCGGGCACGCTTTCGGCCCCTTTTCGCACACCCGCACAACTGGTAAATCGGCCGAAAAACGAGATTCGACTCGAATCGACCGCCGCCTTTTTCCGACGCTTGACTCTCGCACGATCTAATGCATCACCCCAAAATCCCGCACCGCCCGAAACGCTGAAGTTGGCCCAGATCCGTGGGCTACAGCACACGGGTTCGCCATTTTGGACCAAAAAATGGGGCCCGGAGCTCACGGCCTGTTTTCCCCACTTTTGAGTCCCGTAAGATAATTTCAGTCGAAATACGGCACCTGCTGAAATTTCAGCCCAAGCAAAGTCGGACAGACGCTTGGGCGCTGCATTGGCCCTGGATGCGTGCATTGGCCTTGGCCGCGGGCATGTGCGTGCCTTGGCCTTGGCCGCGGGAGACTGCGTGGCTTGGCCTTGGCCGCTGGGGCTGGGTGGATGGGTGCCTTGGCCTTGGCCGCGGGCGGGCTGGTGCCTTGGCCTTGGCCGCGGGTGGCTGCGTGCCTTGGCCCCGGCTGGCGCGCGCGCTTGGCCTTGGCCGCTGGCTGGCCGGGTGCCTTGGCCTTGGCCCCGGCTGGCTGGCTGCGTGCCTTGGCCTTGGCCACAAACGGGATTCGCAGCCCGAATCGGCTCGCTTTTCTCCCGCTGCCAACCCCGCCAATACCGCAACACCAGCCCAAAATCCCACGGCGCCACGGAAACGCTGAATTTGACCGCAATCCGTGCTATAGCTCACGGATTTCGCCATTTCGGCGGAAACGGGGCCCAGGGCCCCCGCATTATTCTCGCCATTTTCTTCGGCGCAAAACAGTACTTGCGCCAGAGAGGAGGCCCGCGCCGAAGTTGTGCCAGGATCGACCACCGCGGGCACGCTTTGGCCCCTTTTCGCACGCACCCGCACAACTGGTAATCGGCCGTCAAAACGAGATTCGACTCGAATCGACCGCCGCCTTTTCCGACGCTTGACTCTCGTGACGATCTAATACATCACCCCAAAATCCCGCACCGCCCGAAACGCGGAAGTTGGCCCAGATCCGGGCTACAGCACACGGTTCGCCATTTTGGACCAAAAATGGGGCCCGGAGCTCACGGCCTGTTTTCCCCACTTTTGAGTCCCGTAAGATAATTTCAGTCGAAATACGGCACCTGCTGAAATTTCAGCCCAAGCAAAGTCGACAGACGCTTGGGCGCTGCATTGGCCCTGGATGCGTGCATTGGCCTTGGCCGCGGGCATGTGCGTGCCTTGGCCTTGGCCGCGGGAGACTGCGTGGCTTGGCCTTGGCCGCTGGGGCTGGGTGGATGGGTGCCTTGGCCTTGGCCGCGGGCGGGCTGGTGCCTTGGCCTTGGCCGCGGGTGGCTGCGTGCCTTGGCCCCGGCTGGCGCGCGCCTTGGCCTTGGCTGGCTGGCTGGCCGGGTGCCTTGGCCTTGGCCCCGGCTGGCTGGCTGCGTGCCTTGGCCTTGGCCACAAAACGGGATTCGCAGCCCGAATCGGCTCGCTTTCTCCCGCTGCCAACCCCGCCAATACCGGCAACACCAGCCCAAAATCCCACGGCGCCACGGAACCGCGGAATTTGACCGCAACCGGTGCTATAGCTCACGGATTTCGCCATTTCGGCGGAAACGTGGGCCCAGGGCCCCCGCATTATTCTCGCCATTTTCTTCGGCGCAAAAC
This sequence comes from Luvunga scandens, assembly GCA_030449905.1. Classification (NCBI taxonomy): domain Eukaryota; kingdom Viridiplantae; phylum Streptophyta; class Magnoliopsida; order Sapindales; family Rutaceae; genus Luvunga; species Luvunga scandens. The sequence goes on from JASUUG010000532.1 coordinate 442,419, forward strand.
AGTACTTGCGCCCAGAGGAGGCCCGCGCCGAGTTGTGCCAGGATCGACCACCCGCGGGCACGCTTTGGCCCCTTTTCGCACCCGCACAACTGGTAATCGGCCCAAAACGAGATTCGACTCGAATCGACCGCCGCCTTTTCCGACGCTTGACTCTCGTGACGTATCTAATGCATCACCCCAAAATCCCGCACCGCCCCGGAAACGCGGAAGTTGGCCCAGATCCGTGGGCTACAGCACACGGTCTTCGGCCATTTTGGACCAAAAAATGGGGCCCGGAGCTCACGGCCTGTTTCCCCCACTTTTGAGTCCCGTAAGATAATTTCAGTCGAAATACGGCACCTGCTGAAATTTCAGCCCAAGCAAAGTCGGACAGACGCTTGGGCGCTGCATTGGCCCTGGATGCGTGCATTGGCCTTGGCCGCGGGGCATGTGCGTGCCTTGGCCTTGGCCGCGGGGAGACTGCGTGGCTTGGCCTTGGCCGCTGGGGCTGGGTGGATGGGTGCCTTGGCCTTGGCCGCGGGCGGGCTGGTGCCTTGGCCTTGGCCGCGGGGTGGCTGCGTGCCTTGGCCCCGGCTGGCGCGCGCCTTGGCCTTGGCCGCTGGCTGGCCGGGTGCCTTGGCCTTGGCCCCGGCTGGCTGCGTGCCTTGGCCTTGGCCACAAACGGGATTCGCAGCCCGAATCGGCTCGCTTTCTCCCGCTGCCAACCCCGCCAATACCGCAACACCACCCCAAAATCCCACGGCGCCACGGAAACGCTGAATTTGACCGCAATCCGGTGCTATAGCTCACGGATTTCGCCATTTCGGCGGAAACGGGGCCCAGGGCCCCCGCATTATTCTCGCCATTTTCTTCGGCGCAAAACAGTACTTGCGCCCAGAGGAGGCCCGCGCCGAGTTGTGCCAGGATCGACCACCGCGGGCACGCTTTGGCCCCTTTTCGCACCCGCACAACTGGTAATCGGCCAAAACGAGATTCGACTCGAATCGACCGCCGCCTTTTCCGACGCTTGACTCTCGTGACGATCTAATGCATCACCCCAAAATCCCGCACCGCCCGAAACGCGGAAGTTGGCCCAGATCCGTGGGCTACAGCACACGGTTCGCCATTTTGGACCAAAAATGGGGCCCGGAGCTCACGGCCTGTTATCCCCACTTTTGAGTCCCGTAAGATAATTTCAGTCGAAATACGGCACCTGCTGAAATTTCAGCCCAAGCAAAGTCGGACAGACGCTTGGGCGCTGCATTGGCCCTGGATGCGTGCATTGGCCTTGGCCGCGGGCATGTGCGTGCCTTGGCCTTGGCCGCGGGAGACTGCGTGGCTTGGCCTTGGCCGCTGGGGCTGGGTGGATGGGTGCCTTGGCCTTGGCCGCGGGCGGGCTGGTGCCTTGGCCTTGGCCGCGGGTGGCTGCGTGCCTTGGCCCCGGCTGGCTGGCCGCGCGCCTTGGCCTTGGCCGCTGGCTGGCCGGGTGCCTTGGCCTTGGCCCCGGCTGGCTGCGTGCCTTGGCCTTGGCCACAAAACGGGATTCGCAGCCCGAATCGGCTCGCTTTCTCCCGCTGCCAACCCCGCCAATACCGCAACACCAGCCCAAAATCCCACGGCGCCACGGAAACGCTGAATTTGACCGCAACCGGTGCTATAGCTCACGGATTTCGCCATTTCGGCGGAAACGGGCCCAGGGCCCCCGCATTATTCTCGCCATTTTCTTCGGCGCAAAACAGTACTTGCGCCCAGAGGAGGCCCGCGCCGAGTTGTGCCAGGATCGACCACCGCGGGCACGCTTTGGCCCCTTTTCGCACCCCGCACAACTGGTAATCGCCCAGAAACGAGATTCGACTCGAATCGACCGCCGCCTTTTCCGACGCTTGACTCTCGTGACGATCTAATGCATCACCCCAAAATCCCGCACCGCCCAGGAAACGAGGAAGTTGGCCCAGATCCGGGCTACAGCACACGGTTCGCCATTTTGGACCAAAAAATGGGGCCCGGAGCTCACGGCCTGTTTTCCACCACTTTTGAGTCCCGTAAGATTATTTCAGTCGAAATACGGCACCTGCTGAAATTTCAGCCCAAGCAAAGTCGGACAGACGCTTGGGCGCTGCATTGGCCCTGGATGCGTGCCTTGGCCTTGGCCCCGGGCTGGCTGCGTGCCTTGGCCTTGGCCGCGGGAGACTGCGTGGCTTGGCCTTGGCCGCTGGGGCTGGGTGGATGGGTGCCTTGGCCTTGGCCGCGGGCGGGCTGGTGCCTTGGCCTTGGCCGCGGGTGGCTGCGTGCCTTGGCCCCGGCTGGCGCGCGCCTTGGCCTTGGCCGCTGGCTGGCCGTGCCTTGGCCTTGGCCCCGGCTGGCTGCGTGCCTTGGCCTTGGCCACAAACGGGATTCGCAGCCCGAATCGGCTCGCTTTCTCCCGCTGCCAACCCCGCCAATACCGCAACACCAGCCCAAAATCCCACGGCGCCACGGAAACGCTGAATTTGACCGCAACCGGTGCTATAGCTCACGGATTTCGCCATTTCGGCGGAAACGGGCCCAGGGCCCCCGCATTATTCTCGCCATTTTCTTCGGCGCAAAACAGTACTTGCGCCCAGAGGAGGCCCGCCGAAGTTGTGCCAGGATCGACCACCCGCGGGCACGCTTTCGGCCCCTTTTCGCACCCGCACAACTGGTAAATCGCCAAAACGAGATTCGACTCGGAATCGACCGCCGCCTTTTCCGACGCTTGACTCTCGACGATCTAATGCATCACCCCAAAATCCCGCACCGCCCGAAACGCGGAAGTTGGCCCAGATCCCGGGCTACAGCACACGGTCTTCGCCATTTTGACCAAAAATGGGGCCCGAGCTCACGGCCTGTTTTCCCCACTTTTGAGTCCCGTAAGATAATTTCAGTCGAAATACGGCACCTGCTGAAATTTCAGCCCACGGAAAGTCGGACAGACGCTTGGGCGCTGCATTGGCCCTGGATGCGTGCATTGGCCTTGGCCGGGGGGCATGTGCGTGCCTTTGCCTTGGCCGCGTGGAGACTGCGTGGGTTGGCCTTTGCCGCTGGGGCTGGGTGGATGGGTGCCTTGGCCTTGGCCGCGGGCGGGCTGGTGCCTTGGCCTTGGCCGCGGGGCTGGCTGCGTGCCTTGGCCCCGGCTGGCCGCTTGCGCTTGGCCTTGGCCGCTGGCTGGCCGGGTGCCTTGGCCTTGGCCCCGGCTGGCTGCGTGCCTTGGCCTTGGCCACAAAACGGGATTCGCAGCCCGAATCGTTTTCGCTTTCTCCCGCTGCCAACCCCGCCAATACCGCAACACCAGCCCAAAATCCCACGGCGCCACGGAAACGCTGAATTTGACCGCAATCCGCGGTGCTATAGCTCACGGATTTCGCCATTTCGGCGGAAACGGGCCCAGGGCCCCGCATTATTCTCGCCATTTTCTTCGGGCGCAAAACAGTACTTGCGCCCAGAGGAGGCCCGCTGCCGAGTTGTGCCAGGATCGACCACCCGCGGGCACGCTTTGGCCCCCTTTTCGCACCCCGCACAACTGGTAATCGGCCAGAAAACGAGATTCGACTCGAATCGACCGCCGCCTTTTCCGACGCTTGACTCTCGTGACGACGATCTAATGCATCACCCCAAAATCCCGCACCGCCCGAAACGCGGAAGTTGGCCCAGATCCGGGCTACAGCACACGGTCTTCGCCATTTTGGACCAAAAATGGGGCCCGAGCTCACGGCCTGTTTTCCCCACTTTTGAGTCCCGTAAGATAATTTCAGTCGAAATACGGCACCTGCTGAAATTTCAGCCCAAGCAAAGTCGGACAGACGCTTGGGCGCTGCATTGGCCCTGGATGCGTGCATTGGCCTTGGCCGCGGGCATGTGCGTGCCTTGGCCTTGGCCGCGGGAGACTGCGTGGCTTGGCCTTGGCCGCTGGGGCTGGGTGGATGGGTGCCTTGGCCTTGGCCGCGGGCGGGCTGGTGCCTTGGCCTTGGCCGCGGGTGGCTGCGTGCCTTGGCCCCGGGCTGGCTGGCGCGCCTTGGCCTTGGCGCTGGCTGGCCGGGTGCCTTGGCCTTGGCCCCGGCTGGCTGCGTGCCTTGGCCTTGGCCACAAACGGGATTCGCAGCCCGAATCGGTTTCGCTTTCTCCCGCTGCCAACCCCGCCAATACCGCAACACCAGCCCAAAATCCCACGGCGCCACGGAAACGCTGAATTTGACCGCAATCCGGTGCTATAGCTCACGGATTTCGCCATTTCGGCGGAAACGGGGCCCAGGGCCCCCGCATTATTCTCGCCATTTTCTTCGGGCGCAAAACAGTACTTGCGCCCAGAGGAGGCCCGCGCCGAGTTGTGCCAGGATCGACCACCCGCGGGCACGCTTTGGCCCCTTTTCGCACCCCCGCACAACTGGTAAATCGGCCCAAAACGAGATTCGACTCGAATCGACCGCCGCCTTTTCCGACGCTTGACTCTCGTGACGATCTAATGCATCACCCCAAAATCCCGCACCGCCCGAAACGCGGAAGTTGGCCCAGATCCGGGCTACAGCACACGGTTCGCCATTTTGGACCAAAAAATGGGGCCCGGAGCTCACGGCCTGTTTTCCCCACTTTTGAGTCCCGTAAGATAATTTCAGTCGAAATACGGCACCTGCTGAAATTTCAGCCCAAGCAAAGTCGGACAGACGCTTGGGCGCTGCATTGGCCCTGGATGCGTGCATTGGCCTTGGCCGCGGGCATGTGCGTGCCTTGGCCTTGGCCGCGGGAGACTGCGTGGCTTGGCCTTGGCCGCTGGGGCTGGGTGGATGGGTGCCTTGGCCTTGGCCGCGGGCGGGCTGGTGCCTTGGCCTTGGCCGCGTGGGTGGGCGTGCGTGCCTTGCCCCTGGCTGGCGCGCGCCTTGGCCTTGGCCGCTGGCTGGCCGGGTGCCTTGGCCTTGGCCCCGGCTGGCTGCGTGCCTTGGCCTTGGCCACAAAACGGGATTCGCAGCCCGAATCGGCTCGCTTTCTCCCGCTGCCAACCCCGCCAATACCGCAACACCAGCCCAAAATCCCACGGCGCCACGGAAACGCGAAATTTGACCGCAATCCGTGTGCTATAGCTCACGGATTTCGGCCATTTCGGGCGGAAACGTGGGCCCAGGGCCCCCCGCATTATTCTCGCCATTTTCTTCGGGCGCAAAACAGTACTTGCGCCCAGAGGAGGCCCGCGCCGAAGTTGTGCCAGGATCGACCACCCGCGGGCACGCTTTGGCCCCCTTTTCGCACCCCGCACAACTGGTAATCGGCCAGAAAACGAGATTCGACTCGGAATCGACCGCCGCCTTTTCCGACGCTTGACTCTCGTCGACGACGATCTAATGCATCACAACAAAATCCCTCTGCGCCCCGGAAACGAGGAAGTTGGCCCAGATCCGTGGGCTACAGCACACGGTTCGCCATTTTGGACCAAAAATGGGGCCCGGAGCTCACGGCCTGTTTTCCCCACTTTTGAGTCCCGTCAGATAATTTCAGTCGAAATACGGCACCTGCTGAAATTTCAGCCCAAGCAAAGTCGGACAGACGCTTGGGCGCTGCATTGGCCCTGGATGCGTGCATTGGCCTTGGCCGCGGGGCATGTGCGTGCCTTGGCCTTGGCCGCGGGAGACTGCGTGGCTTGGCCTTGGCCGCTGGGGCTGGGTGGATGGGTGCCTTGGCCTTGGCCGCGGGCGGGCTGGTGCCTTGGCCTTGGCCGCGGGTGGCTGCGTGCCTTGGCCTGGCTGGCTGGCGCGCCTTGGCCTTGGCCGCTGGCTGGCCGGGTGCCTTGGCCTTGGCCCCGGCTGGCTGCGTGCCTTGGCCTTGGCCACAAAACGGGATTCGCAGCCCGAATCGGCTCCGCTTTCTCCCGCTGCCAACCCCGCCAATACCGCAACACCAGCCCAAAATCCCACGGCGCCACGGAAACGCTGAATTTGACCGCAACCGGTGCTATAGCTCACGGATTTCGCCATTTCGGCGGAAACGGGGCCCAGGGCCCCCGCATTATTCTCGCCATTTTCTTCGGGCGCAAAACAGTACTTGCGCCCAGAGGAGGCCCGCGCCGAGTTGTGCCAGGATCGACCACCCGCGGGCACGCTTTCGCCCCTTTTCGCACCCCGCACAACTGGTAATCGGCCGTGAAAAACGAGATTCGACTCGAATCGACCGCCGCCTTTTCCGACGCTTGACTCTCGTGACGATCTAATGCATCACCCCAAAATCCCGCACCGCCCGAAACGCGGAAGTTGGCCCAGATCCGTGGGCTACAGCACACGGTTCGCCATTTTGGACCAAAAATGGGGCCCGAGCTCACGGCCTGTTTTCCCCACTTTTGAGTCCCGTAAGATAATTTCAGTCGAAATACGGCACCTGCTGAAATTTCAGCCCAAGCAAAGTCGGACAGACGCTTGGGCGCTGCATTGGCCCTGGATGCGTGCATTGGCCTTGGCGCGGGCATGTGCGTGCCTTGGCCTTGGCCGCGGGAGACTGCGTGGCTTGGCCTTGGCCGCTGGGGCTGGGTGGATGGGTGCCTTGGCCTTGGCCGCGGGCGGGCTGGTGCCTTGGCCTTGGCCGCGGGTGGCTGCGTGCCTTGGCCCCGGCTGGCCGCGCGCCTTGGCCTTGGCCGCTGGCTGGCCGGGTGCCTTGGCCTTGGCCCCGGCTGGCTGCGTGCCTTGGCCTTGGCCACAAAACGGGATTCGCAGCCCGAATCGGCTCGCTTTCTCCCGCTGCCAACCCCGCCAATACCGCAACACCAGCCCAAAATCCCACGGCGCCACGGAAACGCTGAATTTGACCGCAACCGTGCTATAGCTCACGGATTTCGCCATTTCGGCGGAAACGGGGCCCAGGGCCCCGCATTATTCTCGCCATTTTCTTCGGGCGCAAAACAGTACTTGCGCCCAGAGGAGGCCCGCGCCGAGTTGTGCCAGGATCGACCACCGCGGGCACGCTTTGGCCCCTTTTCGCACTCCCCGCACAACTGGTAATCGGCCGTAAAACGAGATTCGACTCGAATCGACCGCCGCCTTTTCCGACGCTTGACTCTCGACGATCTAATGCATCACCCCAAAATCCCGCACCGCCCGAAACGCGGAAGTTGGCCCAGATCCGTGGGCTACAGCACACGGTTCGCCATTTTGGACCAAAAATGGGGCCCGGAGCTCACGGCCTGTTTTCCCCACTTTTGAGTCCCGTAAGATAATTTCAGTCGAAATACGGCACCTGCTGAAATTTCAGCCCAAGCAAAGTCGACAGACGCTTGGGCGCTGCATTGGCCCTGGATGCGTGCATTGGCCTTGGCCGCTGGGCATGTGCGTGCCTTGGCCTTGGCCGCGGGAGACTGCGTGGCTTGGCCTTGGCCGCTGGGGCTGGGTGGATGGGTGCCTTGGCCTTGGCCGCGGGCGGGCTGGTGCCTTGGCCTTGGCCGCGGGTGGCTGCGTGCCTTGGCCCCGGCTGGCCGCGCGCCTTGGCCTTGGCCGCTGGCTGGCCGGGTGCCTTGGCCTTGGCCCCGGCTGGCTGCGTGCCTTGGCCTTGGCCACAAAACGGGATTCGCAGCCCGAATCGGCTCGCTTTCTCCCGCGCCAACCCCGCCAATACCGCAACACCAGCCCAAAATCCCACGGCGCCACGGAAACGCTGAATTTGACCGCAACCGGTGCTATAGCTCACGGATTTCGCCATTTCGGCGGAAACGGGCCCAGGGCCCCCGCATTATTCTCGCCATTTTCTTCGGGCGCAAAACAGTACTTGCGCCCAGAGGAGGCCCGCGCCGAGTTGTGCCAGGATCGACCACCAAGCGGGCACGCTTTCGGCCCCTTTTCGCACCCCGCACAACTGGTAAATCGGCCCGAAACGAGATTCGACTCGAATCGACCGCCGCCTTTTCCGACGCTTGACTCTCGTGACGATCTAATGCATCACCCCAAAATCCCGCACCGCCCCGGAAACGCGGAAGTTGGCCCAGATCCGTGGGCTACAGCACACGGTCTTCGGCCATTTTGGACCAAACAATGGGGCCCGGAGCTCCCGGCCTGTTTTCCCCCACGTTTGAGTCCCGTAAGATAAATTCAGTCGAAATACGGCACCTGCTGAAATTTCAGCCCAAGCAAAGTCGGACAGCCGCTGGGCGCTGCATTGGCCCTGGATGCGTGCATTGGCCTTGGCCGCGGGCATGTGCGTGCCTTGGCCTTGGCCGCGGGAGACTGCGTGGCTTGGCCTTGGCCGCTGGGGCTGGGTGGATGGGTGCCTTGGCCTTGGCCGCGGGCGGGCTGGTGCCTTGGCCTTGGCCGCGGGTGGCTGCGTGCCTTGGCCCCTGGCTGGCGCGCGCCTTGGCCTTGGCCGCTGGCTGGCCGGGTGCCTTGGCCTTGGCCCCGGCTGGCTGCGTGCCTTGGCCTTGGCCACAAACGGGATTCGCAGCCCGAATCGGTTTCGCTTTCTCCCGCGCCAACCCCGCCAATACCGCAACACCAGCCCAAAATCCCACGTCGCCACTGAAACGCTAAATTTGAGCTCAATCCTTGTGCTATATCTCACGGATTTCTGCCATTTCGGGCGGAAACGTTGGCCCAGGGCACCCCGAATTATTCTCGCCATTTTCTTCGGGCGCAAAACAGTACTTGCGCCCAGAGGAGGCCCGCGCCGAGTTGTGATGTGAGCACACGGCACTCGGCGTTGCTTCGTCATTCTTGACCAAAACTGAGATCCACACCTACCTTCCACTTCTTTCCCGTAATATTTTCCTGAATGCCGAAAGTCTTGGCGGCACCGCTTGGGCACTTGGCCTTTCAGCGGTAAAATGGCCGTACAAAACGAGTTTGGGAGCTCGGAATTGATTCCGCTTTTCTCCCGCCACCAACCCCACCAAACCCGACCACGCCAGCCAAAATCCCACGCAGCCCCGAAACGTAAATTTGGCCGCAATCCGTGTGGGATAGCTCACGGATTTTGGCCTTTTGGCATTTGGAAAATGGGGCAGGGCCTCCCGCATTATTCTCGCCATTTCTTCGAGAGGAAAACAGTACTAGTAAACGCGTGAGGAGGCCCCTGGCCCAGTTCTACCACAATCGACCAATGCTGGGCACGCGGTCCCCTTTTCGCACCCGCACGCTCGTAAATCAGACGTAAAACGAGGTTCGACTCGAATCGACCGCCTTCTCCGACGCTCGACTGTCGAACGATCTAATGCATCACCCCAAAATCCCGCCCGCCCCGAAACGCGAAAGTTGGCCAAGATCCGTGAGCTACAGCACACGGCCTTCTTCGCCATTTTGGTGGCTGCGTGCCTAGGCCTTGGCCCGGGTGGCTGGGTGCCATGGCCTTGGCCATTTTTGGTCGGGTGGAAAACGTGCCTTGGCCGCCAGGCTGGCTGGGTGCCGAAATGGCACATTCGGGCACGCGGGCACTTGGCACTCTCACGCACACTTGGGCCGCAATCCGGGTGGCTGGGTGCCTAATGGCCTTTTTCCTTGGCCTTTGGCCTTGGAACGCGGGTGGCTGGGCTGGCTGGCTTGGCCTAGGCCTTGGCCGCTGGGTGGCTGTGTGCCATGGCCTTGGCCTTGGCCCTGGGTGGCATGGCCTTGGCCTTGGCCTGGCTGCGTGCCTTGGCCTTGGCCGCGGGCTGGCTGCGTGCCTTGCTCAAAATGCAGCACATGCTCACGAAAGGCACGCCGCACAAATTTCGCACACACACACACACAAACTTGGGCCAAAATCCGGGCAAGGATAGGAGCTCGAGCATTGGCCCCCGTGCCTTGGCCTTGGCCGCGGGTGGTCGCTTGGCCTTGGCCACGGGCGAGCATTTGGCCAAAATGTGAGCACACGGTCCCGCCGCTTACTTCGATTCTTGACCAAAACTGAGATCCACACCTACCTTCCACTTCTTTCTCCGGTTTTGCCTGAATCGGACGAGTTGGCCCACCCATTTGGGCACTTGTAAATCCTTGGGCGGTAAATGGGTGAAACGAGTTTCGAGCTCGGAATTGATTCCGCCTTTTCCCGCCACCGACTCCCACCAAACCCGACCACGCCAGCCAAAATCCCACGCCGCCCCGAACACAAGGCAGGGCACACAATCCGCGGTGCTATAGCTCACGGATTTTGGCCTTTTCGGGCGGAAAATGGGCGCAGGCCTCTCGTCAAAAAGGAGCTTGGGCTTTCCGAACCTTAATTTTGTGTTTCTCTTATGTTTTCACACATTTTTTGTAGCACGAATTTTTTAACCGAGGCTAACTTTTTTTCAACAATAAGACATTTTAATTTGGATTTGACCACACCAGCAGCAACTTAAATGTCCAATTGTGATGTGAAATCGTTAATTATTTGATTTATAATTAATTTGTATCTTAGATCCAAATATAAATGGCCGCACACATGAAGAAGTGTATATTGATATTTTAAGTTGTCTCAATGGTAGGCTTGAAAATTTATTTGCATTTTTGACCGGGCATGTTAGGGTTGCGAGAGCTAAAGCTTCAATATTCTCTTCAAATATTATTACATTAATTTCAAAAACAACATATCTGAATATTTCACATTTAATTTAAAAATTATTTTCTGCTGCATATTAGGATATATATGCAATCGACAATCGAGGTATTAGAGCAATTTTGGACCCACCAAAATAAAGAGACACCACCACCCTTGAGCCTTGACTCTCACTGGGTGGAAAAAAAAAGTATATTGAATTACGCGTGTGATTTTTTTTCCATGATGGTAGAAAAAATGTGAAATACTATTAAATAGAAAGAGAAAATATTTCGCGGGCACGTAAAAGAGGTGTTTTTGGCCTCACGTGGCATGCCTGGGAGTGGGGGCAAAATGGGTGCTCACGGCCAAGGCACGGGGCACATTGCCAAGCTCCCTATCCTATGCAACACTCGGAGCTCCAAAATCCTGGCTGCACCATACCTGGGCATTGGCCGCGCACGGTTGGACCAGATTTCGCCATTTGGCGAGCTACAGCACACGGTCTTTGGCCATTTTGGCCGCAAAAAATGGGGCCCGGAGCTTCACCGCTGTTTTCCACTTTTGAGTCGGTTTTAACTTCAAAATCGCACAAAAAAATTTAAATCGCCCAAACTGAAAGTCGACCCGCTTTTTCCGAATTTGACCCGCAAATGCTAATGGCCGTGAAAATAAAATCCCGAGCTCGGAATTAAATCTTTGGCCCGCATCCGGGCTGGCACAAAGCCCACTTCGCCATTTTGACCAAAAAATGAGCTCACGCCTGTTTTCCCCCACTTTTAAGTCATATTTGAAGATAACCAAATTGCTAAGCTCACGCATTTTGAAAGTTCAGCCCAAACAAATCGGATAGACGCCTGGGCGCATTATTGGCCCCCGATTCTTCGCATTGGCCTTGGGCGCGGGCATGAGTGAGGCCCCTTGGCCTTGGTCACGGGGAGACCACAAAATTTACCACGAGGGCATGCCTTGGCCTTTTCGCTGGAAACCCCCGCAGATGCCTTGGTGTTGAGTACTAGAAAGTGTGTATTTATAATGAGAAAATCATCATTTTACACTCCAAGTCTCACTAACATCCCTATTTTTATGTCTTTAAGTCTTTTGTAATTTAATTATGTATGTTTTATTTTAATTAAGTATTTTATGTATTTTAGGGGATATCATGGTCATTTCACAATAAACGAGAGATCAGATGGAAAACGGACAACACTTTTGAACTCGTGATGGATAAAACCTTAGAGGAGCATAAAAAAGAAAATGGATCGCTTCACATATACTTGAGATCGTTTCACACATACGGTGACGGTTGATATATACAGAAATTGACACTAGATCGTTCACGTGACTGTTCACATGTATCGATGCTGACGTGGCACTGCACGATGACGTGGCACTATACGATGACGTGGCGGCATTTGATTGGACGAACGATGTGGCATTGACCGCTTATGCGGGCATTGATCGATGATGCGCTGATCGACGACGGTCACGATCCTATTGACCAAAAATGTTGACCGTGACGGGCAGAATATTAGTGGATCAAAAAAAAACGTGTACGGGTACATGCATATACATTGAATAAAAGCCCCGATGATGTGTTCCATCCAATAGAACTTGCCACGTGGCGCAATCCTCGAGCGCCCAAATTGTTTTAATCCGATGGCCATGATTTACTCAAAGCTTATCTATAAAAAGGGGCTCCCCCCTAATTTGACACCCCGAATCCATTTTTGACTCCATTTTCTCTAATTCCATCTCCATCTTGTATTTTCTACGTATTTTAATAAAATTCCCATTTTACCCCTAGTTCAAATATGAGTGGCTAATTTCCTTTCAAGTCAGTCAAGGTGAAGTCTCAACATGCTCCATGGGCTTAATTTGGTAAATTTACTTTTCCTTCCCCTTTAATTTATGTGGTTGTTTTGACTTTTCAGACAGATAGTAATAATCTTGTTTTGATATCTATTGAATAACCGCCTCCCAGGCAAGGTTATTACTATTTGGCACGGAAGCCCTTAGCACCATATCTATTAAAGTGTGGTTCATGATGAGTGGAAGTTCCCCTTCATGATTTAATTGGTTCTAATAATGAATATTAAGCCGATGGTACATGTTGAGACAGATCCGAGATCCAAGCATTTTATTTTAATAGTTTATTCCACCACTTTAATTTAAATTAATACATTGCCTACATAATTGTCATTATAAATCCAACCACCAACTCGTAAAATTAATTCTACACATAATTAAAATCCACCTCCTCGTGGGATCGACACTGTCACCATTAATCTATTCTACAATAGATTCGCACTTCATGTAGTTCAATAAAATTTGCACAACAAGTTTTTGGCGCCGTTTGGGAGGTAAGTATTTTAATTTGTAGAATTTTTTTCTTCTTTATTTATTTATTTTATTTGTTTCCTTGTAATATTTTTTTTTTATTATTAAAAAAAAAAAAAAAGTGAATTAAATTTTGAAGTAGATATTATTTTCTTTTCTTTTCTTCTCTTCTTTAAATTTTGTAATTTAATTTTCATGTTATTTTTTTATTTTTTGAAACCTATGCTCAACCGCCTCTTAATTTATTTTAATTTGTTTCACGATTTTCTTTTCTATATATAGCACTTGAGTTATTTTCATAAAGAAAATTATAATAATGTTGATAAGGTTAGATTGTAATTTCTCCCTCTTATTTATCTTTATTAATTTTGTTATCATTTTTTTCATTTGCATGCATGGTCGTAGGTCACAATTACCGAAATCTGAGCATAGATTTAATTAGAAAAACACTTCGCACACACAAGCACGTTATAAATTAAAAATAAATTTGAAATGGATTTGCAAACCAAAGACCACAAGAGAGGCCATTTAAGACTACTTTACCCCTTAGCTAACTTGAGCACATCATGCATAAGATACCCAAATGTAGCCGCAGAGTTTTGAATTAAAACCTAGTGTGCTAAATTGTCTCCCAACATTCTACGGCCTAGAAAATGAAGATCCATATAATCATCCAATGATTTTCATGCTATTTGTCAAACTTTTAAATACGAGAATTTTTCAATGATGATGTTAAACTTAGATTATTTCCATTTTCTTTAAAGGATAGAGCTCGCTCATGGTTCAACATTGCCTCGCTAATAAGATTACATCACGGAACAAATGGTAACAAAATTTTTGAATAAATATTTCTCAAGACATAAAACCAATGCTATTCGCAGGAAATTTCAGAGTTTACCCAAAGAGAAGACGAGCAATTTTTCAAGCATGGGAGCGATTCAACGGGCTACTCCTAAAGTGTCCACATCATGGATATGAAAATGGCACCAATGCCAATACTTTTTGAGGGATTATTGCCGAATGTGCAAGAATGGCTAATGGCAACAAGTTGGAGGAGAGCTAATGTCAAAAAGTGCATCGAGATTTGGGATTTTTTCCAACGACAAGAGGATAATTCCCAACAACGGAGTGTTCATTCAGAGTACTAGAAGAAAGGAAGTGAATGAGGTTCACATCATTGGCGAGTCAAGTTCAGAAATTAAAGAAGTCAAAGACATAGTCAAGGTCTTTTCCCGACAAATAAGATCGTTAACGCTAAATTAACGGAACCACACGACCGTGACTCATACTCGTGATCAAGCCAATGCCATAGAGACGAATGAGAAAGCCATCAAACTACAACCCTTACTCCAACACATATAATCCTCGATGGAGAGACCACCCCAATTTTTCATGGTCTCAAGGATTCCAACATAACGGACCAGCCAGCCCCACTCCACCACCAATGCAACCAATTCTCAAAATCCTCAAGCCTCTCAACCACCATTTAGACCATATAATCAGAACCCAAACCATTCTTAACCTAGACCATGGGAGGATGCATTTCAAAATTTCTAGAATCTTATTCACTCCAAAATCGAGCAACAAAACCGCACCATTGATGAACTGCGAAATGAGATGAGAGCGGGTTTCAACTCACAAACCCAATCAATTTCAAACCTTGAGAAAATGGTGGGACAACTTGCTTCTTCTGCACCTTGGCAATGATCGCTGAGAAAGGTAAATTCCCAAGTCAACCAAAGGCTTAATCCTAAAGGAGTGTATGGCAAGCACTACTCACCTCAAAAAGATGGAGAGGTCAAAGCCGCCATGACCTTGCGAAAAGGAAAAGAAGTCGACAACAAAGTTGGAGATGCCTGAACCAAAACAACTCAAATTATACCTGGTAAATGAAGAAGACTCATCATCGTAGGAGAAAGAAGAAACCAACCCACGAGAATACGCTCCAAAGCTCCATTTCCCGCAGGTTAGCTAAAGCAAAAAAAGCGGAAAATCTACAAGTGAGATTTTTGAAATCTTTAAACAGTAAATGTTAACATCCCTTCGCTTGATGCTATAAAACAAGTGCCATCTTATGCCAAGTTTCTTAAAGACCTTTGTACTAAAAAGAGAAACATTCATGTTCAAAAAAGGCATTTTTAACCGTAAAACGTGAGTTCTATACTCCAACACAAACTTCCTCTAAAATACAAAGATCCGTGCTCCCCACTATCTCATGTAGATAGTGGAACCACACAATCGAGAATGCCATTGACTTGGTGAGCTAGTGTAAATCTGTTGCCTTACTCAATATTTGTGAAACTTGATCGAGAATTACACCCAACTCCTGGTGTTACATACTGGCAGACGGTCCATGAAAAACCTCGTGGTATTGTGGAGGACGTGCTTATATGTAGATAAGTTTTATTTTCCGTTGATTTCATTGTAATTGACACTCAACCAGTCCAGATTCGCCAAGAAATCCCCATTATCTTAGGACGACCTTTCTTGGCAATCGCCGATGCTCACATTCAATGCAGATCGAAATATGCAGCTTGTCCTTTGGCAATATGACGATGGAGCTAAATATCTTCAACATCGCCAAACAACCTCCCAATGCAAATGATGAAATTGTTTGATGTGGATTTAATCAAGAATTAGTTGATAATACTTTTATTTCAAATCTTAGTGATGACCCTTTACAAACATGTTTAACTCACTTTCGTTTGAATTTTGATATTGACAGATCAATAGATGAGGTTAACGCCTTACTTGATTCAAAGACCATCCATGGACATTAACAAATGGAAGTCAAGAGTGGAACAACTAGCACCATCGTGAGAGAAGAAACCGAGTCCATCATCAATCACCACCAAAACTCGAGTATCAGGCATATCGGGGCCAAAGAAAAATTCAACTTTGACATGCAAAGCAAGCTAACTTAGAAAGAAAATCACAACCGCGTAACTCAAGAAAGTCGAATGATGTATACAAAAATGCCAAGATTTACAAACAAATAATGAAAGTCTTTCATGACAAGCAAATTATGAGAAAATCTTTCACACCAGGTCGAAAGTACTTTTATTCAATTCTCACTTACGCTATTCCCGTGTAAGTTACGCTATCGATGGATCGTCCTTTATAGTCCACAATCGCTTTTTTCATACGGAGTGCTTAAAATTAAGGATCCAAAGAACGTGTAATTTTTAAAGTTAATGGTCAAAGATGAAGCCATATCTAGAGTACCAACCACGGAAAAAGGCACCGAAATAGATTCGAGTGACTCCACCAAATTTAAATTAAGAATTTTTCTTATTTATTTCTTCTTTCGTGATTTAAATTTTGTGAAAGTGTGTTTATTTAATCATTCAGTTTTCTTTATCACTTCTAATTACGTGTTCCTCAACTAGACAGCTTCCTCTTGAACATTCTCAAACAACTTCAACGTGTACAACTCATCCGAGAAGCCGATACGATTTTGTAAAACGATCATATTTGGAAGCTACAACCTCCGTGAGTCGGGTATCCCACGTTGAAGATCTAGAAAGACAACTCAAAGAAATCGAGCGGAGGTATCAACGAAACCCAAATCGAACTTGAGGAAAACTCAATAAGAGGACAATTGTGAGATTATTATTTTTCTTTTTTTCTTTCTTTTCTTTTCTTTTTGTGTGTTCTCTAGTTTGTTACCCCTGTAAAGTTGGCATGATAACGGCATCGCGTGACAATCAAAGTCGGTTACTTTAGTTTCCCATAATAACTAATATTCTGAGAATAAGGTATGGATGTAAACGCTGATTCTAGCAAAGCTTCACAAGCGATTTCCTTCACTTCCTCGTATCGCCCTCCTTACGATCTATAAAGCTCGGTCCGAACGCATGCGATTGCTTATGAGAAATAACGTCCCCGCTGACATCCGTTGGTTAATCGAGGCCAAGGTACGCTTGGCAGGTGAGTTACCTCCTAAATTTATTGCATACATGCCTGGTCAGGTAAAGGAAATTACTCGAGAAAACGAAGAGCTAAAAACTTCATGTTAATTGTCATAAGTTGCCAGATGAAATGCAATAAAAATCCTTGTTCTTTCGGAATGATGTCCGATAATAGGGAAGATAAGATTCAATTCACAGTGATGGTTTGAATAAAGAGTCATTGATGATATCCTTTGTCTCTTGAAACGCATCCAAGTGATACGCACAAAAGAGAATTCTCCGCTTATGGCCATTATTTCAAAGAAAAGCATGCACGATATAGTCTTGGGAATCGACTATAAACGATTCGCTTGCCACTTATAAGAAAACCGGATGAAGCCTATCTCGACCCATGTAGGCATGCTCAAGCCGCTTTCGGACGAAACCGAGGAAGATGGAGCCACAATCACAACTACTTCGTAAATATCCTTTACCGTTGTTTTATTTTACGTTGTTTTATTTCAATGTTGTTTTATCAATTGCATTATTGTCTTTAATAATTGAGTGCTTTTTCTTTTACTATTTCTTTTGACTCGAGCCATGTGCTTTACGCTGCTAATTGACATAGACATGCTACCTCCTATACAACAGAAATCATTGTCACCAAGATCCTGATATATGATCATTTTCTTTAGACTCACAAATTGTTTTTTAAGCATCCCAATGGCATTTACTCCCAATAAACAATTCAAGAACATTTTGTGCTCTCCGGATTTAACTACGGGCAAACATAAAGAGTTCGCTGAGGCAACCATCGATCTTGGTCAACGACACAGAAGAAATTTGTGATCTCGATTTATGGAGTGAGGTGACCGAGGGTTATCAAAACTAGTCTCTTTAAGTCGTTTATCTCGCAGGAGCCAAGTTGTTAGGCATCATCCTGTAAGAAGCCTCAAACCGTTGGCCTCGATAACCGACTCACCAACTGGAGAAGAGTTAGTTGTCTCGTGTATGCAAGAAAGAATAATCAAATGCTAAATCACGCCGATGCTTTTATTTTCCTACCGTGAGATCTTGCAACTCTAGAGGCACTAATCACATTAAGATTCGGGGCCCATCTCAACATTCATCGTAAAAACCCATCGGTTTGTTAAATGTCAATAACTTTATGATGGCTTCATCGCATTTCTTAACCATGCAATAAAAATCA
>JASUUG010000534.1:0-31296 GCA_030449905.1 Luvunga scandens
ATTAGGGCTGACTCTTTTAAACTATCTTATGCTCTCTTATAACATCATCTCCTTGCCCCCTTTCTTCTCCCTCTCACACACTCCCTCTCTTTCTCTCCATCTTTTAGCACCCATTTCTCCATCTTTAAGAGCATTTATATTCTCCATCTTTATCATCTTTTTCACTATATTATCACTTTTATATTTTTATTCTGTATTTTTATTTTTATCAACATCAAACATCGATGGTGTGAAATTTATATTTATAGAGAGAGCTTTAGTTGTATTTTTATCAACGACATAACATATTGATTTTCTTGCACAAGCACCGCATCATCTACTGTGTTTAATTTGACATGATTTTTAGAGTAAGAGACAGTTTAATTTTCCCCTAACAATTACATGGAATAATGATCTATTTCCCTTGTTCATACGTTTTACATGTTTATTTTTCTCCAACTCCAGAATATACTATTTGCATATTTGGATAAAAGTAATAATGAGAGAAAGCAAAGAGTTATTAGAATGTTTGCTGCAGCAAAGAGTACAAACATGGATATTCATACGGATATTGTGCATTCATTCATCAGATTTTTGGCATTATTGACCCTCATATTTATGGCTTTCAAGCGGACTCTTTTACCGTTAACGATAAATTTATGATAATGAAAATAATGATGCTATTGCTTAGCTGACATTCTAGTCTCACATTGAGCCAGAAGATATCACCACTATTACAAATTGCACCTAGCTTTCCGTCTCAAAGGTTTGACATAAATTATAAGCACCCATAGGCTTGTAGCCCATTACGGAGTCCTCACTTCCTTTGTAATTGTAAATCAAAGCCCCAAGGCCGTTATTATGTGAACACGGAAATTCTACTTCTTTCAAGGCCTCAGTCTTTATCTTTCTCATCCTGCGCAATAATCTCGTTAGTCTCTTTCCCATCTCATAAAATACATTGTTTTTTTTTTCGAGAGTTAATACCTTTTAAAATGTGAATTTAAATCTAAACAACACTCTAAAATGTATAGAAGTTCGTCTTAAAAAACTTTCATATGTACTTATTAAATGATATTTTTGCATATTTAATATTATTTGTGAAATCAGATATAGTACCGTCGCAGTTAGTTATAACCCCTCACATTTTGGGATGAAAACTCTAAATCTTTTGTTATACTCTTAGCTTATGACATGTTGCCTACAGCATACAAAGTTTAGGAGTATATACAAGAGATTAACGGCTGTATTGTAGATGCATCTATCGTTTTGTTATCTGAAATTAAGTCTGTTGTTAACATTCTTAGGAGGCCCATATCTTGTGTGTGTTGGGATGAGGGTCTGCAAAAGTTTTAGGTACCGAGTGGGCACCAGTCGTTGTTATCATGGTTATTGTAGATGTATTGATTTTCCTGGACTTTGTCAAAGCTGGAAGGTGATTGCGCTGAAAAATGTCTTCAAAAATGCCCTGAAAATAGTTGTGGATCTGGCAACTGCCATCGGATTTGTAATTAATGCTTTGAGTTTGAGCTTGAGAATGAAGATGCTAATTTTAGCCATCTATATATCCAAAAGAATTTCGCTACGTTTCCTCGAAGTGCTTTTGAAATTTCGATTGAAAGTACACGCCTTCTGTGAGAAATTTCGATTGAAAGTAGAAACCTTTTAACATCTACGTAATAAAGAGGTGAAGACAAAAAGCGAAGAATTAATGGAGCAATAGTGTCCTGGAAGGAGCGATTATTTAGATTATAAAGTTGACGCGAGTCAATGCAGAATAATTAATTAATTAATTAAATTAATGCATTCACTTCCTTCAACAGGTACCGTGTGGGCACTCCTTTCCTCTGCATAATTTTAGCTTTCATACTGAGTGTGGGGTTCAAATTAAACAAATACTTCATGACTTTTCTTAGTTATCAAATAAGATAACAGTAAATTGATATTTATTACACATTAAAAATTTTTAATTTAGGATTTTTGAACTTTATTAAAATATAAAAAAGTAATTAAATTATGTAGTTTAATAATGTAAAGACCGTAAAAATTATTAAATTGCATAATTTAATAATATAATATTATTATATTATTAAACCGCATGGTTTGATAGTTTTGTTGAATTTTAACAAATTTCATGTCGTAGACCAGATCAGCACTATATTACATGTTATAGTAAAAAATTTTGATGAACAATTAAAATTTCATTGACTCACTAGTAGATAACATTTGCACTCGCATAGTAAGTGTTGATATCTTCGTCTATAACTCGTACACAATATATTAGAGTGCTGCCAAAACGATCTGCAACAAAAAATAAACAAAATTTTGAAAAAAATTTAAAATCATATCTATATTTGTAAATTGCATCCAGATTTGTTACTATGGGAGCATATGAAGTTGAGCCACAACAAGTAATGTTTTAAAACGAGCAAATCGACAACAATTAATAGTCCTTGGACATTTCTGTTGAAAAGTCAAACAATCCTTTTCAATTTGGTTGATGGCACATAAATTCAAGAGGTTTGGTGGCACACAAATTGACAAAAATGAGTGTCTTTTTCAATTCGGTGGGAGACAAACATAGATTTGCTGGAAGCCGTGTGCATGATGCCAATTTGTTAGATTTTTGTTACGAGAGTTTGGCTATAAATAGAGATTCATTTCAAGACAGAAAGCATCCCAAATATTTGGGAGAAGATTATAAAATTCGCAGAATGAAGTGAAGAATTATTGAGAGTAAAGAATCGGAGAGTGTGAGTAATTAAGAGATATTTCTTTCAGCAGACATTGAGAAGTATTGTGTATATTTGGATTACGAAAAATGAGATTTACACTAAATTATCAGATCAAATAATTATTAATGATACAATTATTTTTTCTCGCTCCCTGTGGATGTAGGTATAATTACAACCACATTAAATTCCTATGTCTTTATTTTTTGTGATTATTTGATGCGCTTAATTCGTATTTTCGCACAAAAATTGGTATTATACGAAGGTTTGTCTTGGAGAATACTCAGATCGTTCATATATACGGTGACTATTTATAAATCTTATTGCTCACAAATACAAAGTGGAGATTACCATTTGTACTTGAGAGACGCCACTATAAGTAGTGTGTATTTTTGCATGTCTAGGAAAGTTCTTTCAATAAAACGATAAGAGTGGGCAGGAGTTTAGGTTTTAAGTGGGACCGTTGTGACCATTCATTCTCCTGAAACTTTCTTGGTGCATTTAATTCTCATGAAATAAACATCATGAGATTGTTTTTCAAGTAGGAATAGTTCGTTGAGAAAATGGTGAAGAGTGAAACTTCCAGGATGTGGGAAGATCTACCCAAACTATTTCGGGAGACAGTTGAGGTGGAAGTAGAATTGTCAAATCGCCTTTCAAGACTGTTATTGGAGGCCAGAAAATTGATGTTGAAAAGTTTGATGGGAAAATCAACGGCATGTGGAGGCACGAAGTTATGGATGCCCTTATTCAAATCGATCTCAACGCGTTGTTTTGAAAAATAAGAAACACTTGTATGATGAAGAAATTTGGGATCGTATGAATGAAAAAGCCTGTGGTCAAATCAGATCTTACTTGTCCAAGGAGGTAAAATATCTGGTGAAAGATGAGGAGTGTGCAATGACTTTGTGGTGTACATTGGAAGAAAAGTACTTGCTAAAAAGTCCTGAAAATCGCCTCCACGCAATGAGCCAAGTATATGGCTTTCGAATGAAGCGTGGAGTGTCAATGCATGACCATGTCTCAAGATTTGAAAAGTTACTTCCTGGTTTAAAGAATCTTGATGAAGATTTAAAGGATGAAGTCAAGACTAGGATTCTAGTGCACTCGCTTCAAGAAGAATATAGCCATTTTGTGACTACCTTGTTATTTGGGAAAAATGTGATCATTTTTAAAGATGTTTGCACAGCATTGACTAATTTGGAAATTCAGAATAATGATAAATATTCCAAAAGAACATTGTCTAAAGCTTTGTTAGCTAGAGGGAGGGTGATGGAGAAAAAGAAGAAGCATAGTGGAAAGAATTCTAGGTCTAAGTCAAGAAGTAGAAATATAGCTCGTGATGAGTGTGTCTTTTGTCATGAAAAGGGCCATTGGAGGAAAGATTATTCGAAGGCTCAGAAGAGAGATGGGAAGAAACCAGTAGCAGCGAACATGGCATACAAAGATGAAGACTTTGATTATTCACTAAGTGTTACACCTCCAGCATATGTGGCTAGTTCGGACGAGTGAATACTTGATACCGGAGCAACCTATCATTTGTGTCCTGTAAGGGAATGGTTTACAGATTTTCGTAATTTAGAATTCGATGCAATTGTGATGGGGAATGATCAACCTTGTCGCACAATGGGGATAGGAATAATTCGGCTTAAGATGTTCGATGGAATGGTCATAGAGTTAAAAGAGGTTAGATATGTTCCAGCTTTAAAGAAAAATCTAATTTTTGTGAGTGCTTTGGAAGCTAAAGCCTACAAGGTTACCAGTGATATATGTGGACCAACTAAGACTGCATCAATTGGTGAAAGCCATTATTTTGTTTCATTTGTTGATGATTTCTCTAAACTTGTATGAGTGTACAATATACGACAAGGATAAGGTTTTAGAAATTTTTGTGAAATGGGAAATTAGTAAATTTTAAACTTGCGGAAAGATCAAAAAATATTACCAGTCGATAATGGGGGGTGAATATCTTCTGATCTATTCTCGCAAGTATACCGTAGTGAGGGTATGAAAAAGACATTTCATTTGAGACATACTTTGCAATAAAATGACGTGGTGAAGATAATAATGGTGTACTTTCACGGAGAAAGTCTGATGTATGTTATCTAGTCTTTTAGATAAAAATTTTGGTAGCCGAGTGTAGTTTCACGCAAGTTACTTAATAAACCAGGTTGCCTTCACTTTCTGATTCGAGGTAAAACTCTTATGGAAATGTGGTCCGGAAAACAAGCACAAGACTATGATTCCATTCATATGTTTGGGTGTCCAACTTATTATCATGTAAAGAATGATGCTCGATCCCTCGTGCAAGAAAAGTTATCTTTGTAGGATTGAGTGGAGTTAAAAGGCTATAAGCTTTGTGATCTCAAAGATAAAAGTTTGTGTGGAAGATGAAAATAAGTCTTCTATGTTGAGGCTTCAGGTTCTGTAAAGTGGAGAATAGGACCCAAGAGGTATTGCGGTGGGTGGAGTTTGATGCAACTTCATATGTCTTAGTTCTACATTGCAGGCGAGTTGAACTTTAGAGGCGGCCCGCAGTTGAAGAAGAAGTTGTTTGTTGATGTCCCACTTGAGGATGAAGCAACCAAAGAAGATGTAGAAGATGAAAATGAGTATATAAAGAATAAAGTTAAGCCAAAAAGAAGTGATAAAGAACCAGTGGCTTACCAAGGAATATGGTGGTAGCTTACGACTTCCGTTATTGATGAGACATCCCCAACACTTTTGGCAAGCGTTACACAATAATGAAAGTGATAAGTGGAAGTTAGCCATGGAGAAGGGATAAAGTCTCTTTATCAAAATTGTATCTGGGAACTCGCGAGTTACTCGCGGAAAAGTATATTGGCAATAAACGGGTCTACACCAAGGTTGCGATCTTTAAATCAATCAACTCTTCGATACAAGGCAAGGTGTGGCAAAATGTTACGCTCGGGCTTAAGCGTATCGATTATAATGAAGATTCTCTCTAGCGCAGAAACATACTCTCTTTTGTATCCTACTTACCTTCTGTAGCTAAATATGTGAAAGCTGTAGTTGACTTTAATTAGACGCTAAGACACATTTTTTACATGTAGACTCGGAGGAAGAAATCTAGGCGACATTCTTAGCCTAAGGGTTTCAAAGTTGCCGAAAGCGAGAATCACGCATGTAGATTGATTAAATCTTTCAGGACGCGATTAAAACAATCACCGAGGCACAGACAAAGGTTTGATCAATTCATACAAGGGCGTAAATTCATCAAAAGTTGAACATGATCACGTTTACTTTAAGACTACAAGACGGGAGCTTTCATCATTTGTTACTCTACGTTGACGATATGCTTATAAATAAGAATAAGAGTAGATTGAGAAAATTGTGCTAAGCAAATTGGTTTATGAGTTCGAGATGAAAGACTCAAAGCATTTACTTAAAATACTGGGTGGAGATTCATAAGACGCAAGAATAAAAAACGCGCAAGGGTTGACTCCAAAGGTCTTATTCGATATGTGATAAAGAAGTTTCGTACGGATGAAAAACTAAAATCGATATGTACCTTTTAGCTCCTCATTTCAAATTAAGCTCTTTCTTCATGTCCTTCATCCAAGTTATATGAGCGCAACTACATGGCTCGTGTTCTATACGCAAGTGCCGTGGGTAGTCTTACGATGCTACAAGGCGTACAAGGTCCGATATTTCTCAAGTCGATTAAGATGGTTAGCAGACATACATGCATAATCCTAAAGGCCATGGTTTATGTAGTTGGTTTCTTCGATATTTGTATAAGACAGTTGATGTTGGGTTATCAGATAACAAAGATTACGGCCAACAATGTGAGGTATCAGGATGCTAAATCGGGTTTACAAGATGATGTTTTCGAGGATGAAATGACTTCGAGAAATTCTTATTTTTCAGAAGAAGTTTGTCGATAAGGCGCGTGGGCTATGGATGCAAGATTTCTCGTAATAGTTTGTTGATAAGGCGTGGGCGCCGCGGCTATCAATCATGACTTGACGCTTTTTATTTCTTTAAACGTGTTTTATATTTTTACTACCAGAAGTTTTTAGAGTAAGATTTTTAGATATTTTTATCTTTATCCTTTTGTTATAACTATAAAAAGTGAGATAAAGTAAGATTGTAGGAGATTGTAATTGCATTATTAATTGTTTTCATCTTTTTGTGGTTTTTTTCTTTTTCCCATGAGGAACTAAACTCATCTTTCTCATCAAGCGTTAACGGTTGATTCACCATTATCGTGAGATCTTTCTTTGGCTTAATCGTTTTATCATGTGATTTGCTTATTCTCTCAATTATCACCATGATTATGCTTGTTAATTAGATAATTGGTCACTATTTAATTATCAATTTAATCTCATCAATTGAAAGATTCATCGATGAAGATTTTTACGTTTGTGAACAAATAACATAGTTAAAGGCGTCAGGTTACGTGGGAATAAATAATCTAATTTAAATGAACCATCGTGATGCTATTACACTGTGATTCGGCATTTCTGAAGGCTTTTCAATACATCGATTAAATCTTATGATCGTGATCTAAGATTGTCTATTGATTAGAAATAACCAATGGTCGACTTTGCTATCGACAAATTAAGGAGAGATTGGCTATTGTGAGTGTCTCTTTAAAGAGGGGCTATAACCGGGGCCTATTCATAAGCAATAATGATTTATAGTCAGACGATGATCGCAAAGAATCGAATCAAAGCCGAATTAATTCCTTCAACTTAGTAGTTTTCCCATTTTGAATTACACATTTAAATTGCATCCTTATTAATTTAAATTGATTTTCATTATTTTCAACAATCCTTAAATTTATATTTTCATTTTTAAAAAGGATTTAATAATTACCAATCTCCTCGCGATGACACGACCGCTCAATCACTATACACAATTTTGTTGTGAAAGAGGTGATTTATATTTTACGGCTTCGACACCCATCAAATTTTTTGGCGCCTGTCGGGATTCGTGTCATTTATTTAGTCATTTTTTGTTTTACTTGGTTTATGGTTCGCTCTTCTCGCATGTGACAGTACACTTTCGCTTTGATCCTTAAAATGCATGATACTCGCTTGGGCTTAAGACAAAGAAAGCCAAGCGAGATAAGAACGATTCTCGCCACCTTTGCTTTTGAAAATGACAGTGTTTGATTTTGTCAATCATCTAGAGATTTCAAGAACATGCTACGGATGTAGCGCACTGGGCAGAAAAGAACTCTTCGAGAGTTATTTTCGAACCAGATCTCAATCAAGAACCACTCGCATTCAATATGCGAATCAAGGTAAATTTTGAATTAAAATCTGGTCTTATTCATTTATTACCCAAGTTTCACGGTTTTCAGGTGAAGATCCTCATAAACATCTCAAGGAGTTTCATGTCAGGTGTTCAAGCACGAGGCCTCAAGGTGTAAATCAAGAAATAGACTGTGTGCGAGCTTTTCCTTTCTCTTTAGTACGGGCTAGCTAAAGATCGTCAGGTATTACTTGCCTCTTAGTTCAATTACAACGTGGAACGACTTGAAGAAGCCTTTGAAAAGTATTTTCCTACTTCAAGAGCTACCAACATCAGAAAAAGACATTTTAGATTACAAAACTTCCGGGAGACTTTGTGGGGCGAGCATTGGGAGCGATTCAAACACCGCGTGGCGCTTGTCCTCAAAGATCGATTTCTCGATCAACTTCTCATTCAATACTTTTACGAAGGACTTTCATTGATGGATGCGAGTATGATGATGTCAACGTGAGGTGTGTCAGAACAAGACCCCTACTCAAGCGTGGAATTGATCTCAAACATGGCCGCCAATGCACAACATTTGGCATAGACAAGATCTCACTTCAAGGAAAGTGGAATGAGGTAAGTACTTCTTCTATTGATCAACGTTTAGATAAACTTACCTCTCTTGTGGAAAAGTTTGTTGTGCAGTAATGTGCAAAGTGGTGAAGACACGTGGGTATTTGTTCCAATACGGGTCATTCAATCGATATGTGTCATACACTTCAAGAAGAACCCTTCGAACAAGCCAACGCAATGAGGATTTCCGGGCATGCATCGGGAGATATGATCCTTATGCATAAACATATAACCGGGGATGGAAGGATCATCCTAACTTCATGCACGCGAGTTTAGCCGTCAGGATTTCAACAACAATACCCACCAAGACAACAATTCCAACCAGTTCCTCCTCGCCAAACCCAAGTCGTGATGCCTCTCAAGAGATTGTTAAATCACTTCGCGAACTAACACTCAACAATTTCAAGCAGTGCAACTACAACAAGCATTCAAAATTTAGAGAACCAAATGAGCCAACTAGCAACTGGGCGGAGCCGCTGTGAGTCTCAAGTATCGTGAGATTGCCTTCACAACCTCGAGTCAATCCAAAGCAAAACGCTAGTGCTATCATCCTTGGTGGGAAGGAGTTGCAATATTTCAACAAGAAAGCGTTGACAAAGCACTTGAAAATGAGCTTGAGAAAGAGGAATTGATGCCTCAATCTCAAGATGCGCAGCCCAAAGAAAGCGAAACCCTTACCTCGCGGTGATACCTCCTCCGTTTCCAAGTCGATTTGCAAAATCCAAGGGCGAAGAACAAGAGAGAGATATCCTCGAGACATTTCACAAGGTCAGAGGTAAATATTCCTTTATTGGGATGCTATAAAACAAATACCTCGTTATGCTAAATTTCTTAAGAAACTTTCAGACCTCCAAGGAAGTTGAGGAGACGAAAAGAGTTCACGGGTGAGAATGTTTCTACCGCTCTCCAAAAGAAACTACCTCCAAGTGCAAGGATCCGTGGATGTTTACTATCCCTGCAAAATTGGTAATGTTAGAGTTGAGAAGGCTATGTTAGATCTAGTGAGCTTCTATTAATGTCATGCCTCGTTCTATTTATTCTTCTTTAAATGTTAGTCCATTAAAAGAAAGCGTGATAATTCAACTACCCGACAGTCAATGCATATCCCGATGGGTGTTAGAATATGTTTTAGACAAGTTAACGAGTTGATTTTTCCTCCGTTGATTTTTATGTACTTGATATTAAGATGATAACTCCTCTAATTCCGTCCCAATTTTGCTAGGAAGACCCTTTCTTAAGATCAAGCAGACTAAAATGGATGTACATAAAGGAACTCTTACTACGGAATTTGATGGAGAGGTTATGAGTTCAATATGAACGATGCCTTAAATATCCTGCGACGAAAACAGATTTTCTATGGATGTTATTGATCCTTTAGTGCAGAAGTTTTTGATTTAGACGTTGAAGATTCATCGATAGTTGCTTTAAACAACAAACAGACTCGGGCCGGATTGCAAAAGGACGAAAGAGAGTTTGTTTTAAATTTTGATTGTAAAGAGATAATCTTTGAATTAAATTCTTTGAGAACTTTAACTCCTAATGTGTCTTATATTGAATTACCTACCTCTCATGCAAAACTTCTTCCATCTATTTTGCAGCACCGAAAATAGAGCTTAAACCATTGCCAAGTCATCTAAAGTACTGCTTTTGAGACGGCGAGACACTTCCAAAGTGATCATCTCTTCAAAGCTTAGTGCTAGAAAAAGAAAAGCTTGGGCAGAAAGGTCAAGGATCGCAAAAATGCTATTGGACGGGCAATCACGATATTAAAGCGGATAAGCCCATCCACGTGCATGCATAGAATACTATCGAGGAAGATGCCAAACCTTCGATACAAGCTCAACGCCGTCAATCCACTCACGATGGAAGTAGTAAGAAAGAAGTTTTGAAACTTCGACGCAGTATAATTTATCCAATTTTGATAAAGAAATGGGTAAGTCCGATGACAAGTGGTGCCAAAGAAAACTAGTATAACAGCTTGTTGAAAGTTACGATGGTGAGTTAGTATCTACCCGAGTTCAAAATGGTCGAGAGTTTGTATTGATTTTAAAGCTTAACTCACTCACTAGGAATGATCATTTTCCCATTCCTTTTATTGATCAAATGCTCGAACTGGTCAAGGGTGAAAATCTCACTTTTGTTGTCTTGATGGTTATTCGGTGTTTTCATCAAATATCGCTACCAAGATGTGAAAAGACTACCTTCACATGCCCTTTTGAACTTTCGCATCGACGCATGCCATTCGGGCTTTGTAACGCCCGCCACTTTCGCAGGTGTATGGTTAGTATCTTTCGACTACGTAGAGAATATCATGTGAGGTATTTATGGACGATTTTACGCTTTACGCTAATTCTTTTGATGATTGTCTATATAATCTAAAATAGTTCTCGGAAAGATGCATCAAAACAAATCTTGTCTTCAATTATGAAAAATGTCATTTTATGGTAGATCAGTATTATTATTTTGGGTCATGTAGTCTCTCGCTAAAGGAATTGAGGTAGATAAAGCTAAAATAGATGTTATTAAATCTTTACCTTATCCTACATGTGTCCGGAAGTTCGCCTTTCTTGGTCACGCAGTTTTTATCGACGCTTTATCAAGGATTTTTCAAGATACCAACCTTTATGTAAGTTCTTCTTCGAAAAGATGTGGCATTTGATTTTGATGAGGCATGAAGGCAGAAAAGATTTGATAAGCTCAAAGAGTTATTGACCTCATCTCCAATTATACACCCACCGACGAACCTTCCCTTTGAAATAACGCGCGACGCTAAGAATTCACGCTTGGTGTTTTTCTTGGACAAAGCGGTGAAGAAGAGCTGCTCATGTTATATATTACGCTCAAGGACACTTGATAAGTGCTCAAAGGCAATTACTCAACAACGGAAAAAAGAACTTTTAGCTATTGTGTTTGCTTTAGAAAAGTTCCGCTCATATTTATCGGGTACTAAAGTGATTGTTTATTCCGATCACGCAGCCTCTTAGATATTTGCTCGCCAAGAAGTTTAAGCGAAACCAAGACTTATCCGCCGATCTTAGTACTTCAGTGAGTTCAATTTGGAGATCCGTGACAAGCATGAGCAGAGAACTTGGTTGCGCATCATCTTAGAGATTGACTCGAGTGAAGAAGAAGACTTTCAAAGATGACTTCCGTGATGAGCATCTTTTTGTAACTCGCTGTATGGTTCCTCGGGTACGATACCGACATTGTCAATTATTTAGTTACAAGAATACTACCAGCTGATCTAACGAGGCTCAAAAAGATAAGATTAAAAATGATGCTAAATATTATGTTTGGGATGAACCATACCAAGCGGGAAACATCGCTCCGATCAAGCATTCCAGGGCGCGTGATTCAATCCGAAATTCTTCTATTCTTCAATTTTGTCACTCATATGCATGCGAGGTCATTTTCGTCCCAAGAGGATAAAGATCTAAGGTGTTAGAGTGTGGCCTATTTTGGCCTACTTTATTTCGTGACTCATATATGTTTTGCAAGACGTGTGAAAATTGTCAAAAGACATGTAATTTAAGTCATAGGAATCAAATGCCACTTACTCCTATTCTGGGTGTGAAATATTTGATGATAGTGGGGTATAGATTTTACGGGACCCTTTCCTTCATCTTTGGCAATGTTTACATTCTTTTTTTACCGTAGATTATGTTTTAAGTGGGTAGAGGCTAAAGCCACGCAGACTGACAATGCTAAAGTTGTTGTAGATTTTGTCAAGTCTCATATTTTTGCTAGATTTGGTGTACCGAGAGTGGTGATAAGCGATAGAGGCACTCATTTTTGTAATCGGATGGTGGAGGTTTTGTTCAAGAGATATCATGTCACCCACCAAGTGTCTACTACCTATCATCCACGTACATGCGGACAAGCAGAGATATCAAAACAGAGAAATCAAGTCTATCCTTGAAAAGACGTTAATCCAACTCAAAGGATTGAGTTGCGACTTGATGATGCGGATGTGGGCATATCGCATCGCGTATAAAACCCCATAGGTATGTCCCCTTACCGCTTAGTATTTGGTAAGCCTTGTCACTTACTTGTAGAGCTTGAGCACGAGCGCATCTGGCGGTTAAGAATGTAATACGCGGATGGACGAGGCGGGAAAGAGAGGAAGTTGCACCTGCAAAGAGTTGGAGGAGATTCGAAATGAATCCTACGAGAGTTCGCGACTTTACAAGAGAGGATGAAGACATTTCATGACAAAATGATTTGGAGAAAAGAGTTCTCTATCGGGTCAAAAAAGTTCTCCTTTTTCATTCTAAACTTAAACTTTTTCCGTAAATTACGCCTCGATGGGTTGGACCTTTTATTGTTACTAATGTTTTTCCTCATGGTGCAATCGAGATTCAAGTCCTACCGACAAAATTTTTAAGATTAATGGTCATCGCTTAAAACCTTTTGCATGAAGGTTTTTCAAAGTGAATATCATGGAGGAAGGCTCTTGAGAGCCCTATTTACGAGATCGAGGCATGAATATGTCTAGCCGAAGACATAAAACAAAGGCGCTGGGAGGCAACCCAAAGGATCTAATATTTATTTTAAATTTTTATGCATTTTTTTGTTTTTGGTTTTGATTTAGATTGTTTAAATAATATCTATACTTATTTTAGCGAGTAAGAAATTTTTGGTTGGCGTGCCCACGCCTTAACTAATAAGATTGCCTTGGGTTTTATTACAAGATGTTATAATGCCCACGCCTTAACTAATAAGTATTTCTGTTTTTTTTTATTATTTATTATAAGAGGTAATAAGGCTTGCCCATGTGCTTAATACAAAAGCTCTTCTCAGAATTTTTAAAGTTTTAAGTTGTTTATCAGAAGCTTTTATTTTCTAGTTTTTATTTAAAAAAGAAGAGTTCGATCATGTGTTTCAATTTTCGTAAAACCACAAGTCGCTTTCATCACTCT
Organism: Luvunga scandens; assembly: GCA_030449905.1. NCBI lineage: Eukaryota > Viridiplantae > Streptophyta > Magnoliopsida > Sapindales > Rutaceae > Luvunga > Luvunga scandens. The sequence continues at coordinate 13,472 of JASUUG010000534.1, forward strand.
TCACAAACGATCTACAATGCATCTCCATGATTTCCATCCAAAACCTGCATCAAAGAATCTTCACGAGTTCAAGCTGACCACGATCCACTCCATATTCCGCAAGTCAAGCCCCCTTCTCACGAACTTAAGCCGTGCACGCCATCCGCGATCAATTCCACACCAAAGAATCACCGCCCGATCATTCCCGCAAAGAACCCGCGAGATCAATCGCACTCACGACTTCCTACCGCACCATCCGTGTTCGATCCGTAATCCCACAACCCGCGCTGAGTAACTTGTCAAAAATCCGCATCCAACGCCCACGATCCAACCTAAGCCGAACAAGCCATCCGCCCAGATTTCACACCCACGCCGCCTAGATCCACGCCAACCGCAGCCCACGATCCCGCGCACCTGTGCACCCCACCGCAACATCACCTCCAGATCCGATCCAGCCCACCCACGAGCCCAACCGACCACAACCCGTGACGCGCCGAGATCTAGTCGCCCCATCCATTTCAGTCCGCCACATTCACGATCCATACACGCTCGGATCCACTCAAGCAGCGATATCCATGACCCATTTCTCGTCAAACCCGCGACGTCACAGCTCCAACAACCCACCAGCAACTTATGAACCACGATCGAGATCTAGTCTCGTACCAGAGCGCGTGCAATTACCAGTAGTCAAGACCCATATCCAACCGCCTCTCCATAATCTGAGAGATTACAGCCATTCTCCAAAATCCAGTTCAGCCACCACTCCCCACGCTTGATCCATTTCCAACAACCGCGCACGCCACTCTCAACAATTTATCACAGCTGTAACATCACCAGAACCGCCACGACCCATTTCCACATCAACCCGTGTGCAGCAGCAGTCCGTTTAAGCATACAACCTGTGAGTTTAAACAATACCGAAAAGGAAAGCCACAACTTCCAAGTCACCAGCGGTTAAAAAGAAAACTGTCGCGACAAAATCTAAGGCTGCCGCTCCCGCCACAGTGTCATGGAACGTAGTTTCTAATTCGCGCTAAAAGAAAAAGAGGTCGAAACATGGGAAGGAAAAGTGTTTTGCCGCTTGCTGAATCCAATCTCGGAGGGTGCCTCACATTCACCACTCAACAGGAGAAAGAGAGGTACAAAGATATTTCCAAGCGGCAAATACTTCCAGCTAAGTATATTCATTATCCGACTCTTGAAAAGTTGAATGTTAAGGAAAATTTTAATTCTTTAATTGATAAGATTGGTTTCCGCAAGTTTATTGATATTGAAGTTTTAGGTTATGTTGAATTGATTACGGAATTTTATTCTACTTTTCAATTTAATATACCGGATGAGTTTACTTTGCATACTCCGAATGTTATAAAGTTTAGGTTAATGGGACGTAATTTCTCGCAATCAATTACAGATTTTAACCTAGCGTTAGGATTCATTGATGATGATTATTCTTTTAGTGATGAATATTTAGGGACAACTTGTTACTTTAGCGAAGAATTTGAGCCTTATCGTCTTTGGCATGATTTATCTTTGGATAACAAGGCCTATGACCCGAGTAAATCAAAGAGTTCATTTTTGCGTGATCCTGTTTTAAAATGTGTGCAACGATTTTTAGCATATAATTTTTTAGGGAAGAAAGACAACTCGGGGGTTTTCTCCAAAACTGAGTTTTATTTTATTTGGTGCATGTTGAATGATGAGAAGCCTAATTTAGGTTTTTGGTTAGCAGATCAATTTCAAAATGTGCTTAAAAGGTTTAGAACTTTATTTTTGGGTCCATACATAACTCTGTTAGCTGTAAACCTATGTGTGCTTGATCTTGACAATCATAATTTGCATTCGCTTGCAAAAGGAATTTTGGATATACCTTTGTTTGAAAGAAACAGGTATAGTGGAATTCAATGTGGAAATTCCGGTTTCATCAACCAGACCCACTCAACTTCCAAAGAAGCTTTATGCTAGGAGTGGTGTTACCTACGATGATGATGAGTTTGACGACTATCTTCTTTGTCCCACTAACAATTCCTTCTACTGCACCACCTTTGAGCACTCGGTTGGAGAGAATCGAGCACAAGTTGAACAAACTAGAGAGCGAGAATTTGGGAGCGTTCTTCGAGAGCGTGGGATTTAGCCCACCATTTCCGCCAAGCCCATAGACGATATGGGGACAATTCAGTGGACGTTTTGCCTTTAATCTTTTTGTCCCTATGCTTTATTTCGATTATGTGAATTGTGACTATCATACATTGGGGACAATGTATGTTTTTAAATGGGGTGTGATTTTACAATATTATTGTTTGGAAGTGTTATTTTGTTGTTTTGAGATGATTTTGAATATCATTCTTGGTTGCGTCATTTTTTTTTCTTTTCTTTTCTTTTATGGAATCATTTTTGTTTCATTCTGCTCATCCTCGAATGATTTTGGAGTTAGTGTTATTTTTCTTAGATGCGAGTTGAGATGCATGAATAGATTCGAGTTTTGATTAGCTTGATCTTGGTTGCTTAAATGAATAACTCACCACTATTGATAGTTGATTTATTTGATGAGTGTGCATGATTTGATGGCAAATTCACCAATTTTGAGAGGATTTGAGACTATGAGCAATCACTTTGCTCTAATTATTTTTGTTGAGTGAATATCAATCTTAGTTTGTCTATTCTAGAACTTGCTTTGTTATGCATGTTGAAGCCGCATTATGGGATTTTATGCATTAAAATGATAAGGGCAAACCTCTTTCCATTTTTCTATTTTCACATTTCTTTTCTTTTTCTCCACTCTCAAAGATCTTTATTTGTTTTAATTTGTTACCTTTGTTTGATCCTTAACCATCTACTTCTACATCTACTTACCCATTTACCTACTTTTGAGCCTTAATTTGAGGAGATTTTTGAACTCATTGTTTGGATCTATTTTATTGATTTTGCTACCTTGAATAAAAGTTTCTCAATTACATTAAGTTGCATTATGCTTGAATAAAATTGTGCAAGATTCATCGAGAAAAAAAAAAAAGATGAAAAAAAAAAGAAAACTCTTGACGACTTGAGTAGCAATAAACATTTTAATGTCAGGTTCATTCAATGGGTTCATTCTTCTCATTTTGATCTCTTTTTCTTCCATAGACCTTTCTTTTTCATTCAATCCATTAGCCCCATTACAACCCTATTAAGACTCTTAGATTTTTGTATTTAATTCATGTTTTGTGATTGCGATGTGATATATGAGCAAGCTTATGGTAATAGCATTCTTTGATTTGATTTGAGTGCATAAATGATACCCTAAACACTTTGAGTGCATGGAGTGAAATCAATGCGAGGGCTATTAAATTTTGTTGCATTTGGATTTTGAAAAGATTGTCTTGGTGGTTGAGTGACTTTATGCTAGCTTCTAAGATTCTATGCTTTGAAATCCTTGTCGCTTGAATGTTGATTGACTTAAATCCTTGAGGTGTGCTTGCTTAAGATCATTTTGGATGAGTTGGAATGAGAATTGAGGAAGATTTGGGATTATTCTTGAGTTATATGCTTGAGGACAAGCATTATCTTGGTGTGGGGAATTTGTTATAGTGCATTTTATACACTAGTTTTGCATTGTTTAATCCTTTTAATATTAATGTTTTACACTTAATAGTTGTGATTTACGTGTGTTTTATTTTTGTAAGTGCAATTCTATTGATTAGTGCTAAATCGAGCCACAAGATGATGTTTGAGGATAAAATGACTTTTTGGAGAAATTCTTAATTTCAGAAGAAATTTGTCGATAAGGCGTGGGCGCGTGACAGTTGATTTCAGAAGAAGTTTGTTGATAAGGCGTGGGCGCGTGTTATCAATTGCGGACTTGACGTTTTTATTTCTTTTTAACGTGTTTTATCTTTTCATGACTCTTGTAATTTTAGATAATATTTTAGATATTTTTATCTTTATTCTTTTAAGAGAACTATAAAAGGGGAGATAAAGAAGGATTAGAGGAGGATTAGAATTGGATTATTAATTATTTTCATCTTTTAGGGTTTTCTCTTTTTCCCCATGAGGAACTAAACTCATCTTTCGATTGAAGGTTAATGAAGCTTTGATTCACCATTCTTGTGAGATCTTTCTTGTGCTTTTAATTGTTTTATTGCTTTTTGGGTATTTGTTTATTCTCCGAATTATTGTCATGATTATGTTTGTTAATTAGATAATTGGCCACTATTTAATTATCAATTTAATCTCATCAATTGAAAGATTCATCGTATGAAGATTTTGATGTTTGTGGCAAATAACATAGCAGTGCGTTGTGTTATGGGAATAAATAATCTAATTTAAATGAACCATCGTATGCGTTTGTTAATTAGGATTTAAGTCTCTCTAGTTTTTCAGGCTGTCAATTGATTAAATCTTATGATCGTATCTAGGATTGTCTATTGATTAGGGAAATAACCAATGGTCGTACCTTGGTTATCGACAAATTAAGGAGAGATTGGCTATTAGAGTGTCTCAGTAGCTATAACCAGTCTATTCATAAGCAATAATGATTTATAGTTGTATCGATGATCAGTAATCGAATCAAAGCTGAGTTAATTCCTTCAACCAGAGTTTTCCCATTTTGAATTACACCTTTAAATTGCATTCTTATTAATTTAAATTGATTTTCATTATTTTCAACAATCTCACAGTTTATATTTTCATTTTTAAAAAGGATTTAATAATTACCAATCTCTGTGGACACGACCCTGCTCAATCACTATACACAATTTTCTTAGAGTAGGTATTTATATTTGTTGGCTTTGACACCCATCAATTATTTATTATTATTGTGGTATAAAGTTGATGTAAGTCGATAAAGAATAAATAATTAAATAAATGTGGAGTGATTATAAGATAACCACTTCTCACACCCGATTCTAGTATACTAGGGGTTTTATGAGAAATTTTTTTATGAGGTCGTTTTACATTCAGTAGTTTTAACACTCAAAGAAACATAAAAGAATTCAAAATTCAATCAATTTTTAACTATATCTTGAACATCAACAATCAACAAGATAGTAAGATATTTCAAAAATGAAATGTAGTAAAAAGATATCTTTTTACTTCCTTTAGAACTATTATTTTAAGAAACTTTTTTTTAAACTTCAAAAGTAAGCTAATAAATGTAATAGTTTTCTTTATATAGAAGAGTGTAAGAAATTTCATAGTGTTAAATAATTAATTTTTTTAAAACAGATAAAAATTTAATCTTTTTCTTAGAAAAACCAGTAATGAATTAGCGATTAGATAATATTATTAATTATATCTCTTTAATATTAAGGTTATTAAATATAGATTTTGTAAAAATTCATAATTGTAAGATAATTATTAATTAAAGATGGAATAATTATTAGCTAAAGGGATAACTAAAAATAGCTTTCCTATTATAAGTAATTTAAAAATTTATTAATTTTTTAAAATCTTGAGTATAGGTATCTTTTCCTAATTCTAAAAAAGCAAATCAAATAAACTTTCAAAAACATCAATAATAATCCTTGAACGTTCGATATCATCGTTGATGAATAAAAGTCAGATATGTGAAAAGAAAAATATAATCATATTCTGATTTGAAAATCAAAAAGATAATTAATCAACTATGTAGGAAAATTAATAAATAAATCATCACCACAAATGAGTACAAACGAACAAACAACAAAGATTAACTATATTACAAAAGTGAGTTATTTACAACTGTTCTCGTCAGATTACTCGCATCCATTACAAACAAAAATTACTTTTTAATTTTCTATAAGCTTTGAAACATTCCCAGCAATTGCATGTCGTTGACATCCACTTAGTTTCCCCATCAGCTTTAGCGTGTGGGGACTCCTTTGCATTACTTGCATCCATTACAAAACAAAAATTACTTATTAATTTTCTATACACTTTGAAACTTCCCTCCAATTGCAGGCCATTTGCATCAGCTTTGGCGTGTGGGGACTCCTTTGCACTATTGCAGATGCAGAGATGCAGCGTATAAAAAGAATTCACAAGGCTGGATGCATTCTCACAAATTAATTGCCCTTTAGGATTTTTGCAACGTCAAACTCAATTCTCTCCTTTTTTTTCATTCCAAATTATTCACCAACACCATGGTTGATGCCATCGTTTCTTCTCTCTTAGAGCAGCTGATTTCCTTTTCTGCCGAAGAGGCGACACAACAGGTGAAGCTAGTTAAGGGGGTTGAACAGGATGTTGAAAAGCTTACAAGCCATCTTCAAACCATTCATGCTGTGCTCAATGATGCAGAGCAGAGGCAAGTGAAGGAGGAATCCGTCAGACTTTGGCTGGGTCGGCTCAAGGACGTAGCCTACGACATTGAAGATGTGTTGGACGAGTGGATCACTGCACGACGCAGATTGCAAATGAAGCAGAATGCTCATTCAGCTCAGAAGCAGGTCAGTTCATGTTTCCCTGCCTCTGGCATTGGTTTTAAAAAATCATCCTACGTCAGGACATTGCTCTCAAGATAAAAAAAATCAATAAAAAGCTAGATGCTATTGCCACTCAAAAAGATATGTTTAAGTTTGTTGAGGGTGTTGATGTCAGTAGTTCTAGACCAGGGCGAGTACAGAGTACCTCCTTCATTGATGAGGAGGAGATATGTGGTAGAGTTGGTGAGAAGAATGAACTGTTAAGCAAGCTGTTGTGTGAGAGTAGCGAGCAACAAAAAGGCCTTCATATCATCTCAATTGTTGGTATGGGAGGTATAGGAAAACCACTCTAGCACAATTAGCTTGTAATCATGAGGACGTGATAAGAAAGTTCGATAAAATTCTATGGGTGTGTGTATCAGAAACTTTTGAGGAGTTTAGGTTGCCAAAGCGATGGTCGAAGCTTTAGATGGTCGTGAATCTCATTTAGGTGAATTCCAATCTCTTCTTAGACATATTTATGAATCCATTGCAGGGAAGAGCTTTCTTCTTGTCTTAGATGACGTGTGGGATGGAAATTATGTGAAATGGGAACCATTCTACCGTTGTCTAAAGAATGGTCTCTATGGAAATAAAATTTTAGTTACCACACGTAAAGAGTCAGTTGCACGCATGATGGGATCTTTGGATATTATCTCCATCAAGGAATTGGCTGAAGAGGAATGTTGGTTATTGTTTAATAGGATAGCATTTTATGGTCGGTCCATTGAAGAATGTGAAAAATTAGAGCAAATAGGGCAAAAAATTGCAAGCAGGTGCAAAGGTTTACCTCTTGCAGCAAAGGTAATAGGGAGTCTTATGCGCTCTAAAAAAACTGAAGAAGAGTGGTGTAGAATCTTAAATAGTGATTTGTGGAAAATCGAAGAGATTGAGAAAGGTGTTCTATCTCCTCTATTGTTGAGTTACAATGATTTGCCATTCAGAGTGAAAAGGTGTTTTTCATATTGTGCCATCTTTCCAAAGGACTTCAACATAATGAAAGAGAAACTAATTACGATGTGGACAGCTCAAGGTTACTTTAGCGTAGAACATGATGAAGGGGTGGACATAATTGGTGAAGAGTATTTTAACATCTTAGCCACTCGCTCTTTCTTTCAAGAGTTTAAGAAAGATGATGATAATCTTATTGTAGAGTGCAAGATGCATGATATAGTACACGATTTTGCCCAATTTGTAAGTCAAAATGAATGTTCCTCGATGGAAATTAATGGTAGCAAAGAACTGAATTCCACAAACTCTTTGGATAAGAAGGTTTGTCATTTAATGTTAATTATTGGTGAAGGAACTTCATTTCCTGTCTCCACTTGTAGAGTTAAAAGAATGCGTAGCCTCTTTATTGGTGGTGACATGCTTGACAATTCATCGTTAAATGGTAAGATGCTAAAAGAATTATTTGGGAAATTGACAAGTTTAAGGGCATTAAATATAGGAAAATGGTCTATCTCACCGTGGTCTTTCGTTCTACAGATTCCAAGAAACATAGAAAAGTTGGTACATTTAAGATACCTTAATTTGTCTTGTCTAACGCCTATAAGGAAACTTCCTGAGACGTTGTGTGAGTTATATAATCTAGAAAAGTTAGATATTAGTTACTGTCTTAATCTTAAAGCATTACCTCAAGGAATTGGGAAGTTAATAAACATGAAGCGTTTACTAAATGAGAGAACTGATTCCTTGGGGCACATGCCGGCTGGGATTGCGAGATTAACGAGTCTTCAGACATTGGATGAGTTCCATGTGAGCGGAGGGGGAGGCATTGATGGTCTCAAAGAATGTAGGCTTGAATCTCTTAAAAGCTTGGAACTTCTCCAAGTATGTGGTATACGTAGACTGGGAAATTTGTCAGATGTGGATGAGGCTAAGAGATTAGAGCTTGTTAAAAAGAAATACCTCTTCAGTTTGAAGCTTTGGTTTGATACGAAGGATGAAGGAGGAGAAAGAAGGAAGAATGAGGACGATCAACTTCTTCTTGAAGCCCTGAAACCACCTCTAGATTTGAAGGAATTAGTGATAGATTCATACAGAGGCAACGCTGTTTTCCCTGACTGGATGATGTCATTAACCAATCTAAGGAGTTTGGAACTCGTTCTGTGCGAAAATTGTGAGCAGCTGCCTCCTCTGGGAAAATTGCCATCCCTTGAAAAACTCATCATTACATACATGATTAGTGTGAAAGGAGTGGGTAATGAATTTTTGGGGATAGAAAGTGATCATCATGAACCATCTTCATGTTCATCTTCATCAATTATTATTGCCTTCCCCAAATTGAAATCACTTACAATTTCTTGGATGTTGGAATTGGAAGAGTGGGATTATGGAATCACAAGGACGGGAAATGCCTTCATCAACATCATGCCACGTCTTTCTTCCTTGACAATTGATAGTTGCCCCAAATTAAAGGCACTGCCCGACCACTTTCATCAGACGACAACGTTAAAGAAATTGATCATTGGGTCAAATTGTGGGCTTCTGGAAGAAAGTTACCGCAGGGGGGGAGGAAAAGACTGGCGTAAGATATCTCGCTTTCCCAACCTCGAGATTCGGCCTTGACAAGTAATTTCTTCTTTACTCTGATTTGCTTTGTTGTTGTTTTTAATCTAATTAAGAAGCATAAATAGCATTTTGAGTCAAGCTCTACATTTAGGTTTCGTAAGAGGATGTGAAAGGAGGCTGCCCTTGACAAAATTCTTAAGCGGCTGCAATTGTGTATGATCACTCTCAGCCTCAGGTAATTTCTGCTCCTGTTCTGCCGTTTTTATGAATCTAATTAAGGATGCCATACTAGCTAATGATTTCTTTTTTCAATTGAATATGTCAACTTTAATTCAACCATCAATACATTTTTATTTTACTGTGCTTGTTTTTGCCATTTTTTGTAATGTTGAAAATTAATTAAATAAACAATAAGGATAACTATTTAATTATGTTGACTAGGATTGTTCAATTAAGTAGGTCTAAGAAAAAGAATAGGTTATTCGTGAAAGGATTTCCACCGAATAGGACTCACTGTGATTCAGGTAATTCTCATTAGCTTGCTTCTACAGAGTACGTGTTTTGGCTGATTTCTGTAATTTATGGAATTTCATTTTCATTGATATCTTTGCTGTGTATGTTTAGGTTCAAGCACAAACAGAAACATAGCTCAAGGAAACCTTTGTAAATGAAAAATTGTAGAGCAGAACGAGGTGATAACTGATAAATTATAAATTAATGCATAAACACCAAGTTTCCATTATTCTCTCATTTCAACTTGATCTGATATTGGACTTGGAGCAAGGAGATGTACTAAGGCAGATCTTATTCCCCACATCAGTATGTATTAAGTGGATTTGAAAAGAGGCCCTGGACAAAAATATCAAAGAACCGTATTTGAATCATTCTCAGCCTCAGGTCATTTTCTTTCCTGCTCTCTCGTTATTTTTTATCTAATTTGGAAGCATGAAATATTTGAATCAAGTGCAACGCCAGGAATATAAAATATTTTCTAATATTTTGATATCAGTTTGATTATGGTAAATTTCTCTCTATATATAATTATTTTTTCCAATTTACGGAACATGTGATCAAGAATGAGAATTAATTTTGCTAGATTGGTGAATAAAGCTGCGTGACTGAACTTAGGTGACATCAAAATAGGTAAATTTGCATGTTTGAAACATTGCTTCATTGACTAGTATATGTTCATTAATTTGGCGTTCGAGATGAGTGATAAATTTTCTGAGCCAGCTGACCAATTAATCTGGTAGTATCATGTGATTCACACAGTAGAGTGGGACTGTAACACCCTAAATCGAACACGTACGGAGCATGTGGTGGAGGATGTCACTCACAAATCAAAATTCTTACACAAAAATTTTCTAAGCCAGCCGACCAATTAATCTGGTGGTAATTGTATCATATGATTCAGGCAGTAGAGCGGGACTATGACTACAAGAAGCTTATTAGTGAAATGATTGTTAACAAGGCCGCTGAGCTAGTGCCCGGGGGGGGGGGGGGGTGACAAAATTAGCATTGAATTTGATAAGGCATTAGATTCTGCTGCCAATTCATGTAAGTTTCAGTTTCACCAAGTTTATTGGTTAAACACTGTTTGCTCCTTTTTCGTTTTGTACATACAGGTGCTATCATTTGATATCCGTAATCGTGGTTGCCAATGCTGTTTTCAAGACTTTCCTCACATCAGAAGCTGTGAAACCTGGATCTGTAGCTATGGATAACTCAGGTTTTTGTTATCGACTATGTCATTTTTTTTTCTTTCTTTCTTTTTTTTTTTTTTTTTAATTTTTGGCACTGTTTTGAAACACTCTAGATTAGACTCGAGTTGTCCTGATTGTTAATGGTTGTCTATGTAATAGGTTAAGGATACTGAGCAGGCAAATGTTATAACCCAGTTTGTTTGCCTGAAACTGGTTTGGCGCCGTGACTGCAGGGGTCAAAAGAAGCATTGAATTCTAAAAGGCATGCAATTCTCGTGACACATGTCAATTCATAAAAGTTTGAATAAGTGTAATGGTTAAACAGTGTTAACTTCTTTTTCTATTTGTGCAGTTGCATTTAGCTTCTGCCGGAAATATTTGAGGATTTGATAGCTGCAGCTTGAAGCAAGCAGCGTCCAAGGCCAGGACTTTGCTCCCATCAGAAGCTGTGATTCTTGACATCAACCAAAACCTGACCAAACTCAGGTTTCATTAACAACATTTTCACTGTCTCTCACAAGTTAAACTTTATGAAACTAGTTTTGGTTGTCTCAGCCGGTGACAGCAGGACACTAAGAACATTGTTTTTCCATTTTTATTTTTTTAATTTTAAGAGTTGTATGAGTGAACTTTAAGAGCTTGGGTGAAAGAGAAAGCAGGGTGCATTGGGATGTGGGCTATCAGTGTGAAAGATGAGTAAACAAAACAGAGTAATGTAGCACTTCCTACAAGTAATTGACATTTAACAACAATAATAAGTAATAAAAATAGTTGTTAGACTAGTTAATGAGCTGATGAATATCATTGATTGTAAATTCTGGGAATATACATCGACACTTTCCTAAACGTTTTCAAAGAAATTCATAAATCACCACAGGCAATTTGATTTCAAAAAATTGTTCAGCTCTTTTACATTTTACCAGAACACCATGCATCAGGGTCCTACATGTAGAAAAAAATTCAAGAGGCAGGTCTTATATTTCTAGAAGCAAAATTTCACACACATCAAAATATCAAACGATACGGGTCCAGAGGATGGAAATTGAGAATGAAATACATTATATGCTTTCAAAAATAGATTTTATGCAATGTTGATGCCATTCATAGATATCGAAGATAATGAGAAGCGAAAGGTGATAAATCATAAATGCATATAATGACCAAATCTCCATCGTTCTCTCATTGTAACTTGATATGCAATTTGATTGTCAATGAGTAATTATTGTTAGATTGGAGCAAATGATGTCGAAAGCGCATTGAGTTACCCCAGCGAAGATATTAGTTGCCAAGAATGCAGGGGATTAAAAGAAGCAGCATATTTGAAAAGGCATGATATTTTAGTGGCTATATGTGTCAATTCATGTAAGTTTGAACAAGTTTAGTGGTTGAACTCTGTTAGCTTCTTTTTTACTTTTCTCTTTGCAGGTGCTATCAAGTGACGGCCGTAATTTTGATTGCAATGCTGGGTTTGGAGCATCACTGGCTGTGGTTCCTTACATCAGGTTAACAAAACGCTATTCATCAACTTATGCCATATTTTTCAGTGTTCTGAAAATCACAAGATTAAATTAATTTTATTATAACTGTTTTTTTCCCCCATTATCAGGCTAAGTGTACTAAGCTTCGTATTATGGCAAATGTCATCGTATAATGGCAAGGATACTAAGACTATTATTACTATTATTATCATTTTATTTTGGTGAGAGTTATACCTGACCGACTGAATTTTAGGAGCTTGGATGAGAGAATTTTGGGTGTATTGGGATTTGGGTTGTGATATATTATCGGCTAATATTTGTATCCCACATTTTTTTTTTAGTAGAGTTTATCTTCACATCTTCAACAAAGGATGTACATTAAAATTCTAGCCACGAAAAACTATTATGTTCTTTCTTTTCAATTGTTTACAATAGTAAGAACTCTATACAATAATAATGTTCAGATCACATAAATTTTGCTGCTGTGAGGAGGTTATAACTTAATAAAGTTATAATTATAAAAATTATTGTTTTAGTTTGGTTATCCTTAGTAGGGCTGGCAAAACGGGTCATTGGGTCGTATTCGTGTTGTGTCAATTTTATGTCATGTCAAATTTAAGTCAATTTAAACACGACCTAAATTTAGGTCAATTTAAACACGACCTATTTAATAATCATGTTAAAATATTGAGACCCAAACCAAATATAGAAAATAAACAGTTCTAATAACTCATTTAATATTTATATATTTAACAAATGTTATGCACACACACACACATATACACACACACCCCAAAATATTACACATTTACACCATTAAAGTTCAAAATCTATATAGAAATGTATAAATAAAATGCCGAATATATGTCTATCTTCCAAAAAAAATTTAAAAAAGAAAATCATGTTCAATATTTGAATTTTAATGACAAGAGCCTAGAAATTAATTTAAAAAATAAAATATAATCGTGTTATTAATCGGGTAAATGTATTAAAAATTTTAATCCTAACCCAACATGGAAAAAAATATTGTCGGACCGTACTTTACCATTTAATAATTATGTCAAATTTGATGACCTATATTTATTTATTAAGTATCGTGTTTGTGTTGGGTGTCGTGTCGGCGTCAAATTTTACCAACTCCAATCCTTAGTGCAAGTGATATAGGACAAAAAATATTTGGATATATCAATAGGGACGGGGAAGTTTCCATCTATATCAGAAAGTGGCTTTGTCTGGAATCAATAAGAGCAGATGAAGGAGATTTTGCCAGAAGCAAGAAAAAATATTAATGGAGCATATCAATTCTAAACTATAGGCATTGATAAAAGAGAAACATAATTTAAAAAAGTACATATTTTTGTAATATACAATTAATCATCACTTGTAAAGTGAGTTCCTTAAGACTAGGTTCAAAAATTATAACTTATTGTAGTGTGGAATTTATTTTTATTTATAAATAGCCCAAATTGGGATCAAAATTTTTTATGAATGTAAGAAAATTATTCCTATATAAAGTATTCCTATAAAAAAGTTTTACTATGTTATAATATTTCTACTAAATATATGACTATGAGAACCAATATACAGGCCACTAGAGAGTCCTTTGTTACAGTAAAATCAAATTCCAAGGCCAACATTCTGTAAACATGGATAAAACTTCCTTTAAGACCTCATCAGTATTGATCATTTTCATCTTATGCACTCAAAACTTTGTTAGTTTCTTTCCCATCTCATAAAACACACTGATTTTTTTTTTTTTTTTGGTGTGAATATATGCATATTTTAAAATGTGAATTTAAAATAAACAATACTGTGAAATACGTGATGTTCATACGTAAGAGCTTTCATATGTACTTATTAAGTCAAGTGTATTTTTTGTATATACTAGCAAGAATAGCTCTAGTACAGTCCCCGTTTATAATTCCTAACATTCTCTATTGAAAATTCTATATTTTCAGTTATACCCTTAAATTTTTTCGCTACTAACTCTCAGCTTCTTATATGTCACACTCGGTATATGACAATTTGGGAGTATATATAAGCAATTATTTAGATTAATTCTGACAGTAGCCATATTGCAGATACCCACATCATTTTGTTACCTGAAATTAAGTTGGTTGTTGATTCTTAAGACTCTTTTCACAGGTTTTGCTATCAAAAGTATCAGCTAAAGCAGCCGAAGATGTATACGCTATAACACCCAAATTCCATTAACATGGTACTAAAAATAAATTGAAATGAAAACTATATTTTATCACTCTCATATCTAAAATTATTAAATTAATATCAACAATAAATGTTCTAAACCTCCAAAAGATAATAAGTTATGAAATAATAAATTCTCCAGTAAATATCATGAAGGAAGTAATGTTAGTTAACGTAACATTATTTCCCAAAAGAAATGAAGCTCTTATTCTTTCTCCTAAGACCATAAGCTCATATCATCTTAACTCTATCTACAAAAATGTGATAATGAGGAGTGAGTTGTCAATTCGATAAGTAAACTTATGCTTAATACTAAAAATCATTAAAATATAATTTAATAAAATTTCTTAGATATGCATAATAATAGTAAAGGAATTTGTCTTTATGAAATTATCATTTCACAAAAATAAATCAAAATATCACAAAGTCATTTAAATCCTTTAAACGAATAATGAAGATTTGAAACACATAAAACATAATTACTCATGCCATAATATCACCTATAGATCCAGTAATCCAACCATATAACATCATTCAGTGGCGTCAGACTGCATTAATCATTGGCGTCAACATCGTATGTCACGTAATTTACTTACCTTCCATAACAACATAACATAACATCGCTCTGAATAATGAGCCAAAACTTTTAAAAATTATCCTTAACTTTAATCATTTGTAACTTTCATAAAATTACATTTAAATAATTGATAATTCTTTCAAAGTATTTGACTTAATAAAAAGTTTTTATTTTAAAAATAATTTGCGACACAAGTTTTTAATAAATAAAGTTTTGTTATAAATAAGTTTAAACAATGATTTTACTTTAACAAAATATTGTGATAGACTAAAACAATTCAGTTTCATATACTTTTCATTTAACATAATACATACCTCTAATTAAAAGTATTTTAATAGTAAAATACTTGTATTATGCAAATCTACTTACCTCGATCCTCGATGTGTAAAAACAATAACCTCAAGCCCGAGATCAATTTCACTCTAAAACATCAAGACCACATCTTATCAATATTTACTCTCATTTTGACCTTTGATATAATCCAACATAATCAAGCAGTCATAAGCACTAAACCATTAAAAGCTACTAAAACTCAGCCCGTCCTTGTAACACCTCAAAACTGAACACATGCGAAGCACGTGGGGAAAGGAGGTTATCTACTAATCAAAATCTTACACCCAAAATCTCAAACTGAAAATCTCAAATACTTTTAATCAATAATCCACAAATTCATGTATCCAACTCTAAAAGATGTCTCTCAAAGACATAGGTATAACAAAAGTCTCAAAACTTCTCATATACAAGTTCATAAACAAATAAATTAAAAGGAACAAAAGTCTATCTTCCTCCTAATTAGAAATATGAAGCAGAATCTCTAACTCCAATGATAGCACACCTCTCAACAAGATCTTAATGCAAAAAGTAATGACGAGAGGTGAGCCGTCCTTCGGTAAAAAAACCATTCTTAACACACTAGACCTATTATGTACCGAAAGTATTACAAGCCCCATTTTTTTATCAAAACATATATATTATAAGCGAGAAAACCGAACTTCGGCTAAAGGTTTAGAATATCAAAAGCTCGTAATTCATACAAGAAAAACATATCATATAGTACATAGCATAGAAAACCAAAGTTAGTTCATGTCAACAGTGTCTATAGTTCGGTGACCCAGCTGAAGCAGAATCAAAATATCGTGTGCACACTGCGGTAAAACCCGATCTTGGTCGAAGCGGATATGTATCGTATTATCGATCGAGAATCGAATCAGAATAACTACGGACAATGAGCCAAAACATTCAAATCAGTCTTTTCATATATAATGACTTATGCGTGGCACTTTGCACTATATATGGCACTTTGCAACGCTTTGGCCCTCAAGAGGTGGCTCTATAGTCTCGAGAGGTGGCGTACAATCATAAATAATTTAAATAGTATCTGGGGCGAAAACATTCGTATCGATTCATAAATGTTCATAACAATAATCTAGGCTTGCAAGTTATCTTATAAAATCATAAAACGTAATCATGTAACCAAATAAATTATATATTTAAAAGCATTTGTAATATTTTATTGAAACCATAATAATAACATAATTTTCATATTTGAAAACATTTACACAAACTAATTTTTGTTATGAAAAATAATTGATTTTCAAAGAGATATAAAAACCCATTTACTTATACTAGTATGAAAATAATCGTATTTATCAGTATATTAGGAATGAAGTTACTTATAATAGTATCATAATAATCATGCTTATCTAGTATACTAAGAATGAAGTTACCTCGACAAAGCGATGATCTAAACTCTTCTAAGTCTCAACAGCCTTAAACACCTTAACAAATACAGAAAATCCTATTAACAACTTATTCCAACCTCCTAATTTTCCTAATTCATACCCGTACAGAACTATTACTCTGAATTTTAACTCTTAATCTAGAAATTAGAAAGACACAATATTTTGCAGAACCAGTCTGGACATCCATGGGTATCTCACATAAAGGTTTCAAAGAGTCCGATGTCAAAAACATCTTTAAAACTAATTATTTCTTAATAAATTCAAAGCATCTTGCGGAAGAGTTAAAAGCTGAACGATCATGGATTCTAGATTTTTATAAAATCATACGTGTCGGAAAATTTCAGGAAATTAAAACTGGAAATACTAGACACACATGAAAATATTTTTTAAAATTCCCATTTTTTCTGAATTCATTTGATACCCGAAATAATTTTATGAAGACAGTCATTCTGTTAAAATCGCACTTTTCCAGTGCAGCAGTGTCTGTTTCGAAAATCCATGTAAAATAAAAAACGAACTCAAACTTTACGAAACAAAATTTATTCCATAAGCCCTACGTGTCTAGTTTTCAGGAAGATAAGATTCGTTCAAGAATCATTCGTAAGATATATGTTTCATTATGAGATATTCATGCTGTCAAAATTATCTAGTGAGTTTATTGTGTCTAGGATTAAACAAAACTCAACAATAAATCAAAACCTAAACACAATTTAAACTCATCCTAAATCATGCATATCAGTCTGTAACAATGTCAAATTAAGCAGAAAAAAACCCTAATAGAAAGATAGAAAACATGTGGAGAATAGAGTAGAACTTGCAATCGTAAGGTTGCTCCTGCAATCAAGGTTTGAATTTTAGGGTATGAATGAGAGTAAAAGCAGGATAATAGAATAAGGCGTTGTGGACTTAGGGTTACAGAAGAGGAAAAGTATGAATTTATGAAGTCACCAAATCACAGTAGGTTTTGGAAAAATATAAGTGTTTTACAAAGTACCTCATGAGTAATCACTTATTAGTGAGGTAATAGTGTCACTTATATATTCTAATAAAAAATAAAATTCTATAATCACAAAATTCATAAAAAAAAATAGCGTTACAATCCTATCACAAGCTGATTTTTACCAAGCTAATCATATGTTAGACAATTGTAAAATCAAAGGAAAACCATAAACATGTGCAGCATTTCATATAAAAAAAAAAAAAGAATAAAG